>VXAU01002171.1:1025370-1056594 GCA_013399695.1 Formicarius rufipectus
TTTTCAGTTAATGTTTTCACAGAATTCCTAAATTCTGCTGCAGAAATGTAGCCATCTGCATTTCTGTCTTGGCTTGCAGGTGGATGGGTAGTAGTTCAGTTATTATTGGGTTGTGCCCAAGCAAATGATTCCGTATCTCCTTGGATATGGGAAAAATGATCCACTTTTGTGGAATTTTATTGGCCTTGATCAGTATGTGGTGTAAGATTCATCAAGAATTAAACCTTGCTGCATTCTCACACCTCTACAAGTCTGGATTTGGAGTAGATTTATAAATATATTTTCAAGTCCTTCATGGAAAGATGTTTCCCATCGTACACAGCTCTTACTGTCCCAGGTGATTCAGTTATGCCTGTTCAGGTGTACCTTTTTTCTGTCTTTCTGTTCTGTAAATATGAAAAATACAGCAAAGGAAATAGGACAGAGAGTCCAGCTTTGCTGTTGGTGATGTTTTCCTTCTCCTTGATTTGGCATTTAGAGAAGATTTAATTTAGTTTCAGGTTTCATGCCAGATTTTGAGGTAATGAGGAGTTTTAATTTTACCCTCGTTGTTTCATGTGTTCATAATAACAGTATTAATTCTACAGTTTCAGTAAATACTGCATGGTTTCTTGGGTTGCAAAACAGTGCTTATACAGTTTATCTGCTTGGAGTGATCTAAAGTTATAAAAGTATAAACAAGCACAAATATGGAATATTATGTTCCCTTGAACCATTAGTATGTTTTTGAAGGATGCAGATGGAGCAGCAATCTAAAAAAATATTTAAAGGGTAAGGTGCTAAATCTGCATAAGAGGTGTGGCACTTGGAAGACTTTTGGATCATGAATAGCAACTGAAGTTGCTGTGTGAGCATTAGAAAGGCAATAATAAAACTGTCCAAGCAGAGGTGATGTGATGGTCAACTCGCTTCTCTCAATGTGGATTTTAATCAAAATAGATGAATCTTTAAGTGGTGTAGTGTTCCAAAAATCACCCTGCTCTGACTTCAAGTTCAATTAGTGAAATCATCCAAACCCCACAGTTCTTGGAATAATACAAAAAAGACTTAATGATGTGTGACAGCTCACAAGAATATAGGAAATTGTCTTATTTTTTAGAATTTGTCTTACTCTTCCCATCCTATTAGAAGGTGGTGCCACTTCAGAGCCTTCCAACCTGTTTCTGAATGAGTGATCTAAACAACTTCTGTACAAAATGGTATTACTGGTCATTGTTTTTGTCATTACAATTCCAATACATCTCAGTTGTGCTTGTCTATTGCGGATATGAAATATGTGTGTAGAGAAGTATATATTTACAGATTTATATAATGTTTATCCAGTGCAGCAGATGCTCAGGTGAACATCACTTGGTGTTGTGGGCTATTGTGCATCACTTGTTTTTCCTGGGTTTTAACTCCTCTTCCCTCCACTTCCCCTTACTCATATTAGTATTATGGCTATACTTAACTTAGTTTGAATTCTTAAATTACTCTTTCTTTTTCATGAGTTTTACATTTTTTCCCAGTTCTCCTCCCCACCTCTCTGGGGCCTGGGGGGAAGTGAGAAAGTGCTTGTGTGGTGCTTTGTTGCCAGATGGGGTTAAGCCATGACCCTCAGGTAAATACAACTCTTAGTTCTTGTATGGAATGGCATTTCTGTGATTTTAGATATATAAATGTAAAAATAGAAACATCACACACACATTGAGATATAAAAGGATAACCTCATAAATCTTTTGTTCTTTCTAACTTGCCTCTTGAGTGAGATATGACATACTTGAACTTTGAGTAATATTTTATTACACGATAGAAGTTGACTTCCAGTTTTATTATTACAGTGCTTTTCATTCCAAATTTTACATTTACAAATTAACTTTTTCTGGGGTTGAATTCCATGTGGAATATGTTGCCCTGAGTCAAATTTCCCCACTTTTTCTTCTCTGTTGTTCAGAATGTGAATGCCATTTTCTTTTCCCAGTAAAATTAGTGTTTAACAGTGTTTTACCACCTTTTAGTTTATCTTCTGAATAGTGGGACTGAGGGCTGTCCTGAAGAGAGGAGAGCAAAGGCCATGACATTTTCAAAACCCCAGAACAGATTAGAAGTGCCTAGGTAGGTCAGAGTGCACACTCTCTTCATTTCCACAGCCCTGGTGACCAACACTGACTCTCCTGAAAGGAGGGAAGTGGAGCACATGGCTCCTTTTCTTTGTGGGTACAAACAATATTGTGCAGGGTAAGACTTCCAAATGGGTAAGTCTGTCTGAGAGCAAAAACATTCTGAGTTTTCACTTCCACAGGCCACCCTTTGTTAGCTCTGTCAGTGATGTAAAGAGTCTGCGTGTGCATCCTCACTTGTGCACCCGTATCTTTATTCCACTAGCAGGTTGAAGGGCTCTAAGTGCACCACTCATGAGATCTTCCATTTTCTGCCAGTGGGGAGAAGGACTCATAGGCTTGATGTCCAAAATTGTACCTGAGAAATCAGAGTTGATATGTGTCTCAGACAGCCAGGCTTGTGTGTGCACCAGAATTAGTCCTGAGAGGGTCCTGGCAGTGACTGTGTTGAGCACCACGTGTCTGCCCCTTCTCATCCCATGCGTACCAGCCTTGTATCCTTCAAAACATTTGAGCTGTTTTCCCATATTGTCTGCATTTTAAGAAATTGATACTAATACAGATTCCTCAGGGCCAAATTTCTGGCGCCCGATTCCAAAGTTCTCTCTAGGGACACTTTGTTCAGTGCTCCAGGTGCAAATGCTGCAGACAATGAGGAAGGAGTGCCAAAAAAAAAAAAAAAAAAATCACCTTCTAGTCATGGCAACCTATTTTATCCATCCTGCAGTTATTCCTGTGCACCCTGTTCTCTCAACCCACCAAAAATACCTCCTCTGCCCAGGCACAGGGAGTGATGAAACACCAGAATACACAGAGCCTTCTTGAGTTTGCTGCTTTTCCCCCCTGAAATGCATTTCTCAGCCCATTGGCAGCCTGGCATCCCTGAGCCAGTGCCAGGCAGGAGGGTCTGCCCGTGGGAGCTTTGCATTGCTCTCTTCCAAGGGACACTGTGGCATGCACATGTTTTGTTTTGTTAAGATTCATTATTTTGAGGCAGAGAAATGAGAAGTGAAATATCTGAGGAACTTTTCATTGCCTCTAAGTGAAAAGCTTTGAGCAGTCATGTTCCAAAGAGTCATTATTGTGCCACCTGAATTAGTGAAATGCAAGTAAATACATTTTCTACCAGCTTATTTTCCCAGTGGTTGTCCAATAATAGCCACTATGGTCACAGGGTCAGGAGGTCCTCGTGTTGTTACATCGGGATGCTCAGTACACTGAGAAAGCCTTTCTTGACTCATATTTTCTTGCCCTGGATTTTTGGGTGGAACATTTGCAGCCTTGGACCATGAACTGCCAGAGTGCTTTACTGTCATTGCCACTCCTCTTGTGAGTTCTTCAAGACAATTACTTGAGGAATGGCATAAAGTGTGCTGGTAAAGTCTGCTGGTGCTGCTGTGGCTTCTGAAATCAGCTCACGTGTGTTGTGCCTTTTCTCTGTGGGTACAAATAGTATTGTGAGGGGTGAGACTTCCAGGTGGGTAAGTCTGACTTAGAGAAAAAAACTCTGAGTTTTTACTTACCAAGATCTACTGCTGCTTTGGGAGTATTAGAGCATTGGAATGAGAATTTTGCTTACTAAACGATAACAAAAATATTATTCCACTTCCAGATTACTTCTTTTTTGTTTTTAAATGAAAAGTGGTCAGAGAGAAAGCTTCTGAAATGAGTATTTACACGTGAAGTGACCTCAGCACAATTCACAGTTGTTCAGCAGGAAAAAAAAAAATAAATTCTCAGAACTCTGATGCTCTAATTTATCTTTAAAAAGAATCCACAAAGCAAATAAAAGCCAATGTCTGCATTTTTCTTCCCAGCATGCTTCCACTCCTCAGCAGCGAGCAAGACATAAAGGTGATTTGAGCCTGAGAGTTTAACCAGAAATGAAATAAAATACAGGACTGTATTCTGGCCTTCACAACAAGTCAGGTTGTATTTTCCTTCAGAAAATTCATGTGGGATATCAGAGATAATGATCTGTTGAGTAGGAGCAATGAAGTAAGACTCTCAGTCAATAAATTTGCTCAAACTGCAAGCAAAGTGGAACAGTCTGTTGTCTGGTACAGCCACTCAGTTACATGTACATAGTTCAAATCATTTCAAAGCTTAGGCTATCCAGAATGTTTGGGTTGGAATGGAGCATAGCAGACATTCAGTGTAGTCCATGTGTATTTGCAGGAATGTATGACAGGGAAAAGAGTTTAACTGAATTGAAAATTTTATTCTTATATTAAATCTGTTTAAATACATCCTATTAATGCTGAACTCAGAACCATTCTTGTAGAATTCTATTTTAAAACCAAAGCTAAGCAGAAAGCATTTTTATCAGCAGAATGAGCTTCAATGAGAATTTTCAAATTTGGTAAGAGGCGTTTTTTTTAATTGCTGAAAAGAGAAAAGAACTTCTTTTTTCATTGTGATCTTCCCATTTTTTATTGGATTGCCTGCTGTAATGGCCCATGTGGATGGAGTCAGTACAGTCCAATAGGTACTGTATGGTTCAGCTAAAAACGCATAATAAATACAGACCCCTGAATAGTTTGTCCTTCTCAAAGAAGACTGAAATGACCCAAATTTGAGTTTTCTTTTTAACTGCTTGCCACATTGCATGACATTGGCAGTAGCAAGAAACGTCTCCTTTAATAGTGGCGTAATTTACTTAATATTTTTGAGTTTGTCAGAACCAGAAACTTTTTGCTGCCTTTTTTTCTAGAATCTTTTCAGGCTATTTTACATGCAAAGACTTGTGTCTGCAAGCTGAGCCTGGGTGGATTTTATACACAAGATGTGAAACAACTTGCCTGTGCATCTCCAGATTTCTTAAGTGCCTTGGAGTGCCATTGTATCCAGCCATTGTGTCCAGTTAGTATTTCTCTCCCTTACAGAATAATGGCTTGAAAATTATTTGCAGTCTACAAAATTATATATGTAATTCTATAAGCTTTTGGGTAATTGCATGGGTATTTCAGGTTTTCAGTAGGTTTCATTTTGCTTTGTTGTGAACTGTTTACAGCAGTTCTCGCTGGAGGGAGAGAGTAGAAAGGGAGGGCAATTGGAGCTGAATGTGAAGGAAAACTAAGGGAAATCTCAAATTAAAGACTCACCAGTTAATCTTTGCATGGTTGATGCAAATCCAGTGGGTATTCTGTGGACTTGTTAATGAGTGTCACATCCTGATCAATGCAGATTTCCCCTTGCATCACCAGCCATACCAAATCCAATTGAAGCTGCTAAATTTAACACCACAAGTCCACAAGAAATTAGTTTTTAAAATACCATGCACTAATTATTCTTGGAAGCACCATCTCTAGATGTCGATGGAGACAATCCCGTGTGGGTTCCTTGATGGATGACAAACTTAACATTGATCCCCATAAGTCCTTCTAAAGGGTCATCTCTTTCTGGAGCAAGTTTTGCATCCCACTATAGAGCAAACCATGGGATTGAACCAGGGCTCCTGCTAGGAATGTCCCTGTTTACAACAGCTACCAGGAGCAGTCACAGCATATAAATCCCAGTCTGGTTCAGGTTGTAAGCTCATCCAGTTCCAACCCCCTGCCCTGGGCAGGGACACCTTCCACCAGCCCAGGCTGCTCCAAGCCCCATCCAACCTGGCCTTGGACACTTCCAGGGATGGGGCAGCCACAGCCTCTCCGGGCACCCTGTGCCAGGGCCTGCCCACCCTCACAGGGAAGGATTTATTCCTAAAGGTCTTTGCTGAGTGTGCAGTGGGGCCTGTGATGTATGAAGTGACTCCAGACTCACTGATTTAGTTAAACTCACAAACTGCAGAGTGAAAAGTAAAAAACTGAATTAAAAAGATAGAAAAAAACACTAGTAATTGTTTTGTTTCCATTAGCAGTTATTTTCAGGGTTCTGAACAATTCAGCCAGCTCCCTTGCCTGTCTCCTGTCACCTTTGCACTTTGTTATGTGGGCCATCTCTCCCCTGAACATCTCTCAGCTTTCGCTGGGATTGAAGTTTTGAGACAACTTCATGTTCCTTTTGATCTCTTTTTACTCAATTTGGCAAACATACAGTGAGCCAAGAAAGCCCTTGCAACTCGTGAAAACAGCTTCAACCTAGAAACATTTGAGGGGAGGGAGATTTTCATAGCATCACTCTGGGATGCCACTGGTAGGAAGGATCAGGATGTCCTACCAGGCACTTAGGTATGGATCTTTTGTTTAGCCTGTCTTTATCTGCCAGCCTCCTGTGTGCTGTTCCTGTAGTCTTGTGTATATGACAAATCATGATCATAATGAGCCTGTTCATTCCAAGAGATGTAGAGGCATCGTTCATTTGCACATTAAAGGAAACTTTGCTGGGAGAAGAAAAATTTCAGGCTACAAAAGCTTTGTGATTACTGTAATGCTAATCTGTATTCAATCCTACATATGTGTCACATCTTGAACACTTAAAAAAATTAATTAGTCAACTGTGTTGTGGCACAGATGAGCAGGAGCAAGTGGTTGATTCCATGCACAAGCTGTGACATTCTCCGTACCAACAGGACTCTAAGGGAGCGAAGGTGCCCAGTAAACTGGGCTGGAGGTGGTCCCATCCCTGCCTTCTACCTGATAATGCAGGTTGTGGCATTTGTGTGATTGTGTTAGTTTAAAGATCTTTTCATAATTTAAAATATCTCAAGTAATGATCCCAGAGTTGCTTTATATCCTGTATTTATGAAGATATTTAAATCTTCACATTCATTTTAGTAGGAAGTATGTATCATGCATCTTGAATTAGTGGCAAAAGTCTCATTGGTATGTTTAGCAAGCTGGAGAGCAACTGTGAATGAAAATAGGTTGAGTAAAAATAAATACAGCTGAAAAATAAAGATTTCTTATTAACTAAAAGATACACATTTATCCAATTTCTCTACAGAATTACACCTCCATACATCACAGAGATTTGCACAGGTGTATTTCTTTCCCCCCTTCCTTTGCCAAAAATTATCTAGAAGTCTCTAAGCAAATACCCATGATTCTTTCTCCTTTGGTCAGAGTGCTCCTGTAGGGGCAGACACGTGTCAGACCCACAGCTGTCTGGTGTGGAGTTGTGCTCACTGTGTCTTGCTTAGGAAATGAAGGAAGGGTGTAAGGTCTGAATTCAGGCTCCTCTGAGTGTGGGTGCCTCCCAGGATGGCAGGGGAGGCCTTGGTGCTCTCTCAGTGACTGCCACTTGTGATCTTGGGACTGCAAAATGTTTTGTATTAACTGCATTTGATGTTCTGAGTAACATGTAGGGTCCTATTGTATGGCATGGGCTGCAGTTTGTCATTTGAAGGTATTACCTTGCACAGTGGGACCTGCAAGGGGGAGCAGTTGCACTTGCAAGGTTTTTGGGTGTTTTCTGCTGGGTTTTGACATTTGTTCTCACTCTGCTGTGGTGAGAGCCCTGTTTCCTGCTCGTAGGGCTCTGTAGGCAAAATGACCTTTGGTCGTTTCATTGAGGAAACAATTTGCAGTTAATACTTTGTGAAGTTAAAAAAGATTGCAGGGTTGGAAGACGTTTTGAACTCACGGTGCAGTAAAAAGTGTCTTCTAAATGTTGCTAAACCAAAGATTGTGATTTGTTGGGGAATAGCATCTAAAAGCAGGTCCAGATGGCCTTTGGAGGACACATATAGTGAAATGTTCCAGTCCATGTCGCAGCCTTAACTCGTAATCCTTGTTCGTGCCAAATACTGTTTGCCTTCGTAATGTGATTTTTTTGGTGACTACTTTAGCATTTCAGCAGGGCTGTGAATATGTATAAGCACATGAGGAATTATTCTGCTTCAAGACTTTTCAAAGACCTGTTTCTTCTTCATGTTGGTGGGTGTGTTGATGCCATATGTCTCACATTAAACACTGCCACAAGCTGAAATAAATAGTCAATAGCCTTAAAGGGAATGCTACTCGTGAAAGGGATTTTTTTTTTCTTTCCTTACAATTGACAAAAAAAAGATAAGTATTTTTTTCCTTGCTATATCTTCAGAAACTTTGCTCTATTTCAGGAGTTTGAATAAGTAATTATTTTTTTAACATCCAAGCAGCAGTGGCTGTGCGAAAAATCACTGTCCATGCAAGGTCCATGTGCATTTTGGGCTCTTTATGGAGGGGGTGAACACAGGCATGACTGATTATTGTTGTGACAGCTTTCATAGCATTCATGTAAGAAACTTCTTTTGTATCAATGCTTGGAGTAATATTTATTTCATCAGTATTAGTTTAGTTGCATCAAAATCATGTTTCTTCTACTGTTTTACTGATGGTGCTTTATTTCTTCTTTTGGAATGAATAAGCATGTTTTTGTTGCAAACAGATAGCAAATAAAATTTTGCAATTAATACTTTGCTAAATTTTGCATTGAGCATTACAGTAAAAATGTGAAAGTGCCTTGGGACAATTGGAATGTTTGTTGCCTCCTTTGTGAACTACTCTACTTGTATGTACAGCTGAAAGAGGACTAGAACACTGAGGAGAGATTGGGACATCAGTAGCAATGTATCTCCTTGGGGGAAGACAACACCAACTAATAGTGCAAAATGAAGCATTTCAGATGATGTAATCACAGTTACAAATTCTTTATAGAGGCTATTTGTGAGCCAGTGGTGAAAGAAAAATGCTGATATTTTGAATATACAGAAAAATAATTGTGAAGGCACCTGGTACTTTATATCACAGATCTTTTTTGGAACATCCCTGATGTAGGTCTAATGCTAAAATCACTTATTTTTGTATACTTTGGCAGTTAGTCTCATTGTGAGCTTAGCAACATTGTGGATGCTTGTAGGATCCAGCCCCTGGAGAGCATTCTGCTTAGCAGAGGCAAAACTTGTGGTTTCTGATTGTATTTCTCTTGATAATTCAGGTTTGAAAACCCTTATCATTTAGATTCTCTCCAAAAGATTATATTTAGTTAGCATCAGCGTCATAGTATGAATTCTCAGATGTGGGTTTCCCTGAGCTTCAGTTGCTTTGTTAGGTTTGTGGCATCTGATGGGTGTTGTGTTTCCTAACATGTTGCAGACTCGCGCATTGGAGCCATAAACTGTTTTGGAATAAAACTGCAGCATTTTTATGATAAATCACATGACAGTTTCCCCCTGAATATGCTTCATTAGGCTTGCTTTCTGTAATGCTGCTGGATCATTAGATGGCATGTAGAAAGAAATCATTCCAGCAGTAATCCATCAGGCATGGAGAGCCCCCATGTGTTGGACATGCACGTGCATTAAAGATTAAACCACGTTTCACTGCCCTGTATGAAAGTACTTCAAAACTGTACAGGTGCAGAATAACCTTCTGCTGGAAATGCTGCTTTTGGATTTTACCAACCTTCATTTTCCTACAGTGATTATGTTGGTTTGCAATAGTTCCCTTAGCACAGAAATGTAGTTGAAGAAGTTGCAACTAAATCAGTTGTACACTGAAGACTTTCTAGGATGTCACACCTAACTTTGGATCAGTTTTAAAGGAAACTCAAGCTTCACCATTCACTAAAAGGCACCTACTTTACAGTTAGTTACTCTGGTGTCTTTCTCTGTGAAGTGATTTCTGTTATAAAGTGGAAAACGCAGAAGAAAAATGCTCCATTTTTTTTTAAGGAGAAAAATACGTAAGGGAAATAAACAACTAAATTTATTTAGAACTCGTGATGTAACATGAGACATAATGCCATGACACTCGTCCGTGCTAGTCAATAAATAATTTGAAAATATTTCTTAGACGATCTCAAATGAAAATATAGAAATCTGGAATTACTGCAGCTACAATAACCCCTGCCATCACAGTAATATTTCAGTAATTTGAGGCTTGTCCTCCCAAGTGCAGTGGGAAGGTTAAAGGGATGCCTTCCCCATGACAGTCTGTGTGTGCGTGTGCCCAAGTCAGGACAAGGATCTCCACTAGCTGAACCACAGTAAGACCCTGTTCTTCCCTGCTGTGATTCCTCACTCAAGCTTTTCCTTATCTTACAGATCAATTCAGGGAATTAACTCCAGGTCTTGGTGTTGCTCCAGGGGTTCTGGTTCCTCACAGAGCCGCTGAGGGATCCTTGCTGTCCACCAAGGGGATGGCAACGTCTGTAGTGACTCAAGGACAAGCCATGGCATCATTTGACCATTAGAGCAGTTAAGGAATTTTATCCCTTGTTCATATGTGAGGTGAAAGAAAGTTACCTACCATTTAGAGAGAGTGGTGAAAATGAATGTGTAATGTGCACAGATTTTTATTCAAGATAATTAATTCTATAGACTGATACATTAACTCACAATTCTCTTTAAGTTGGACGTAAACATTTTGACTTTTATTTTGCTCTGTCTGTTGTCACAACTTTATGAATGATTCAGCGTGTTCTGCAGTGCTTCCCCCTGCCCCCATTATGTTTTGCTAATGAGATAATTAGTTGGTTTAAACTGTTTTTCATTACTTGAGTAAAGCCTGGGGATCTCTGAGGAACAGCAGAGGACCACATGTAGCATCTGCCAGAGTTGCTGGTCCTCTGACTGAGTGACCATATGTGCTGCAAAGGTTTGGAACTCCAGGCCAGAGGAAATGTTTCCTGACTGTCTGAACTCCCAGTGGCCTTGCCCTGGACAGCATGTTTTTGTAAGTTAGTGACAGTTCCTGCTGGTGTCACTTCTAATGTGACTCTGAGCCTAAACAGTAAGGATGGGTGTTGAGAAAAATGAGATTTCATTAACAGAACAATAAGTCAACCCGTAGTATTCTGTTGATTGTAAGTGATAGAATATGGTATTTTAGTAATCCCTGTGTTTTAGTTGACCCATATTTAGACACACAAGGTGGTTTCATTGTAATTTCTAGCTTTTCAGGGCTTTAATGCTCTGAAACATATTAGCTCTGCCTTAGCAGTTAGTGTTTATTCATTTTCAGAGCTCTGTAGGGTCATTAATCCTCCGAGCCCTCCTGAGAAGTCAGAGATAGGAGACACTCTAAGTCGTATTATTCTAATTTTACAAGTGGGAAAACCGAAGAGATGAATAATGTGGTCAAGGCCACACAATTAGGCAGTGGGAGCTCTGAGATGTGTTCTGGCTATTAAATCCCGTGGTCAGGCCAGCCCTTGCAACAGTCTACTTTCTAAATTACACACTTATGCTTTATTATGATAAAGATGCCTTTATTTTCCCATAGTCTGCCTAAGAAGATAATTTTCCCTTCAGGTAATAAGGTGAGCATGACTACAATAAAACTTGCAAAACAAGGAAAACTTTATGAAATCACAATTTGAATCTGATATTATTTTGTATATTTTAAGTTTTCAAGAACATAATTAAACTTTGCCTGTCCTGGTTCACCAGAAAGGGATGCAAATTCTTTGACTTACCTGTACAAAAAGGGAATGATTGATAGAAATCATTTTCTTAATGATCAGTTTATTAGTCTCCTTTTTGATTGCAGAATAATGTTAAATATCAAAAGATGTTTTACTAAGCTTTTTTTTTTTTTTTTAGAAATTGTGTATGTATGGTAAGAAAATTCTTTTTACAGAATTACATAAGTCCTCTAAGTAGCATCTGTAGAATTTTTCACTAGACTATAAGTGGTTATTTGTTTACAGATTGTAACTCTGGTTGCATAAATAAATATACTTTGAAATAGCAACTTACTTGGTATGGCATAAGCAATGCTTTTGTATAGGGAAAGACATCAGTTCTTAATGTTTACCAGAAACGGTTTTTTTTCCCCTTCTGCTCCACAGATGGGTTAATTGCTGCCATCTCTTGTGGAAGATGTTCAGGTTTTGTTTCACTCTCTGTCTTCAAAATAACTCACTCTGCAATATTGCTGTTTTCAAGCAAATTCAGAATTTCACAAGGAATTAATCATCACTTAATCCAAACGTTGAGCATTTTGTTTAAATTGTTCCCAAAGCAAAACGCTAACCATTTTGTTTACCTCGATCCGAATAGCGAAGCCCTACAAACTTCAGCACCGCGTCTGGTGTTTTAATAAGTAGTTAGTATTTCGTGCATACGTCGAGCCGTTCCATAAATGAATTATTGAGTGTCATCTGCTTTCCCCTGCCCACCTCCCTTTCCCACAAGGCTGTGGTTTTTAGCTAAGCCAGCGTGGAGCTGCTCTTATCTCCAAATAAAACAAACCGGCTCCGCTGAGCGCCCGCACCGCCAAGCCCGGCAGCGCCGGGGGGAAAAGCCAACGCGGGGAAGGACTTTAAGCATCTCGTGGCGGTATCTGGAGCGCAGCGTATTGAAAGTCATAAATACCGTCCCAGAGACATTTTGAATATAATGTAGGTGTAGCGGGAGAGGCTGGAAGCGCTTCCATTCTGCCTGTGCACGTCTCTCCGGCCGGGAGGTGCGCGGCGCTCCCGGCGCTGTCCCTTCTCCCTGCTGGGCGCCTGCAGGAGCGGGGCAGGGACAGGGACAGGGACAGGACAGGGCTGCGGGCGCTGCCCTCGCCCCCGGCCGGGGTGCGAGGGTGGATGGTGCCGGCGCTCCGGGGGCTGCAGGGCCCGCTCCCCCCGGCTCCTCCCGGCGCCGCACCGGGACGCTCATCCCAGCCCATCATGAAACCTTGGCAGCTGATGGCAGGAGGGAGAGATGCCCTTCAGGTGAGGCAGAGGCAGGTCCAGAGGAATTCCAGGGGCGGGAGGGAGGCGGCGACGGGATCCAGCGTGTGCCGGGGAGAGCGGAGCGCCGCGGGGGCCGCGGCAAGTTGGCATGTTTGGCTGCGGGGGTTTTGTGTCGCCGCCGGCTGCGACTTTCCGACGGGAAGGCGGAGAGGTGAGGGAAGCAGAGGGCTCCTGGCCGGGCGGGAGGTGACGGGATGCGGGGGGCTCCTGGCCGGGAGAGAGGTGAAGGAGGTGAGGGGGCTGATGGCTGGATGCGGGATGAAGGGTTCGTGGAGCTGCTGGCCGCATGGGGAGCGGGTTGTGGAGAGGGATGCGGAGCGGGATGGGGGAGTGGGATGCAGCCCGGGATGGGGGAGCGGGATGTAGAGAGGGATGCAGCCCGGGATGGGGGAGCGGGATGCAGTCCCGGAGCGCTGACAGAGGGATGCTGGCGGGGCGGCCTCTGCTCAAAGGGGTGTCGTGTATAAACTTCCCGGGGTGACTACGGGGCCGCGCTCGGAGCTCCCGTTGTGTCTCTGCTCCGTGGATTCCCCGCGTGTGTGTGTGTTGTTTGTGTGTGTGTTGTGTGTGTGCGGGCTCGTCCCCGAGAGCGAAGGCACCGTGGGGTGAGACGCTTAAAGAAAATAACATACGGGTTTGGGGGATGTTACTCGGCCTTCCTCCGGCTGGAGTTTGTGTGAACTTCATCTTCGGAGAGCTGCCTGACTTTCTTCCGGGGGAATATATATTAGTATTTATATGGAATGTAGCAGGAGGCTCATTAGAAGGGGTTTTGTCAGATGGATTGTTGCCTTTCAGCAGACAGTTTGCAGGATGCCCGACCAACCTGGGTGTCTGTTTAACTACAGTGTACCTGTATGTCATCAGCATAATATACTGATCTTAGAAAACACAATTTCTAAGAGTATTTTAAAGTTTTACTACTGTACTTGTTAAAATACATGGAATAAACCAGCAGCGATGTTTTATTAATAAATACAATTTGAACATACAGGTAATTTTGGCTAACAATCCATTTAGATTTATTTGCATTGAAAAAAGCAGTAACTGTGCATAGCAGACGGGGATTTAAAAATGCCTCTCGGTTTCCAGCTGGATATAATTGCAAAGTAATTTAAATACCTTGAATGACTTGAGCAATTTTCTTCTTTTAAAAAGCCCACACGCTTCAAAGTGTGGGCAAAATGTTGAGGGGAGTAGGGAAGGTGAGTTTCGGCAGCTTTTTAAAAAGGAATCTCTTCCAGACTCTTAATAGGGGTATAATATTTTTGAAAGATTTGCTGTCACATGGAGGGGACTCTGGCACAGCCCAGTAGTGGAATGCTGGGGTCTGCAGTTCAGACACCGTAAAATCATATTGCTTCCAGGACTGTACATTAAATTCCACTTCAGGTATTTTATTTTGATGGATATTCAGGAATTTAGTGAAACTCAAAACAATCTTTGTCGTCTCTTTAGTGATAAGGAATTTGGTCTTGATACAGAAGTAATTAGGATTTGTCTAAGTGTTAAATAGAAAGTTCACAACTCTTTTTGCAGATGAAATGCTTAGAAAAATTAGTTTTTCTACAGTACATTGGATTCATTTGTATTTCTGAAATGAAACAATGGACATGTATAAAGTTTGATATTCTGACCGTTCTGATTTTTTTCCTAAACAATTGATGGTTACATTGCTGGTCTGGTTTTTGAACATGCCAGTGAGGTTGACTTGGGAAAAGTGAGCAAAACTGCAATTAAGTGAACAGTGTTCCCTTGTCTACAGCAAGAGGGGTGGTGCAGGATCTAATCACTGCTTTCACACTGGAATCATTTAATGGAAAAAAGGGCACTTAGTGGGTTTATCCCTCACAGGTGCTTCTCTGTGAGTGCATGTGTAACGCCTCTCAAACACCAGCTTTGTTTCCTTTAAATCCTACCGATTTATTAGGGATTTGGTTATGCATTTCAGAGTTTTCCCTCCTATAACTTTCTTGGTGTTTTAAACGGTGCAAACGTGCCATGGCTCCTGTTCTCGTCGCCTTCTCTCTAAGATGTGGGCAGAAAGTCGTGTTGAATCAGTGCCTCTCAATATCCTGATGCCTCCCTCAGTGGAAGGACAATCCATTACACCTATGTTCTTACCTATTCCTACATGAATTAATATTGGAAATCAGAATAACTTACCAATAGAGGGATGAAGCAACTTTAGTGTTATCTGGTCAGGTGTTGCATTCAGTCTTTCCAGCTTCAAAGCAGTTGCTTCAGTAGTGTCAATATCAGTAGTGTCATTATCAATTTGACCAATGGAGACCAATTTGACCAGATGGGAGAAAAGTGCAGGCTTATTCCGTAAGGAGGAGCAGCATAAATGTATTTTCTCTAAAATTCAAATGCTGGTGGGTTGCCTTCGGATGATGATACCAGACAGGATAGTAAAAAGAACTAAATGTGTGAGTGCCAGATTATCTTCTGGTGACATTTCCTTCCGAATTTATCTTGTTCTCTACCTTTAGGGGTAAGTCTTTTCCTTTTCCTTTAGTTTGATTTTATGTTTAAGTTACCAAACGGAGATGTTAAGGAACTTGGCCAAGTTGCTGTCTTTAGTGAGGTTGCACCCTCCCTTGCTTTTCCTTGACTGGAATTTCAGTTTGGACAGCGTGAGAAGGTGTTTGCTTTGGGGGATTGGAAGTGAGTGGAGGCATTTCTGCTTGGGGTTTGTGTTCCTGTGTCTCCCCCTGTGCACTTCACTTCAGTCACTGTGTTGAATCACACAGGCTGTGTTTCCCTTCCCTGCCTTTGGACATGAAGCCCAGGGAGACTTCCTCCACCACCTTGCTATCCCAGGCTGTTTATTTGTTGTTGTTCTGGAGTTAATTACAGTTTTCAAGGACAGCAATAAGGCTTGTGCAGAGTGAAATGTCACTGCTGGGCAGGAATGTTTCAGAACCTGCTGTTGTATCACAGGGGCTTGTTAGTTACCTTTCCCAGTCCTGGAGACACACAAACTTGTTGAGAGTGTTCCAGTGGAGACCCTGGTTGAGTCAGCAGGAACATCCAGATTCAGCACAATTGGGTTATGAATTCAAGCAATTAAATGTGACAAAAAGCCCAGTTTTACTGCCTTGACTTAATAAACTTCTAGTGGTTTCTTTGGTTTGTTGGTTGGTTGGTTTGTGGGGGTTTTGTGTTTTTTTGGGGGATACAAAACCTTCAAAATGTTCTTTTCTGTCAGGTGCTCACAAAACCAAGGTATACCTCCAACCCCCAGAAACTCTTGAAAGAAAATCCTCTTGTTTTACCTTTGCACCTTGAGTTTTTATTGAAGTATTCTTATTCTCAGGAGAAGCAAACACTTTATTTTATTCAGTTTAGGATACCTGGAGTTTGGTAAAGATAATTAAAAACATATTGTTTGAATATTTAGGAATTAGTAAATTCTTTTAATCAATTTTGCTAATGATGATGGGAAATCCAAGCCATTTTTTTTTTCCTTTTGTTTTTATGGATTTGATGCTCAGGAATTTTAAGCAGGTTTCCTGTGCAACAATCATTGCAATTTCAACTGGGTAGAAAAGGGGAGGGAAGTAACAGACGTGAGTGAAGGCATTACTGACTGATGGACCAACCTGAACTGGACCATCTTTAGCAAAGACTATCCATTCACCACTCATGTCTTGGGGCCTGATGTAAAAGAGCAACATCCCACCTTTTGCAGATGGAAACTCCTCCACCTGCCTGGGCTGTGGTGCTCTCTGGACAGGTGCTTATGGTTGGTTTAACTTAAAAGTTTTCATTGTTCAAGTTGAGCTTTCTGCTAGATTGTTTCCAGTAATACTAATCCAAGAATGAGGTTTGGTCACTTTTCCAGGTAAATAAATTGTAGCTCATGTGAAGACTGGTTTCTGACTACTAATTAACCTGAATGTAAGGGTTGCTTTCACAGTACAAATTATTATCCATTATTGTACATTATTATACCTTATATCCAAGTGAAGTGAGAGGCACATGTAGCACATCACTGCTGCTCGTTTGGGGACTTATTTCCTGCTGCTGAGAGCTTGCTCTGTTACCTGATGCTCTTAACAAACACAGCTCATTTTGTGAATAATGTCATTTAAGATGAGACAGTATCTCTGAGGAACTGCTGCCACAGTGGAGCATGTCTTCTCAGAACATGACATTTAGATGAAGCCCTCGTGGAGCATCATGGCTCTCTCCTTCAGCACTGTTTGACGTGGCTTTTATGTCTTCATCTTAGCAATGAGTGTGCACTTTTTACAATGAACTCTGCCTTTCTGACAGCACATGTCCTGGGTGGTGTAACCCCGGGGATGACAAGTCACCTCTGGCCTCTGACTTTTCATGGCCCAGCCTTTCAATGTATGGCATCAACAAGTGGTGTGTGAAGAGGTTCATTTTGCAGAATAACATATCTGCTGTAACCTGTGTGTGAAAGGAAATCTGATATTTGCCTGTGACAGAGGAATCCCAAACCATATTTGGAATATTTTGCAAGACTATATTGAAAGTGAATAATGTTTTCATTTGAAGACTTCTCTTATTTTAAAATCAAGTATTTGTTGATGAAATCTGTATGATAAATGGATGTTCTGGTTTCCCTCCTTGCCAGTCCAGGCAGCACCACATGAGGCTGTAATCCTGCACTAACCTCGACAGTTACCAGGAAAACCAGGATACCACTACCTGTGCCAGCAAAATCATCTCAGAAAACCAGATCTCATTTCAGATGGCATTGCATTCCAGTCATGAGCCTTTCCTGGTGTCAGCAGAGTCAGAGTCCAATCATGGCAGACTGAACTTTCTACCAACAGAGAAGCCATGGGAGTCAACTTCATTCTGTTTTGACTTTCATATTTCAAAGCATGAGCCTTTTTCTTCATCCTAGCTCTTTGAGTCATAGCAGGAAATAATATTTACTAAAGGAAGATATTAATAATGGCATTGGGTATTTTAGTTTTTGTTTGTTTGGTTGGTTTGTTTTGGGGTTTTTGTTTGTTTGTTTTTTACTTCCAATTGTGTTTTTAAGATGTCACCATCTCTCCAGAAAGCATTTACATTTCTGACAACAGGTAAATCGAATTGAACAGTCACATAACAGTCTAGCAGAACTTCTCTTTGCCTAATTTTGATCTCAAGAACAGTGCATTTTATCAACCCTCTGTGGTAGTTGTGATTCACTGATCACACTCCTTAATCCATGATTTCAGGAGGGTCTTTAGAGCTGGAAAACTGGGGGCAGAGCAGAGCTCAGTTGTGAGGTGTGTTCAGCCTGTGAATTATCAATGAAATGGGAAACAAAGAGTGGACAGGGGGATGCTGAGCACCTTGGGGATTGGCAGGAGCTGCAGGAGACTGAGCTCCTACACAATCCTTGAATGTCCTGTAGGAGGAGAAACTGTCTTCAGGTCTTGCTGTAACTGGAAGAAGCAAGATTCTAAAAGAAATAAGTGCCAACACCAAACATCAGTGATGCTGTGCAGCTGTTCTGGGCTCACACACTCTTCCTGGAGCAGCCATGAACAATGAAAAATAGGGC
Organism: Formicarius rufipectus; assembly: GCA_013399695.1. Taxonomy (NCBI): domain Eukaryota; kingdom Metazoa; phylum Chordata; class Aves; order Passeriformes; family Formicariidae; genus Formicarius; species Formicarius rufipectus. The sequence goes on from VXAU01002171.1 coordinate 1,043,617, forward strand.
CATGCTGAAGCCTCTTTGTGTGCTGCTATTTCTTCTCAGTATTGTTTCTATGTTAGTGTTTCTTCCAGTGGTTTACTGTGTGCCAGACCTGGGGCAGGGCACTCTGAAAAGGGGAGGCACTGTGGTGGTCCTGCTTTCACTCATTTTTGCCAACACAGTGCTGAGCCAGCACAGAATAAAATTCCATCCTGCTGTTAAAATGAGGTATTTGGTGAACCTAGAAAAACAGGGGTGCTGAGAACCACTCCCTGTCATTGAGCCCTGCCCTGCTCCCCAAAAGGAGCATCTTTTCAAATGTCATTGATGACAGGCACCCTGTTAATGCTTGAAGACTGTCAGGAAGGGAAGCTCCATGAACTCCCTGGACTACCTGCTCCTGTCTTAGCAGCCTTGCTGTTGGAAAAACAAGAAGTGAAAATCTCCCATGCTGTAGCTGACCTTAGTGTTTGCTGTTCTCAAGGGACCTGAAGAGAAAGAAGGTTCCTCTGCTCCCTGCACCAGTTTGCCATGAAGAGATTCCTGTTCAGATGCCAAGTTTCTGTCCCACACAATTCTAATTTCTGTATTTTGGTTTAATTATTTGGATTGGGAATCTTTATTTTTAGTCTAAGATATGATTTTTGAACATTTTGCATTTAAATAAAAGCATTGAATTCAAGTATTTTAACAAATTATCAGAAGCCAAATATTGGCCATTACTTATAATACAATCAGGATTATATAATGATTATTGTAAGACATAGACATTTCAGGCTGTGGCTCTCACAGCTGACTTGAGATCTCTGAACTTCCTATTGCACTTCTTTGATACAGAGGTTATGAGGTTTATTATCCTGCCAAAGTCAACTAGAAAATTTTATTTAGAACCTATAGTGTTCCTAAATGTATAGAATTGTGTATATGTAGATACGTGTGTGTGAGCATCAGTGTCATTAAACAAGTTAAACACCTTTGCTGATACACTCAAGACTTGATCAGCTCTGCCTGCTCTTGGTTCATTCATTCTCTGAATGAATTTCTCTGAATTATTACTGTATGCATTTATCCTGTCAGTATAACCTCACAGGGCAAGTGTGGGGAGGGGAGAAACGCAGGACAGGGATTTAGAAGACAAGTTTTTTGGCAGCAGGGCTGTGAGGTGATGCCTCATACTCTACTTGACCAGTTTAGCACCTCTACACTTCAAAGGGGTATATCCAAGAAGATCTGAAGGACTGTTCTTGCATAACCTCCTTCCAACCTGTGTCATCCCACGACCCTGTGTTATCAGTTGGGTGGATCTGATGAGCAATGGGTTATTTCAGAACAGGGTAAAGCACAACAGGGGTAAAACGGAAAATGCTTCTGCAGTTTTAAAATGTATTGGCACCTCTGGACAAGGATTCAAATCTATTGCAGACATTGGTAGTAAACCCTGTTTTGGTAATTAACAGCTAAATGACTAATATTAGAAAACAACAGTGTGTGAGTCATTGCACAGCTTGACTTTGGCTGTGGAGCAGAACAAGAAAAGGATGTAAACTTCAATCATCCACTTGAATGCATGACTCAGGTAGATTATCTTGTGCCTCCATAGCACTCAGGTGGATTGGGCTGTTCTTATTTGCTGCAAGTTTTAGCACCACAGAGGAGCCAAGGGCATTGTGCCCATTAAGATAACAGAAGACAAAGATGGATGAGGAAGCTGAGATTCTTAAGGGGAATTATCTTTAAAAATGGCATGCAGGATGTATACATTTATTCCCCAAAATCTTTCTGTCTGAGAAGCACAAAGACTCTAAAATTCTAACTGGATCCAAACAGGGTTTTTTCAGGTAGTAATTTCACTGGAGGGAGGGAGGAGGGTTAGGTAACTGCCAATCCTTTGTGGTTATGGGAACAAATTAAGAAACTTTATCTGTGTTTTATGAAAAGTGGAAACGTGGAAGAAAGTCTCATTGCAACTTTGATATGTTTAATTTTGGCAGTGCGAAAGTAATTGTCCCATATTTTTGTCTCCACTGAGAAATTTCCTTTTTATTTTTCTGGACAGTGTAGAAAGTGCAAAAGTGCTTGGGTCTAACTTGAGTTAGTAACAGGTGTTTCATTTGATCTTTCAATCCTGCAGACTGCATCTCTGCTTAAAGAAACAAATTCTAACAGGTAATTGGATAAAAGCCCATTGATGTGTTCCTCTCCATGCCTGTAGTGAGGAGGGTGTAAAGCTCTGGGCTTAAACTACACAAAGGAAGACTTAGATTGCACAATAGAAAGACTTCCTGTTAGGAAGATTATGGGATTTCTGTCACTGGAGGCTTTTAGGAAAGGTTTGGAAAGCAAATGCTAGGAAAATGCAGCTGGTATGTCTTTGTATGTAAATATGTTCTATACAATTAATTTATAACAGTTTCTCAAAGCCAGACTTAATTGCCATTCAGCAGGTGCATTTCACTGCTGTGCTTACCAAGAGTTTACTTTGTTTTGCTCTGTCCTCGCTGTTCTTACACATCTGTGGGTTGAGGCACTGAATCAATATTGTAGGAACAGAGTTTGGAAAATACTGGAGTTTTGCAAGGTTTCTGATAAAATCTTGGATTTTCCTTTGGGGCAGTTTTAGTTTTTGAGGGACAGTGCAATAAGGGGTGTGCCCCTCTGCAATGCCTGCTCCCAGCCCCCCTCTGACACTGTGATTGCTGGTGAAACAGTTCTGACAAAAGTCTTGCTCTGTATTTATGGAAGTGCTTAATAATCCTCTCAATAAGGGGCAAGACAGTATAATAGAATTGCTGCATTTAAACAATTGCTTCTGTAAAACATCTTATAACACAGCTCCCTTATTTATTTAGGATTTAAAAGAGACATAATCTAAACTAAGTTATTTTGAATATATTTTTGCTTTATTAATAGAAAGTAATTTTTCCTGTGAGAACCGTACAGACTTTCCCATCTTCTATTAATAACATAACATTAAGGTTAATAAAAAACTGATTACACAGGCCATATTAGAACAGTTGAGACTTCTTTTTTAGTATTTGAGAAGTGCAAGAGGGCCCTGGGGCCAGAGAGACTCTGTTGTGCTGTTTTCTCTGTATTGTTCTACATGTGCCGTATAGGAACAAGCAATCTCTGTTAGAAAAAGCTCCAAATGAGGAAGCAACAGAAAATAAAAGAATTTGTTCCTAACATAATAGATGCACATGGTGCTTGTCTCAGAAATTTTAGTTTACCCACTGAAACTGAAGTTGCTGGATTCAGTGTAAGCAACGTGAGAAGGACAAACATGCTGGACACCCTCTTTTCCCTGGTATTACTATTTTTTAGTCTAGTTTCTAGAGCAAACAACTCTAGAATGGGATGGGACAGAAGATTGTGGTAGAGGGAACGGGAATCAAATCTTGAAGATAAAACTCCAAACAATTGCTGTACTTAGAGAAGGAGCAGTTGGGAACCAAATCCCAGTGTCCTCCCAACTCCTTTTTGTTGCGAGACCAACACGTCTTGTGTCTAACCACAATTTTTCTAACCAGTTTTTAACTTCAGGATAGGCAAATAGAAAAATGTAATATTCTGCTTAGAACTGATATTATGTTGAATGAAACAATGTGACCATCAATTAAATCCTAAGAAAAATGTAGTTTTAGAACAGGCTTCAGCAAATGGGAAAGTGATGGAGAAGCACTAAATAGCATTCTGTGATATCTGTATTAAAGAAATAGCTGCCAAGATACTTATTGCTCACAGGCATTTCAAACTTCAACAGGTTTATAAAGAATTTAGTGTTTTCATATGCTTCAGTGTAAAGCCATCTGTGCAGTGACAGAACAAAGTGTTGACAAGGAGAACAAACGTATGTCTGTGGAAGTACTCCATGAAATGTTAACAAGAAAGACACAAGATGCACAGCAGTATCTTGTAACAAGTGGGCAAGGGATTGGAAAAAAAAATTGCCATCATCTTCAATATTTACAATTACCATTTCTTTTCTAATATCTTTTTGTGTAGAAGTGTTAAGAAATAAAAGTCTGTTGGTACAGATGGTGAGGGAGACAAATATTGAGGAAAACACTGTTTAAAGTCGCCTTTTGTAGGTTTGTTTTTATTTTGTTTGTTTGGGTTTTTTTGTTTGTTTGTGGTTTGTTTGTTTGTTGTTTTGGGGTTTTTTTTGTTTTTTTTTGTGTGTGTGTTTCTGCTCTTGTTTCTTACAGTTTTGAGCTTAAAACTGGATCCATCAGTGCGTACCTTAGACCTTGGGTAGTGTTTCCTACATCTGCTGGGCTTTTTGGTGCAGATTAAACAGTCTCAAACACCCACAGGAACTGAACTTTGCTAGTGCCTTCTCCCCATCCCCCATTTGAGATGGATCTTTATTCGTGGCTGCACAGAACAATGAATCACGTTCCGGTGTTTGAAGTGAGAAGGTGACACAGTGTGACTTTTAACCTGTCATACCCCAAATGTGGGACACAGTGTGGGCTGGAGAGAAACACAAAGAGATTACAGGGGGAGAAACGGCACCTAGGCATCAAAAAGAAAGCAAGTGTTCAAGGAAAGGTACTTTGAATCTTTTGTCAGTGGTATTGCAGCAAGGAAAATCCAGTTCTAAAGGAGCTATTCGGTTGGGTTTTTAGTGGCAAGACACAAAGGATATGTTTTTACGGTGATCCTGTTATCTTGAGGTCTCCATTCTCTCTCCAGGTTTGGGTGACTGGGAGCAAGGATTGAATCAGATTATGCCTTAGAAGCACTGTGGTTTTTCTGGGAAGTGTATTTTTGAGTTTTAAAACGATGTCTCCAAAAAAGATGTGTGCTGGAGCATTAGGGAGCAGGTTTTGGCACAATTGCCGCCTCCTTTGGGGTATGGAATCCTGTTCTCTGAGCAGGACACAGCTCAGAGGGCCAGTTGCTCTGTTTGAACTGGCAGTGATGTGGGAAAGGGCACACTGATCACCTTCTGATGACAGTTCTAGGTTTTACTCTGAGAATCTGTTTTCTTCCTGAGATTTACAAACATAGAGGGAATTAACGTTCATCAGCCGTCAGAGACTGAAGCCAGTGGGATGTAGAGGTGGGAAGACACAATTTCCCAGGTGACATCCCTGCGAGACACCGAACAACAGGACTGTTCTCATGCTGGCCCTGCTGTCATTGTGAATTAACTGCTGATGTTCACATCCTTTAATTGTTAGTTTTAGCTGGGTGGCACCGTGGCACCTTTAGCTGTGCGAAGCTGTCCCGTGGCAGCCTTAAAGGAGCAAAATGCCTGAACTTTTATTTGAGTCCCGATAAATGCGCAAGTTTCAAATTTTCACTCGGCAACACTGACATCGTGTGGCTGAGAGGAAAACCCCAGCTCTGCTTCAGTACTGAGGAGGAAATAATTTTAAAAAACCCCATAATTTTAATAAAACAATCAAAAATAAGCGTTTCTAGGACCTTTAGTATTTCCCTTCATCTGGAGACAGAGAACCAGGTAGAGGGAAAAGCAGTGCCTTGGTCAGACTTTGACTTGTATCATATTGGCAGAACAGGGCACTGGGTACCAGCACCTCAAGAGAAGGTGTGTGGAGCTGTCCCTGAATCAAACCTTCGGGTACTCCTCTTTATCTTGATGTTTAATGTTGTAGGGATGAATTTTATCCTCAAGGCAATGTCAGGGTATAAAGATTTAGTTCCAGTTTGAACACTCCTAAGATTTCCTTCAGTATACGTCTTTGGGAATGTATTTCTGACAATGAGCCTTACGGTTATGGATACCTGTTGTGTTTAAAAAAGATCCTGCCGGGTAGAATTTGTGAGAGAAGAGTTGTCCTTCCGCTTTCCTGTTCATTTTCATTGCATGTTCCTGTGTCTTCTGAGAGTTTTCTAGATCTCTATTCTAGCTACGGGTGTTTATTTTCACTCTTATTTGCTTTAAAAAATAAACAGCCTCAGTGTCATTTCTCTGGATTTCATCTAATAATTTGAGGGTCTTTTAACCAGTTTAGTTTTCTGTCATGACCACTGATGTTCTCTTGGACCCTTTTCTACACTTTTCATACAGTCTGAGTAGACTTTGTGCAGCTGAAAAGGCGTGTTCTTACTGCAAATTACAGAAGCTCCTAGTAGGGTATCACATGCCAGTAATTGTTGTACTCTGCCAAAGGGTCCTGGTTGATTGTAAATAAGGTTTACAAAGTATTTATGGTGCTGCTGAGACTTTCTCTTACTGCAAACGACCAGGAAAAATGGCAGTATTTTTTGTGCTGAGATAGTTTCTTTGTCAAAACACAGTCTCTTTCCTAAAGTATTTCTTCCAGAATATGAATATTCATAATGCATTTATAGCTGTTTTAATTGTTAATATATTTATATGCTGCCTACATGGTAAAAATTTCTAAATCTATTTTTTTTAGTATTTATGAGTTGGATTTTCTGGCTCAAGAGGCTATTCCCCCTTGTTTAACTTGTATTTTGATGCAAAATGGTAAGTGGTGCTATGATTGTATTCTAATGCTGCCCTGCTTCAAGTAGTCAGTGAATTCTACCATGCCATTAATTAAGATTGACATGAGCAAAATGAACTGAAGGGTTTGTTACCTTTACTGATACTGATCCTGTAGAAGCCACATGACTACAATGAGGACGTTGAATAGAATGTTTCATCTGCTAGAACATAAAACAACCAATAAAATATGCGAAACGTGCACAGTCCTAACAGATTGGATCAATAATCTGAGTGGGATTTGCTTCTCCTTTCTTGTCATAGTGTCCGTAGAGCAAGGGTTGACCCAAATCTGGGAGCTGGACCAAATTGCTGACTAACATGGGCTTCCTCCTGCCCACCCTTGTGTGCTGTCCCTCTTTTTAAACTCTTACCCAGTCCTGCCACTTGGCTCCCAGCCAGGGATGTTTGTTGTTGTACTTACTGCTGTTTGTACTTTCTGTGTAACACTGAGCATCTTCTTAATTTGATTTTCTGTTAGTAGGTTTTCCCAATTGTCAAAAATCTATTGCATTGGTAGGGGAGAGAGATTAAATTTTCCTCCTGGAGAAAGCTGCGTTTATGGCAGGCAGCTCATCCTGTACCACAGATTCTGTGTTGATAATTAAAATTGCCTGTAGGCCCCCAACGATTGCACAGGAGGTCCTGCTGGGGGCTGGTTTTCCCCTGCTAATGATTTTAGGTGCTGGTTTGTGCCACTTAGCACAGCTGAAGTGTTCTCATTTGTTTGAGGATGTCTCTCGGGGAAGATCAGGGAGAGGATGGAGCAGTTTAAGTGTACTGCCCAGGCTCAGGGATGAGCTGAAGCAGCAGCAGTTTGGGCATGGACAGAAAACAAATTGAGGTACCTTGAGCTACTCTGCTGGGAAAAGGGCAGAGGAAAGGCAAGAACAAATAACTGCAGGTGCTCTGCTGGTGGCAGAGAGACTGGGGGGATATGTGTGCTCAGAACTGCATCCTAACACACTTGTATTCCTTCAAATGTGTGACTGTTGCTGCTGCCTCCCTTTTGTCTTATTCCACATCGTAGGTAAGGTTAGGAACGCCCTCTCCCAGAGGTGGGTGGAGGGATAAGCACCCTGAAAACTGTGAGGAAGCGACAAGGCTGGGCCTCTGTCACAAACTGAGGTTCCTTGTCCTTCTGCCCCCTCCTTTCTTGGAGTCTTGCTGATGGCACTGAATTTCAGATGGAAGAAGAGAAATAATTTGAAATCTCCCCTCCCTCCCTAAAGGACTAAATGCCAAGTGCAGAGCTACTGATTAAAAACATATCTCTGAGGAGCCCGACAGGAGCTAATCCTTAGGATTTATTTAACTATCTAATCCCTTTCACTGGTAAGTGCATCAAGAGGTAAAAGTTTCTTCTCTTTGCCATAAGTTACTTAGTCCTTCACAGAGTTCTCCTTTCATTTACTTCAAGTCAGCCCTTTCTTCTTGCCTTGACAGTTGACAAACAATTATGCTTCATTAAGAACACCCCCTTAGTATTTAAAAAGTACTTATTGCCAACAATAAAAAACCCCAAACCATCCAAGTTTATTTACTGTGGGGGCACTCGTTAAATAGTTCTCACTGCACCTCAGTGGCATAGCATGACATCTCCTGGCTGCGAGTGATAATAGAGGTATTATTTTCTCCCCTTAAGCAAAACGATGTGTTCCCAAACTAATTGGATGCAGTGCAAATTCTAACTGCTCCTTTTGTCGTGACAGGACTGTAATCATCGGGTGTCACTGGTCACCTCTCTGGCAGCCTATTGGCTCTCAGTGCTGTCGAATGGAAGGGAAGGGAGAAAAAGAGAAGCATTTTTATTCTTTAGCTGGTGGCAAGGCTTTTGGCGTTTTCATATTGTATTCTCCCTTGTACACAGAAAATAGGTTGGTGATTATTGGAGTTATTTTTATATGGTGGAATAATTTGGTATTGAGTGAAAAGAGAAAAAGCCATTTGGAATATTCCAAAGTGTTTCTCGTAGTCTGACTTTTCCAATATACAGTTTGTGAGATGTTTTAAAGGGTCACTTCAAGTCCACATTATGTACCTACATAATGAATGTAGATAAGAAAACAAAAAGTTGTTTTAAGTGAGGTAGTTAAGCAGTTGAGTGTCGATCGAATTACAGTCTGAGACCTTGAGGGGGTGAGGGAAGAGTATTGTGTGATGCAGGTGAAGAACTGTTTTGGTGCAGTTGTTTGTATTTTTCATCAGCATCTCCCACGTGGGCCGTGATTCCAGCACACACTCCAGTAATCTCCTGCAGTGGCAATGATTCAGCTTAAAAATCAATAGGGCATGAGGTGTTTCAAGTTCTCATTATTGTAATGTGTCAACATCACTTCAGTGACCCCAGAGCCCCATGTTGGCTGATTTGTTCTCTGATTTATTGTGCAATCTTGTAGGGCAAACTATAATTTCACTGGCAACCAGAAACTCTGCTTTTATGGTTTGTGTCCCAGTCTCCAGTCATGAGGATGTTCAGAGATAATCGATACTTGTGTTTGCTGCTGAAGGTTGAATGAAGTTGTCAAGCAGCTAAATTGCAAAGAACACAAACAAAAGAACATTGTTATGGCTGAGCAGACCAGGAAATGTTTTTATTTAAATTTTCATTCCCTATCAACTCACAAATGTTTTTATTGCTTAGCACTGTTCTAATTTATATTCACTTATGTGCCTACCAGTTTCAGATCTTGAATTTTGTGGTTGTGGTGATTTACTGTATCACTTTGTCTTTCAGTTATCTGTGTTCATTTATGATTCTGTTATCTTTCTATCTGTCCAAATTTAACAACATGAACAAGAAAAAGATTGTTTTAATTGCTCAAACTTAGTAAACTTCTTGTGGCTTTAATGCACAACAGGCAAAGCAGGGTTGTTATTTTTGCAGTTCTCCTCTTCCACTGTTGTTAATTTTAATGTTTATTTACATGCTTAAAGTGCTGCAAGTGAAAACACTGCAGTCCATTTCAGTTAATCCTGGGCAATATCAAACCTTTTAATGTATTTAGAGCCTCTCAAATAAAACTGAGGCAGCTTCACACAACCAAAAGCTCTTTGGACTTTCGCTGCATTGGCACGAACACCTCACATGCCCAGCTGTCAATCAGAGCGTAATGTAACCATCTGGAAGCCCAATATCTAAAATTTCACAAAGTGATACCCCCTTAACTTGAGTTCTTTATTTTTCATTATTCAGAGGTTGGGTTTTTGAAACATAGGGTTGTAATCCTGGAAGCCCTGCAGCAGGAACATGTGCACTTGTGCATCTGGCCTTCACATCTTGGGTTCAGCCTGAACACTAAAACATGTTAACAGATTGTCAATGAAGTGAAAAATGTCCAGCATCTGGAAATGCACAAAGTAGGAGAAATCAGGCCATCCATACATTGTATGTTCCTTGAAAAACTGATGACTAGGCAGTATTTGGCCAGTATATATATGTAATAGATTTAATATTTTCCTCCTTCAGAAATGCTTATTTCAGTAGAGCTTCCAGCTTAACAATTGAGAGCTCACAGCTTACCCAGTGAGAAAAAATCGGGCAACAAATAAATGTACAGAACGTTTACATGGAATAAATCTGAAGTCAGGCCATTTTTAAAAGTTAGATGAAACAATAAGGTCCATATTAATCACCAAATCAAATACAAATATTCTGAATTGGAAACAAAATTGAAAAAAAAAGGTAATATCCCAGATTCAAGATCGATATATAATTTTCATAGTTGTCTATTAGTAACTTTTGAGTTAGCTTAATGATGTTTATTATGTTATTGAAGGGATTACAAAGTTAATTCTCATTACGTTTTTGGGTTTTGTCCTCTGATTTCTCACCCAAGCCGTTTGTTCTAATTACAGTCTCTGAAACTCATGTTTCCTTCAGCTGTGTCCATGTCCATGCCCAGTTTGAGAGCACTCTACTAAAATGGTGAACACTTATGACATCTCATGTGCAAAATCATGAATGTGCAGGTATTATTGTTATTATCCAGGGAAGGCTGATGTCATTAGTGAATCCAGGGCATGTAGAAATTTGTCCATGCGTTTCTCAGATAATGAAAAACAGCCATCCTTGGCTACTGTAGGAAATGGTGTACAGGTTTCAGATGCTTCCTCTAAATGGGTATCAGTAGTCACAGTTCACTGTGGAAAGGCAGTTTTTTTAACAGGAAAGTGCCTCATAATCATTTACTAAGCTGATCTCTTTAAAGGCCTTTACATAAAATTAAAATAATTGTCATGGGGTTGGTACAGCTTTAAAAAGTTAACATCTCTGGCCTTATATGTCACAAAAAAGATACGGGTCCTTTCTACCCAAGAATTTGACCTATATAAGAGAATAATCTGGCATAACGCGGAGCAGGGAGAGAGGGAGAAGTTGGGCTGCAGCAAACCTTTCAAGTGTTGCACAGGCCATGGCAATGTGTGGAGCTGCTGGAAGGTGGATAACCTGTGCAAATGAATTTGTCTCCTGTTCATGCAGTGATGTGTAAGTAATTTTCCAATGGAGGTGTCCCACGTTCTGGAGGCTAGGAGTGATTTCAAGTATCTTGTCTAAGCCTCTCCTGTGTCCTGTGAAATGCTTATTTATAAAGAAGACGCCATAAGTAGTGGAAACTTGCAACAAAGTTCTCCCTGTTGTTTGTTGTTCCTCACCCTCAGTACAATCTTTAATGTTTAAAGAACAATCCTTTGTTGTTGGGCACTTCTTTTCCCCTTTTGCTGAATGCACTTTGCACCATCACCCGGAGATTTTTGGAGTGTACAAAATGTCAGAGTTGGGTCTTTTAGATCCCTCTGGATGCTTTTGGGAAGTGGAGACATATGTTCATTGCTGCAGAGATCCCCCTCCTCCCGTTCCCCTTCTCCCTTTCCCACCTGGCATTTGAACACAGACCAGGTTTAACTAGTCCTGCCTGAATTTTGGGCAGGGCATTCCTCCCTGACTGGCTTAAGCCACATGAGGTAGAGCTTTGATTTTGGTGTCACCAGGCTGGTTGAGAAGCAGAGCTCAACTAACACTGGAGTTTTCAGAATTAACAGGACCTGAGTGAGTGATGTAAAGCTTAATCTGACACTGTGATGGTCCATGAGGTGCCAGAGGCTGAAAGCAATTCCCTAGCTGTGTTCTCCCTGTCTGTCTGGTGCTGGCCATTGGGATTGATGGCCAAGTGTGGTGGCAATGCAAACACAGGGGGTGTGGCTGAGCCAACACCCAAGCAGCTGCTGGTTTCGGTTTTTGGTTTGGGGTCTTTTTTGGGTTTTTTTGGTCTGATTTATCTCTTTCTGAATTATAAACACTGTGTAGCAAAAAAAGAAATGATTTTTCATGAGTACTTGTTCAGTCATTTGAGCTGTATGTACATTGCTTTTATACTTGGTGTCCTGTTAACTATTTCCGGTACAAGAAGCATGATCGTTCCCATTCCCCCACAAAGCAGACTTCATCTTAATTTGATTTGTATCTTGATCTAAGAGGTACAGCATGGTCCAGCAGAACTCTGGACAGTTTCATAATCTGCTGTATTTCCTTTGATTTGGAAATTTCACTGAGATGAACTTGAGTTGTACGTGTTTCCACTGAGTTATGAAGACAGCTGGTGGGGAACACCCTGCTAGGATTTTGTCATTCTGCTGTCATTAGGTGAGGAAAAGGGAGACTCATGTTGGACCCACTAGTGTAATTATTGCCAGTGATTTCTCCAAGCAGAGTGTTAAGGAGCATTGGCGGCGGGGGGGGGAGGGGAAAGGCTTTTTATTGTTTGGGGTTTTTAAGCTTTGAAACTCACTCACTCTAATTCCAACTGGATATATTGTTTTCAGTGTGCATGACTGAATTCCTGCTGGTCTCGCCACTATAGGAAGTCACAGCACTACGTGTATCCTTCTTATTCGCTTTTTTGGGGGGTTGTGAAGCGCCGTGTTTTTCAAAGCACTTTCCAAAGTGCCTTCTTAAACCGATAGTGTGTGTGTGTGAAATACTGCTGCTCCCGCTGACGCTTGGGCAGAGTATAAACCTCTGTGGCTGTAGAAAATTACTGAGTGCTGCATCAGCTCTTCGAGCGCTGCTTCCCCGAATCAAAGCTCCTGTGCTCAAGCACTGTAAAAAAAAAAAAGAAAAAAAAAAGAGAGAGAACTCCCACGGTGAGAGACAGCTTGTTGTTACAAGGGCACTCCACTCAAGGTCATGCAGAATGTAAGTCACGGCGGGGGAAAAAGCCAAATTAGGCGTTTTTAGCAGTGCAAATATGTTGAGAAACGACGTTAAGGGTGTGAAGGTGCTGGGAAGGGAACAGCGGAATCCGGGGTGCAGAACGGTGGTGTAGGCAACGAACATACGAAGTCATCCTACGTTTTGTGTATCACTAAATAAGACGTGTTTGTGCTTTTGTGCGTGGCTTTGTGCCGTCTCACCTTTGTGACTGCAGATCTTATCTGAACAGATTTGGGGTTTGATATAAATTGCAGTGAAATGGGTGGGAAGGTCGTCCCCAGTGACAGGACTCATGTGGTGGTGG
>VXAU01002171.1:1056643-1113895 GCA_013399695.1 Formicarius rufipectus
GGGGGGGAGGGGGAAAGGCAACATCTGGGATTTTTGACAAAGTTGATGTATATGAGAGTTCTTAAATAACACTCACCAACCTATAAGATACCCAGATATCTTATATATGTGCCACATATATTCATCCTGTGTTTATTCTTTAATAGCTTAATTAAGACAATTTCAAATTGTAAATGCTATCTTCTTTGCTTGTTACTGAGGAAGGGTTTGCATCTGAAAAAAACAAATGGATAGAGATAGTTTTTTCATTGTCACTGGACATCGAAGCCTGAAGAAAATATTGAAGGTTTTAAACTTCAATGTCATAATTCTTATGATATTATATTATTAGATCATGTTTGTATAGGATGTTCGGTAGTAAATATCATTGATTGATTTTCAGCACAGAGTAATGTTGCTCAAGGGATGTGCATGGTAAAATTGCTACTGTTTAGTGTATAAAAAATTGATAAATTAGTAATTAAACCAGGATAAAGGCATGTGCCAGTAAAGAAATTCCGAGTTCCTGCAATTGAGCAGAGATTAGAATGATGCCTGATTGTGACATTCCTGTGAGTCAACATGGACTTGTGTAGTTTCCAGTGTGATTTCATGATGATTTCAATTGCACACTAAGAAATGACTGCTCCTGTTTGTTACCATGGTGGCCTGAAACCCACCAAACCCCTCAAACACAGGATGGCAGAAGCCCTTCTCTCCAAGGAACTGCTTCTGTGACTCAAGATCATGATGAGATCTACTCTGGGACTTGTGTCCTGGTTCAGTTCCTTTGCCTAGATGTGTCTGATCTGGTGCTCTTCTGCCCTACTTACTTTCTGTGGCTTCATCTGAGGGACTTTTAAGTCAAACCATGCTGTCTTTTAGGGACACAGGTGGGGACGCCCACACAGCACGAGTGTGAGCTCTGCAGAAATGTTCTTAGGAGGATAATTCCTGTTGAGGAGATTGATCCTTGGGTACTGCTTTTTTGGATGAATTTTCCTGCCCACTCTTGAACTCTTAAACTCTCTTAGTTGAGAAATATGCTGAAGTAAATTAATGAAGGTGAAATTTAGGTGGGTTCTGTTACTTTCCTCTTTGTGATATTGAGATAAATGCTGAAATAGTGGTTTGTAGGCAGTTATTTTGGTCACTAAAAGTGGAATCTGAAAGCATTACAAAGTTTAGCAGTGAGGCACGTGTGTCAGGGTGGGAATTGAAAGTTTCCTCTTTGACAGGTTTCCTTGAAACCAGATTCCCACTGGCATCCAGATCTTCCTAGGAAAGAGAATGCAGAATGCTGCAGTCAGGGCTCTGACTCAGTTTGGCCTCTCAGTAAACTGGCAGAGAAGGAAGGACAGGGGTAGTGCTGGGGGACCAGGCTGAGCACGAATGGAGCTTCTCCTCTTGACCATCCCACAGACTCGCAGTAAGTGCTGTCTGAACTTGAGGTTCCCCTTTGTGATGTCACAGTTGTTCTGTCCTAACATGCTCTGTCCTGCTGTACCCTCTTTGCTGGCCAGGTATGTCCGGCAAATGCAGAGCTGTCTCTGAGATGAGAAATATTTTAATTTCCTCTTGCCACATCCTAATTTGTGTTTGCTATCGTTAGTCACTCTTAAACTTCCTTGAATCACATCATGTGCCTTCTGAGCTCTGAATTCATTTGTCCTGCTCCTGCATGTCTTAATTCTCTCTCATGCACTTAAGCATCAGAAGAAACAGCTCCTTCTTTCTCTTCTGCTCGATGTTCCAGTCACCTCCTGGAGTTAATAGAATTAAATTCTAATACTAACATTCAATCTGCAATTTTGGAGGCTTGAAACATCACCTGCTCTGCATGAAGCAATAGTTTGTGCAGTGAGGTTTGAATGTGGTATATTTTCAGCAGAATTCATAGGCTTTGGAATCTATTGCACTTTTGGGAGGTGTTTTACATCTCCAGGAGGGCTTTCATTTGAAGAGTTTCACTCTGGGATGTCCATATGCTCTTTTTTCCATAGTGCTCACAGTGTCAGTTACACATCTCAAGATACAAACACCAGGCAACAAAATTTTAAAAAATAGCCTGACTTGGAACAGAGATACACTAAATTATGTATCTGTGTCACTTGTGACACTGTTGAACAACCACACCAGTCGCTTGCAGGAAGTTTCCCACAAGAGCTGAGGTTTTAGTTGGAAACAACAAGGGTCTGATACAAGAGGCAAGCAAGAGTCAGTGAAGTTACAGGGGAGTGTTATATTTCATATCCTTTCCTCTCTAGCACCAGGTATGTGAATTGTTTCTTCTCTCAAATTTTCCAGGCAATTATGTTTTAGAAGAAATTGAACATAATGTTCCCATGCTTAAATATTTGACATGGCCCTTCCCATTCTGCCTCAGCAGGTACTTACTGTTCTTTTGGCACTGTTCTCATGAACAGGTGATGCCTTTAAAATACCCTGGTAAGCAGGAATCCTGGATGTAAAATGTTCTTGTTGTTGAAGTCTAATTTCTGATTCGCTGGGTTGATACGCAGAAACATATGGCTGGCTACAGGAGAGGGCTGAGTAGACACAAATGGCAGTGTGACACTTTGCCCAGAACTCACAGAAAAGACAAAAGCAAAAGCTGATATATTTTCTTTGTAATATTTGTTATTCCTGTGTAAAAATCCCTGCTGAGAAAGCAGTTTGTTTCAGGAGATGCATCTGTTGACATCTCTGGTATTACATGTACAAAACAGATAAGTCTCACAAGCCCTGTCCCAGATAAAGAGTTGCCTCTTCCTTTCTAAGACCCTCAAAGCTTCCCCTCCCAGTTCCTATAGGACAAATAAATTGAGCAGATTAAAACCAGGAATAAATAATTAGCAACCTTTATCACAAGACTGCAGTATTTGGATGGGCACTAGAAATGGAACTGAGATGTGTTAATTATTTTGTCACTTCAGGGCGTGATTATTAGTACTGAGTGTCTTTCAAAAGGTGTGTCTGATTTGTGATGGAAGCTTGGGAGTGGATAAACAGGTTACTAGGTAAGACAGCATTCTCAGAGATAAGGGGTCTGGCATTAGGCTGAAAAGTCTGAGTTCTTTCCCAGTGTGTATGACTTTGCTCACATGCTTTCCACCATTACAACCGATTATATTCATATAGAATCTCTTTTCCAGGTAATTTATAATCCAGGTGCTCCAATCTGTCAGAGTTGAACAAGCACTGACACTGTAAGATACCATTTCCACCTATCCCAAGCCCTTCCCAGTAAGTCTAGAAAGATCCATTGCAACATATAGCACATTTCATTTGTTTCAGAGACAAGGAAAAGAAAAACGGAAAGGAAAACTTTCTGGAGAAAGAAAGAGTGAAGTGGTTTTGGTGTTGTTTGTGTTTTGTTTTTTCAATTTTTTTTCTTCTAAACAGGAGTTTCACATTTCATAAAGGTGAATTATATAGCACAGAGGTCTGTAATTAACTTTATCACCTTATCTACTTTTGATCTAGCAGGTCTTTAGGAGTAACATTACATTACATAATCTGCATTTATATTATCTCTTTCCCCCTGTTTTGGTTAAAAAAAAAAAAGAAAAAACCCTACTTTCTCAGCGTTTAGAAATGTGAAGACCATGTTATTGTGCTCCTCTGTTCTCCCCTGTTGCTTTCAATTCCTATTTAATAAGACATGGGACATCTCTCATAGATTCTGTACCATCAGGGTAAGGTTGCTTTGATGATACATTGCATGTAAAGTTGGGATTGGCATGAAAGGATAGTGTGGGCTCAGAAGAGATTGATTTTTCTCTGTGTTTTACCATAAGGGTTCTGCATCTCTTGCTGTTCAAATCTATCAAGAGCTCTTGATATGATAGTTTGAGCATGGGGTGTTCTGCCCTCTGGCCACGGGGCCTTGTGCAGCTGCTGACCTCTCCTGCTCCCTCTTCCCCTTGGCTTTACATCTCAGGGCCCTCTCTGAAGTTAAAGAGCTAATTGTTTTTCCAGCATTCCTCTCTCTCCTCTGACTTGCTCCTCTGGGGCCCACAGGTGAATCTCAGGAAAGCAAAAGCTGGAGCTCTGGAGCAGACCATACCTGTGACCCTTTTCACGTGCTGTTCCACGAAGGGTAAGACTTGAACCCCATGAACCCACTTGGAGCTGATGGAGTGTACGATGGCTTGGAGGCCGATTTCAAACCTCTGACATTTTAAGCTGCTTTTCACTTCATTTCCCTGCAGGTGTTTATAGACACGCTGTCATTCTGGTGGCTGTCTACCTAGAAAGCAATGCAGTTACTCTCTTATTGCTTTTCTATCCATGGAATAATTAGGATCTCCACTCAATAATGACCCTCGGCATGAAATGTCATACTGATGCCTCAAACCTGATTTTCTTGCAACCCTAGCTTTCAGGGATTTTTGCTTTTTAAATAAATATGGAATATCTAAATACATATTTATCCTATATTTTATACAGTATCCTGAATTGTAAAATATGTGTATTCCCCCCTAAAAGCTCTCTCACAGTTGTATTGTTCTTCTTTAATATAACTCTTGCTGTCTCGTCTTGCCCATCTTGTTATTTCTGTGCTTTTCATCCCTTTTCTGAGTAGTCTTTGTACTCCTTCCACACAAGCAAATTCCACGTTTTTTTCTTCCTTTCTTATATGCCAGCTCTTTCTTCAAGGTGCTGTCTTTTTGCAGCGTGGTGCAGAATAATCAAACCAGCAAACTTTGTACTTTTTGAAGCAGGGGTGTTTGAACGTTTGAAAACCCACAAAGGAAAGGCAGATCAGCAGTCCTGGCATTCTTCAAAATTGCTCTTTCATTTGCAAGGAACAGAGAAACTCTGGGTGGGCAAACTGAAAGTTGTGGTGTCTCTTTAATGAGGCTGTGAAAGGAGACGAGGGGTGCATCAGTAATGATTAGATGTGGTGAATGCAGATGTGTCCTCTTAAAGGGAAAAAGAAAGTACAGTCTAAAGCTTTAAGTATAGTCTTTTATTTGATAACCAGCCTGCAATTCATATGCATCCGGGGGTTCTCAGGTAGCCCAGAGGGCCGGGATGTGAAGTTGCAGTGGGCACCAACCTCAGCTGAGGGAGTTGCACAAATGGGAATGTGTCATTTTGGAATTCAGGCTCCTGTTTTTCAGCCCCGTCGCTGCTCCCCGTGCGGTGCTTGTGGTCAGCACGGATTTTTTGCCAGCAGGAGCAAGTGATGTTAAGAGAGGGCTCGGCATCCCTGGAAGGGTTTTCGGGAGATGGTGAACTGAAATCCATGCATGGCATGCTGGCTTCATCGAGCATTAAAACGGGCTTTATTGGACTCTCACGAAAAGACTGTAAGTGAATATATTCATCAGTTCCACACGGCAGGTTTTGCTTAAGTCTTGCTCTTCCTCCAGTCTCCGCGTGTGTAATGTGCTTGTTTCTCCGGGAGGGTTAGCAGGGCTCTCGCATGCCCTTAACGCTCTGAAGGCAATGGGCTGCATTCTTCACTCTAATAGGGGAAACGTGCATTCCCAGCGGCGCAGAACTGTGTTCCACACGAGGCATTCCCTCCTCGGAAAGCCATTCCGCCCTGCCACGGTGCCTTTCTTCCCTTGGAATCATTAGCAGTGGCAGTCGGGGGGATTTATGATGCCGGGAGCACCTCCCAACCCGAACTTTATGGCTTGTTAATAGCGCTTTCTTTTCCTTACAAACTGTTTTTCTCCCCTGCACACGCTTTTGCCCCAGGGCAATTAGTTAACAAAGCAGTCGTTAGCTATTGATAATGATCCATTTGTCAGGGATTATTGTGCAATGATGCCCTATTGTCTATTAATTAGGTAAACCTGCGTTGGTTGTAGATACTGTTAAAGGCCTTTTCTTGGAGGACCAAGCGGGCTTGACGTAAGCCAAACGGAACAGCAGCTTTGCAAAAGCAGAGGGAATGGTACGAAGAAATGACAAATATTTATTATAATGATATATTTGGAAATATTCGAGTTTTATAATATTAAGACATAGATGTCCATAAGGAAAAGAAATTAATCTAGACAGTTTTTCAAGGAAGCAGTGTCCTTACTGGTCCTTTCTGATACCCTTTCCTGGAATAACAGGCAAGAAGAAATATGTATACACAGACATATAACTGTAACACTGAAAACTGTGCCCTTCTTTGGGACATGAAGACATCAGAGTACATGGAAAATGCCAGATTTTTCTACTTTTTCTTTTTTTTTTCTCCCCCCCAGTTCTTGATGCATAGCAGATGCAGAATCTCTTTGGAGAGTTGTTGATGCTTAAGAATGAAAATTGATATATCTATATAATCGGGGTTTTTAATTATAAAATTAAATTAGTTTCTGTTTCTCACCTATTGCTTAGTTCTAAGTACCAAATATAAATTTCTGTCCTCTGAAGAAGTGATTCTGCAGTAACTCAGCATATGGCACTGTCATGACATCCCACTGAAATATGGTCATGGAAAGCATGTCCTTAGAAAAATACAAATTGAATAATCCAACAGGAAAATCACTGCACCTTGGCTAGGTGGGGAGGGCTGGGATTCAGTGTACTGACAGGAAATTCTTTCTGGACTCCACTCAGTTTTAGTACTAATCTGTCATAAAATCTGAAGAGTTTTAGGCTGTTCCCAGTGGTATTTGCCATCAAATCAAGTAGGAGGTTGAGTGCCCATAGATGGGAAATTATTTTAGCATAACATTGCAGCTGAATAATTGCCACTCGATGAGTTTATGCAAGAGCCCTTGCAGACCATTTCAGAGTGGAATTCTGCTCAAAGAGGTCCAGCATTATTTGTTTATGCTGTGGAGCAGAAGGAGGGAAAAGGCGATCATATACATTTTTACAAGATCAACCCCCAAACATCCCCCACTGATTTACTGGGACCCTTCCGAGTTTTAATGCTCATGTGGGGAATCCAGTTCAGATTTTATAATCTCTCAGATTATAAAACCTGTGCTGGGTTTTTATAATCCCCATGAAGAGGGGGACAGGGGCACATGACACCTCCCTCCACCACAGCCATAAGGCAAACCCGAACTTCACCCTCATCTCAAAGCTGTAACTTTAGTTCCGTGGATGTTGCCATTTATTCCTGCCTTAAATGCTGCTTTGAAAGTTTCAAGTCAGAAAGTGGGAGAAAAAGTGGGGATCGTATTGAGCCAAGAGTGTTGCTGAAGAGAAAAGCTTAAGGCACACCAACTTTTAGGCAGAAAACATAAATTCTTTATAGCTCCCTGTCTTCCTCAGAATGTTTTCCATTGTACAGCATTGTGTTTGTGACTTGTTAATGCCTGAGTTATTGATTTCCTGTCAGTGGGAACTGGATTCTCAGGGAGCCTTTTTGTCCTTGTCTTTGGCACCCTTTGGTAAAGTCACTCAAGGCTGTTAGTTTGGTTTGGTTTTAAATGCCATAAGATAGCATTTTACAGTTGAGTTCCCCATTGTAAATGTAGCACCTTGCCCTTCTTTTTTTTTCACTCCAATACTAACTTTTTAAAGTGATAATTTTGAGAAAAGAGGATATGTAAACACAAGTTGAACTGATATACCATGATGGTATTGTAAAGATGAGTTTCCTCTCGTGCATTTCCCCATAGTGTTGGCTCATGAACTGATTTCAAGGCACAGGTAGAAAAAGAAACGTTGTGCTCACCTGCTGCACAATGAAGTGGTTTCCCTTTATGCCTCACCAGTACCAGTTTGTGTTTAGAAATTGTCAAGAAAACAGAGTTTTAAAGAAAAAAGTGTTTAATTATGTTTGTTTTAAATAATTATTGTTTCATTGCATTTAAAAATGCAGAAGGCATCACACAATTTCCCGTGCATACATCACTAATATTTTTATTTTAATGAGATGAGTTGCTAGAAATTTCCCAAAAAGATATTTAAGGTGTTTTGGTCTTTTGATAGGTGGTCTTTACCCGAAGTTATGTGTGCCATGTGATGTGTTCACAGAACATACATGTCCACTGCAAGATGTGGCCATACAGCAGTTGAGCCCTTCCTTAGAAACCCCTTCTGCCTCTGGTGCAGAACAGTTGGTGGTAATCACTATAAACATTAATTATGAGCTGATTGGCAAGGGCATAATCAAAGCAGAGATGAATTACAAGTGATGCACCATCTAGATTTTTAAAGCAACTGACAAAACTCTACCTTTGATTAATATGAGAAAAATATGATAGGAAGACTTGGGTGTCAAGGGGCACTGACCAATTCTACACACAGACTAAGTGGTAAAATGCAATAGCTGGGAGGCAAAAAAAAAGAAAAACAATAAAATATCAGACAAACAAAAGTCTGCACTGAATTAATGTTTCAATAAAATGCCTAAGTAACGTATGTCCCAACCTGGCTAGAGTCCTAAAGGAGGAGTAAAAGATTTTAATTACGTGATTGATGGGTGCTTCAGGAGAGAGCTCCGAATCCACAATGACTGCCTGGTCAGGAGGGGTGTGTGGTGACATCCTGGAGCAGTGGGGTGGGAGGTGGCCGCAGGTGGCAGCAGGACCACCCTCCCCGAAGCAGTGAGCAGCACAGCAGCTCTGCTCTAACAGAGGTTACTATCCCAGCAGGAGGATTACAGAGCTCCGTGCTTGGCTGTCTCACAAAAAATTATGTAAACGATCCAGCTGCTTCGTGCAGTGTTCAGGAACTGTAAAACTCGGGGATTTTTGCTGGGGAACAGCAGAAAATGACTTGTTCTGAAGCAATATGAACCTGACATTGTTGGTTGGTGACTGTTTCTTTCAAGGGAGTTTGTGGTAGTTAGAAATACCTACAATGTGAATGACTTCTGTTGAACGATTCCTGGCAAGGGGGTTGCCACTTTTTCTGTGGAGGGGTCACCTGTGCATGTGTAACTGGGCATTTGTGTTTGGGTGTCACTGTCACATGTTCTGAGGTTCTTATGTGGGAAAAACAGCCTGACCAAATCCTGGTCATGTTCTCCTTAAGTGCCTGGGAATGACAATTTTGTCTGGGATTCTCTATAATTGGATTCAATTATTATCATGAACATAATTTATTTTTTTTTTTAAGCTGTGGTGCTGTAGCTTTTGCTCTCACGTAGCCAGAGGGTGTTTTTCTGTAAATGTTTTAGTTGATTGTGTGTTTATTTTAAATATCATTTTCTATTTCCAGTAAGATATTGATAGCCAAGCCTTTCTCTTTGTGCTCCTTCATTTTTTCTGTGTCAGTCTTTCTGTGGCCATTATCTCCATATCTTTTTGGATATTGCTGCCTCATTCAGTTTTCTTCTCTGACAGCCTTGGTGGCACCACTTGCTCTGGAAGGAAGCAAATACTTTGCTCTTCACAATGCTTCTCTCCTGTGTCTTGTGGCAGGTCATTGACTGCTTGCTGTTAAGGAAAAATGGAAATGTCTGAGGTGCATTTACGGAATCTGGGTTAAATAGTGGTTACTTGTCCCAGTTTAAATTGTGTCCCAGATTTGAACATTGTGCTATATAGTCAATTCATATAAATTAATGGTGAGTCCGTTTCATAGGTTATTATTAGTTTCCCCAGAGATGATACCCTATTAAATTATTTTGATTTTCTACAGTTTTCTGTATTTCTAACTTTGTTTTTAGAATTCTCCCTTTTTTTTTTTAATTTTTATTTTTATATTCCCCAATGGCTACAGGGAAAAAAAGGTAGAAATGTTACTTTGCTTAGGGCAGATGTAGTTTTTTTCTGAATAATTTTGAGTAATTTGAAATATTTTTCTGGTCATGGCAGTATAAGACAGCTCACCAAGTAGGATTGGGAAACTGGAATGTTGCTTTTCTGGGTCACCATTTCAAAACTGTATAGATGCAAAAGTAATGTGTTTTCCACAATTATCATCAGTGTTACTCTCACTGAGATAAAAATGGGCCAAGCCGCCTGCTCGCCATTCCGTGGGATTTTCTGACTCAGTGCAGTGTGTACCTGTTCTACCATATCCATTTGCAGGACTCTCATCAACTTCCATAAATAATGTAGTGCCAAATAAAAGCACCCCTGCCCTGGAAAACATGACATCAATTTCAGTCATTGTCTGTGTGTCAAGTATAATGTATTTGGTTAGGACAACCTGGACTCATATTTTTATTTTAATGAGACAGGTTGCTAGAAATTTCCCAGAAAGATATTTAAGGTTAAGGTCATAAACCTCCTCAGTATCACTGCGGAGGTTTAGTGTTTATAACGCGCTACATCACAGTGAGATAAAGCAATGGTGTTCTAAAGAGTTGGGGATGTGGATTAAGAGAAGAAATAAGGTGGTGAAAGGGAGAAGTGGAGGAGTTGTATGAGGTTGTAACGTCTCTGTGTTTGTGTCCTGAACAAGCATGAATTAAACATCTGAAAGTTTCTCTGAGCCTTAAAGGCTGTGGAGAGCACAGGTGGTTCCAGAAGATCTGAGCCACTACCTTTGGGTGCCCCAAACAAGTGGTGTGACAACGCTCTGGTCACCCAGCCTTGGGTGACAGTCACTGTACACTCCATGACACCTGTTCAGGTGACAGATCTGTTGTCCACAGCACTCTGAAACTACCTGTTCAGTGGGCACAGAGGCTCAAGCCTGGTAGAAGAGCTGCAGTTCAGTGTATTTGATGGACTAGTGACAGTAATAGAAGAGTTATATCACAATTAGTGGCCTGGTGTCATAATGACAACTGCAGTTGTATTTATGCATCTCTGCATTTTGAGCAGCAGTCAAACGGTGTGTTAAAATAAGCTTTGTTTGTAGAAGTGGTGCACCACTCAGTGCAGTGTTTTGGAAAAAACCAGTATGTTTGGAATATATTGTAACTATAATCAAAGAAGTAGTTTGAGTGCAGAGAAGAAAAACATACCTTTGCCACTACCTTTGTGTTGATTTTTCTGCCTTTGCTGTAATAAGATTTACGTGGTCTTGTAGCTTATTATCTTGTTGTTTATGAAATTTCACCCCAAACATAACACATTCAGACCTGATGTAAGATGAACCACACAAACTTCAGTGTGTTTGCTAAGAGGAATATGACTTCAAAATAGGGATTTTGTTATCCTGGTTCCTCCAGGAAGTACTAGTTCAGTTTTATTGTACTGCAGACAGTCTGACGTGAGTGAAGCTGCACTGAGAGTCCTTCCAGTGTATAGTCATTAAATAAAAGCCAGGATGGTGGAGTCAAAGGAAGGCACTGAGGTGCCAGTGACCTACTTTGCTAAATCAGAGGAGTGGACATGGAATAACTGTGTTAAGGTCCAACACTGCAGGAGATAACCTTGAAAGTGCCGAAAATCTCAAGTTTGTGACATTGCCAGAGTAGAAAAACCTATTAATCTCTATTAGAACAAGCTTAGACATCATTTAATTGTGATATATTTAAGAAGCGGACTGTCTTCAGCAATCTGCATTGGAAACCCTGTGCACTGGGAAGCTGATGTAACAAACACCAACCATTCCCACAAATCTGAACCCTGCAGAATGCCTGGAGTAGGACAATGACATGGGCTCAAAATGTGCTGTGCTGAGATGTCTGGATTTATTATTTTGTTCTGCTGATCTTTGGGAGGACCTTTTCAGATGCATTCACTGGTAACTGATGCATTCATTGCAGCATCATTGTCCCTTTTATTGATTCTATTATCTAAATTGCCAGTTAAGACATGTCTTGTATGTCTCTGTTCAGAACGATGTCGTGCCTAAACCAAGGTACAGGTTGTGAGGTTGTAAAGTGGTGCAGTGTCATTGATATGAAGAAAACACGGTCACTTAACGCAAAGTAGGTATTTTATCTGGTGTCTATAATCTGCTCCTAAAATCATTACAAATGTGGATTATTTTGTTGTTAAGCTTTCACATATCTTAGTTGCTGGTTTTTTTATGTTGATTGAAGGTGTAGGTGGAGGAAAAGGGAAAGAAAAGGGATAAATACTGCCTGTGGCTTAAGTAATTCAGTGCATGTACTTTTATCTCTTCTTTGTGGTAAATAATGAAAGTCTGAACACCACAAAGAGAAAAACCCAATAAAATGCCAACAAACAAGAGACCCCCCCCAAAAAAAACCCCAAAAAACAAAAAGCACACCCAGAAAAAAATAAACCCCAGTTAGAATTAGTGGCAGGTTTGAGCTGTCTCTGGTGAAGCTGCTTTCTTGTTTGTACCAGAAAGATGCCCTTTCTGTTATTTGTCTGATTGGATTGTCTTCTCCATACACAGCACAGTGGGTGGGCAGGGCGGGAATCGACTGAATGTGGCAGAAAGTTGTCTTAATTTTGGTGGTTCACAAATGGGTGAATACCTCTGAGTTTATCACAGTAAGAAAAAGTGATTGTGTTGTTTGTAATGAATACTTTTGGAGTTTTGTCTGGCACAGCAAGGTTTTCATAGGTGACAGCAGCAATAGCTGTTGGTCTAATGGGTAGTCGTTATGAGCAGGAATTAAGTTGTCTTTGCAGTAAAATTATCCAAGGGGAAATTGCAGTATCAAAGCTGTTGCTTGGAGTTATTTGCCTTTCCACTGATTGAGTTTCATTGCACTCTTTCATGATGCTGAACTTGAAATTTCTTTAGTCACTTATTTTCACTAATAGCCTTTGCTGCTGCTGTTACATTACATTGTTCTGGAGACATGAACTGCAACTCTTCTGCAAGTTTCTTTACCACATTTTTCCAAAAACTGGTTTTTTCTTTCTTGTAAGCCATCTTTTATATATCTATAGATAGATAGATAGTAAGATAGATAGATAGATATAAGCCAAATAATCCATGCTACTACAGCAGTTTGATTCAAGTGATGTTTTCAGAACTCTGCGCTCCATGTACAGCCTGTGAAACACTGGATACCATTGGCATGTGTTACATTTCGGTTAAATCAATTCTAATATTCTCTCTGCTGTCTTTTCCTCCTTGAATCTGTCCTCCCTTTATTTGTTTCATCTGTTATTTATGTTTCATCCTGTTGTGTATTTCAATTTGAAAGTCTTTGCAATAAAATTATATATTATCAGAGAGCTTTACAACACTGTTTGCAGGATATTCAGCATAGAGAATCTTTAGAATAGGATTCTTTGCTTTTATTTTAGCTTTAGGCAGATAATAACAACCCAAAATCCATCTGGGAAGTTGGGAATAAACTCATGATAGATGTGATTCGTAATGGATACCCGTGAAGTACATCTGAGGTTCAGCAGAGCCAGTCCATGGCCATCTCCAGGAGGGAACACACAGATCTATCAGTTGTTATGCCATTTCTTTGTGGAAATGCCTGTTCAGGCCAGTTTGGAGACTGTCCTTCCCAGAAAACAAATACTAACACAGCTTCCTTCAAAACACTTTTCCAGGGTTGTATCCAGCACAGAGAACATCCCAGCAGGTGTTCTTGGGCCAGAAGTGCTGCCTGACGCTTTTGGGCTGTGGCAGGGCAGCAGTGGGGTCTGGGTTCATGTTACCAGGATGAAACTCTTTGCATCAGCAAACACATGTATGTGGTTGTGTTATTATTTCGATATTCCCTTCACAAACCCAAGATCATAAGGAGAACTGTTTTTCTGAAGAGGAAACGAGGTGTGGTCTGTCTTGGGCTGCAGACAAGTCAATATCCTTAAGAGGCTCCCACTGCTCCTGACCTTGTGGTGTGTTTAAAAATAATCCTCAGAGCACAGGAATAGCAAATGAATTGTGTGGTGAAACTCAAGAAGTCAGGATGTGAAAAGAAATTTAGCATGGACACTGGATTGGAAGCTTAGTTTTCCTCACTGAGATGTTTATGTTTGGTGGAACAAGGCACAGTTGCTTTGAGAGATTTATATATTTCAATAATATTTTAGACCAATGTGTGGAACAACTGAATATTGAACTGTATTAGGTCATGGATAAAACTATATTGGGTCAGGCATTTGCTTCTATCCACAGAGCATTTATTTAAATGTCTGCAGCCACCACTGCTTAGGATGAGTTGTTTATTCAGCTACCAGGAGGGGAGCTACTTTGACTGTAGGAGTGTAAAATACTCCACTACAGTGGGGTTACAGGTGCATAACCCAAAACAGGAGTCAAAAGCTGCAACCCAGAGAGTCCTGGCTGGGCTGATAAGCACAGGAGAGGCTGAGGATCCTCCTGGAGGTCAGCAGGAGTTCACAGAACAAAACCTGGAGCAACCTGCTTCCAAGTTGAAGTCAACCCTCCTGTGGGCAGGAGAGGGGGACCGGAGCCCTCGGGGTGTTCCCTCCAACCTCAGTCACCCGGGGAGCCAAACACTGATTCCCTGGGCCTCTTGCAAAGTTGAAGGTGCTGTGACATTCCAGAATGGCACATTGCACAGACAACAAATGCTGTCCTTCCAGTAATCCAGTCCTCAAGGGATCTTTTCTTTTTTTTTTTTTTTTTTTTAAATAGGTAACTTGTTTACCAGGTTTTCTATTCCTTCTCAGCTGTTCCAAGGTATTTAAGGAAAACCAAAGCTCTCGAGTCAATTTTAATTCCATATTGTATTTAGAAAAAGTCCGGTAAGATTCAATTGTCTTCCATAACAATATTTGTTTTGTTAGGTCTTCAAGTAATTTGGCTTTTCTTTTTAATTTCCCCTCCTTTTTTTTTTTGGTAGAAGTTGGCTTTAGGAAACGTGTTTCACTGTATTATGTAGAGAATGACCTTCAGAACTGATAACATTTTGTTGCAGTGCACATTTTTTTGTGCACTGTTTAAATAATGAATAGTAAATCAACATAGTTAAATGGGATATGACTGCACAGATTTCTGTATAAATTGGGAAACTTTGCCACCTGCTCTACAAGGACATCCTTTACCAGTTTTGACTATTTTTGTGTTTCAGAAAACCTTTCCAGAAGTTTTTCCAAATCTCTCCTTTCCCAGATCATTAAGCTATATGAGCAAACAGTCCTTGTACTGTAGAGGGGTTGAGGAGCAGAAAGATGTTTTATGTTTTAACTTTTTCTAAGCCACTGCTTTGAAAAGATTTAAGGGATAAACTACATGAGAGATTCCAGGCACAACAGTCTGTGTTTCAAAATACATAGAAAACAATATAAAAAAAGGGTACTGTTTTATCTTTTTTGTGTCTGTAACACAGTAGATTTTGTATGGAATTCAGACTATTAATATTACATAACACTCCAGATATTTATTAAGTTTGCAAGGCAGGTTTTTTTTTTTCTTAAGAAGTATCAGAATGTTTTTTATTATTTAAATTTGGCTAAAATTATCTGTCATATGCAGATGATTATGCAATATCTGCCAACATCCTACCCTAAGACAGTGTTAGCAGATGGTTGAATGTGTTTCATGTGGCATTTGTTTAAATGCAACTATATCTAATTTTCCTATAATTATTAACATCATCTTGCTTCTAATGACTCAATCTGCATTGAATTAACTACTGTTAGACTATTTCTGCCAGATTTTGTATTTCAACCTTTATATTTTGTAGGACAAATATTTTGCTTTCATGTCTAAGAGTTATATATTATCACATGGAGAATCTACAGTAAGAGTAACAAATACTTGATCCAGTGCTGACTCTGCTGCTGTATAAAGAAAACAGGTATTTAATTTGTGTGTCTCTTCTCAGATGTTAATTTTGAAGCAAAATAAGAATATGGCACCAAGGCTTAGTAAATTGACTTGGAGTATTGAAACAGCAATTGGAAGTATATATGACCAATATAAACAAAATCACTTAAAGATCCATTTGCTTGAACAAACCCCAGAGGCAGGTTTGCCTTCACATCACTGATGGAAGATGCCAATTAAACAAGATCTTCATGAGAGGCTGGATATTTCCATGGTTTGATGATTATTAGGACACATTACCTGTTAATTAAAGCTTCCCCATAACTTACACTCTGTACATTTGGTACATGTAAAAATGTACACATCTCTGTGTATGTATGTATGTGTCCAAACACAAGTGTATGTGTGTAGCTAAAGGTTTTGGTAATTACCTTGCTGGGACCTGTAAACCCTCTTGGCTTCCTGGACCTCAGTTTTCTCAAGGAAATTACTCTTACACATTTTTACATCAGGCTCTTTTATTACTAAAATCACGTAGTCACAAACCTTCTGACCATCACCAAAAGGTGTTAAGCTTCTATTTATCGGTTGTGGCAGTTTCACCCAGAGTCCACCCAAACCTCCTCTTTCCCATATGGAAAAGAAAAGGAGAAAAGGGGAAAAAAAAACAAACCAACAAAACAGCTATGAGAGATAACGGCAAAACAAACTCAGAGTGGCTAAAATACTTATATTTATTACTAACAAGATAAGAACTAAAAAATAAGAAATAAATCAGTCTTAAAAACACCTTTGTCCTCCCACTCCTCCCTCTTTCCAGCAGTTCCAGGGAGCAGGGAATGGGGGTTTGCAGGGGTTGTTGGTTCTGCCATTGCTCTGGGGGTCATCCCATGGGCTGCAGAGGGGTCTGTGCACCCTGATTGATCTCCATGGGCTGCAGGAGTGGCACAGCTTTGAGTCCTTCCCCCCCTGCTCCAGCGTGGGGTCCCTTCTTCTCCTCCTCCGACCTTGGTCTCTCTCTGTGTTGTTATCCCATGGATGGAATTTCCAACTGCCCCACGCTCCTAAATTCTGAAATATGTTATCAAAGAGCTGTCACTGTCATTCTTAATTGGCTCAACTTTGACCATCAGGCAGGAAGTCCCTCCTGGACTTGGCTGTCATTGGCTCCACAGGACAGGGGAAGCTTCTGGCAGCTTCTAGCAGAAACCATCCTGGAGATCCCCCCTTTCTACCAAAATCCAGCCACAGAAACCTCTGACATCAGTGAAGATCTGGATTGTTTCAGTATTCCAACTTCTATATCACTTGCTCCTGAACTCTCAGTGCCCACTCTGGACTGAACTTTCCTGCTGCCTAAACCAGCTGCTGTCTCCTCCTGTCCTGCTCCTGAGCCCAAGTAGTGGTTCACCTTCTCAGCTGCCACCTTCTATTTTTTTTTGCCAATTGCCTTATGCAAAACCAATCCCATTTGACTTGTGTTCTGGCACGGGGGTCCACATGCCCAGTGGAGTATTATGTTATTCTGTTATTCTCCCTAGTCCCTTGCTCTTCAAGTTTTTGTTTGCTGTGATTTCCCTGGTGTTCTTCATTAGAATATTCTGGGTTCAAGCGGATTTTTCTGCTTTGCTCTTCTGTAGAGATATTGGTAAAACATTGGATGATATACAGTGCATTAAAACCTAGCTTGTAGCATTAGTGAGCATGAGGTGTAGACAAAACTCAGTAAAATGGATAGCAGAGTCAGCCACGGGGTGCCTAATGTGCAGTTTGGACTTTTAAGGCTTATTTCTGAGAATCTTGCTGGGATTTTGCCTCAGCCACCATAGTTGACAGTTCCTTATTTTTCATTTGGCATAAAAAGTAATAATATGGCAGTGTTATTAGCTACAGAATAAAGCACTGTTAGCACTTAAGTTTTTGTTTTAAATTTAAATACTGTATTGATTTTGCAATAGGAAGACATGTAGGTCAAAACTGCAGTAAACAGTGAGTGATCAACAAAGCCCTGGTTCAGGATACGAGAGAGAATTGCAGAGTTCCAGTCAGAAACAACAGAAGGAAGAAAATCAAAGAAGACAGTAAAAAGAGAAAGCAAGAATCAGTAAAATAATATTGAAAGGACATTCAGCTACTGAGAGGATTTTTACTGCATTCACTGTTTGATACAGGGCATAATCCAATATATTCCAGTACCAGTTCTTTTTGAGAACAAGGATTGGAAGGCTTGGCTTGCATTTTTAGGATGCTTCCAACAAAAGTCACGCATCACTTGCAGCTCTTGTTAATGCCCATAAAAGACAGTAGTTACAGTCTGACATGCATGTTCTGTCCAAAAAGAGCTAACCCTTTAACCACTAAGGCTAAACTGGTTGCCTGGGCATAAGTTTCCTTTGGCAGAAAAGTATTTAAATTGTCAGGGAGACAAGAAGTGCAGACCAGTCTACCTGTGGAGCACTGGCCCAGCCAGGGTGAAATTGGACATCACTTGCAACAAACCATGCCTCAGAATCTACTGCTTAGAAGCATTAAAATTGTATTAAAACATAATCTAAGTGACAGAAAAAGAACATTTTCCACATGTTTCTCCTTTTCAACAGGACTTGTGAAAGTTATTTTCACTCTAGAATTTATTCCTGGATAATCTGACTGAGACACATTAAAAAAAAAAAAAATTAGCTGTGGGAACATCTGTGATTTGTGGGCAATATTTGGATCCATGCTTCATCCCATGCCAGGTTGTACTGGAGGTGGTGTTCATGTGCAGCCTTCTTGCACACACAGAACATGCAGCCACAGCCAGTGGCTTTCAGGGTATTATTCTCCAATATTCATCTTTCAAAGTCTTCCCTGAGTACAGAGTGTGGTAAAATATGTGAAAAACATTTGTTCTTTTTGCCTTCATCTGGGAAGCTGCTCTCCAGTCAGCTCACTTTTGTAGTGCTACATCCTGTCTCGGAGACACACGTTTTGTGTCAGTAAAACACTTGTTATCAAATGTATTTTTGGGGCTAAAAGACAAGTTTCTCTTTCACTCAGAGAGTGACTTAATTCCTTTGTACTTGCCATCTGGCTTAGAATATTTGCTTTCAAAATGTACTGCAGTACATAACTGGGCAGTTTGCTGCACATTTATTTAAACCCCTTGATTTTGCAGGGTTTGGGATTCCCCAAATTGCCTTTAATTTTAGGATTGTTTTTCTTGGCCATAGCAGTCTACACTTACAAAAACTAAAAAAGAGATATTAGCTAGAACGGACTATCAGCGAATACTCATAGTACTATAACGTAGCAGGATCAATAGAGTAGGGATTTGCATCCACCTGGGGATGAGTTGGGATGTTGTGTGGGAGCAGGAATCTGAGCAGTGGCTCCACTCTGCGTCTCTCTGGGCAAGTGGTGGGTGTCAGTTTGGCAGTGCTGCTCCCCAGTGCTTCACAGTTGCTCTTAGTTTCACAATAAAGCTGCATATTAGATTTCTACTTTTAGGCTGCAGGTGTTTAAAGAGACTGTTTGTACTGGGCTGCAGATGCTGGTCATAAATCAATATACTGATGTTAAAGTGATGATATGATGGAATCTTCCATCAACTGATTTTTTTTCCCCCTGGTTTTCAGACTTTAGAACTGATTTGTGATTTTAACCATTCCATCTCCAGCTCTTGGAGCTGGTCTGGTGGTAAACTAGTAGGATGCAATTGTAAAGGAAAGGTAACCTGGGCTCTTCAGAGTGGCACAAACAAGCATTAATTACGATTATTTTTATTTTTTTTTCTTTAAATAGTCTTGCTGGTGTTCATGGCTGACTGTAATAAAGGACTTGCAGGTCCTTTTGATTACAGCAGTCCTGGAACAGGGATGTTCTAGCACTGCTGAGCAGGAGAGGGTCAGCAGTGCATGGTTGAGCCACGTTGTTCCTGGCCTTAGGAATGCCTTGAACCCTCACAGGGGCTCTCACTCCTGGCACATGCAGAGCCCAAAGGTCAGAAATGGAGAAGGGCATTAGCAGAGCCTGAAGGAAAGGCTGACTGAATGAGTGGATTGCCAGACACATCTTGTAGAGCTGTTCATTAATGCCAGGCAGTTGTTGCTGAGATCATGTATTGCAGGAGAAAATAATGAGCTGTTTTTCAATGATGGGCTCAAATATTTCTCTTTTCTGACTACTTCTTTCCTTCCACCTTCCTGTACACAGCCTTTCCCTGTGCTCTAACCCATCTGATCTTTCTTTTGGAAGAACTATCATAAATGGAGGTGTTAATCCTTTCTGCTAACAGATAATCATGTGTGCAACTTGAAACCCTGCCCTGATTTTAAGGAGTTGGTACCACTTATTGTGGACACTCTTTTAGCCTGCTTGGAACCAGTCAAATCCCTATGAGTCAGTTCTACCCCTGGGCACTTGTCAATTTGTTACCTCTTGCTTTTTGTAGTACCAGTTACAATTTTTACTTTTGTTTTCAGTTTAAGCCTGAAACACTCCCCATAATGCTGCAGACTCATTGAGTCTTCAGGAAACCTGAGCTCTCTTTTAATTTATTCAAGAACTCACACAGGTTTTGTGCCTCTCAGTGTTTCTTGTCCTGCTGGATGCTCTGACTGTGCTCCAAGGCTTATTACTGACTGAAGTAAACCTTGCCTTGCCTGGCCTTTGTCTCGACCTCTGCCTCTCCTTCCTTTTTGCTTTCCAGCTTCAGTTATGTTTGAACGTGGTGTTGTGGATCCCTTTTATACTGGTGTCAGTGTTTCAGCCCTCATCAAAGATCCTGTGAGCCAACCCCAGATTCTGTACTCACACAAAAAAACATCTGATGATGTTATGAAGGGCTCAGACACATTTTCCTTCTAGGAGGAAGGGGAGAAGTGGGAAAGGAAGAGAGGGATGGAGTACTGTTAGAAGTAAGGAATCTCTTACTTAATTTTCCCCAGCTTAAGGCTCATCTTTTTGTCTGCACTGCCACTGCCACCCAACTTCTGGGTCTTTCTTCCCTGGTTGCACTTGTGTTCTCTCAACCCTTTGCTGCCTCCTGCACAGTTTCCCCCAGTCTGAGATAACAGTTAAATGGTTATTCCCTAAAGAAACGGGGACTGCAGTGGAATTCATTTTTCCCCCTTGCATTTTGCTTCTCTTGCACCTTCCTAAAGTGGTGTTTTATGTCCAATGAGGGACAGTCATTTTTCTGAACAATGAAGGCTCCCCTTAGTCATCACAAAATCCTGGGCTTGTTATTCCGTGGAAGGGAAGACCAACAAAAGCTGGGATGAGAAATTGCTGCTCATTGACAGAGACAAAGCCTAACTTCCAGTGTATTTGTCTGGGAGTCCAAGTAATGTATGCCCTCTATTGAACATGTAACCTATTGATTACAGCCTCACCAGTGTGCTCTCAGATCCCCTCCATGGCTTTTGCCTTTAATGGATAACAATGTCTGGAGCTTTCCTTGGGTTGAGTCTGAGAAATATTCACAATTGCAGCCAGTGTAACAGAGAACTGCTTAATAATTCTGGTGTCTTCAGACTTTAAGAGCCACTTTGCCAACTGTACAGTTGTCTGAGGATGCTGGTTAATTTGCATTTACATTATATAATTTTAAGATAAAATGATTCATGTTTTATCTGTTTTTTTTTTAAAAAACAATTCTTCAGTGACTTCCTTCTACTGTCTGAAGAGGGATTACATAAAGAAATGTGCTCCTGAATGCATTTATCAACCAGAAAAAGGCTCCTCTTTTATCTGAGTAGCTTTCCTAAGTGTTTCTGTTTCCTTTTCCCACTGTGTTTTATATAAATTTGTGAACATCAGGAATATCCTTTCTGACATACCACTGGGGAGAGGTCTTGAGGGATCAGCACTGTTACCCTTGCACATCAGGGAAATGCCAGGCATGTTGAGCCTTTAACAAGGCAGCTGTTCCCAAAATGTTCAATCATTTTTGCTAAATAAGTTAACAAAAAGAAATTGCTCAAAACAGAGCAGGTATCTCACCCGGTCTTTGCATTGTTCAGTTTGATTTGTCTTTTCTTTTTTATATCTACTCTCCTGTTAAGTTTTCCAGTTACTACAGAATGATAAATATTAATTAACACACATTATTTACTACATACACATGTATGTGTACCTTTAAGTACATATATATATATGAGAAGGAATCATATCATGCGTAGATATAAAAGAAGGCTGTTGCAGTGCATTTCAGGTTCTTGTATTACCAAAGATAATTGAAAAAGGTTAAATGTCATCTGCAGGTGATTAGCTGTTGATAAAAATAAAAAGGATTTAATTACTAAGGCTTTTATATGAATGTTTTATAGATACTCTTTGATCTGGATACAATTTGACACTTAGGACCGAACTGTGTCACAGGTTGCATTGGTTCTCCTGGTAGACTTAGTTGATTAAGAACATTCAGCCCGTTTTTTCTTTTGATAAACCCCTCTGTTTTCCTCCCAAATAGTGCTTTATTCTGGTCCAGTCTTCTTTCTTTGTTTTTGTTCTCTGAAGTCTCTGCAGCCTCTATGTCCTCTTTAACCTCTTTCCTGCCTCCTTGTGTTCCCCAAGAAACCTCTTTGCCAGATCTCGGCATGCTGATGTCCCTGTTGAGGGTCACAGGCAGTTTTGTTTTCCAGCTTCTGGACAGTGATCAAAGCCTTCAGATCAGTCACTTTTATTTCATTCCATGTCTTCCTTGCTCTTGGGATTCTTTTATCTTTGTTTCCATTACCAGCAGCTCCACAAGTTAGATCTAATGTATGAATATGCATAAAATTCATGTTTTACTGTTCAGTTCTGGATGGACTGTTCTACATCCATGTTTAAAGCCCTCTAGAAGTTTCAAAGTTCAAGTTGTGTGTTTCTCTGTTTTCTCATCATCCCTGCTTTGGTTGCAAAGTTATGCTTTTTAATCTTCTTTAGTTATCTGTGTGTTTTAAAATCCATTTTAGAGTCATTCTCACCATAAAAGTCCAGTTTTATTTTAGCTCAATTAGATAATTTTTGGCTGTGTTTCGCATTTTACTGAACTGGAGGTTTGATTTGGCCAACACAGTGCCAAAAATTATGGGGATTTTTGGCAGCTTGTCTTTATTTGCAAAGTAAGAAGTTGGAACTTTGAGCAATTTGATTTTCTAATATTGAAAGCTAATCAGTTTTGTTGCATATTGAGTGTATATGGAAAGAAGAGCTTCATTATTTGATATTTTGTCTGTAACTGTAAAGCCAGAGGCCAAATATTCAGAAGAAATGCTTTATAAAAGAGGTTACTTCAGTAACTCACAGCTACTCTACAGGGATTTGATTTGAGGTGGCTTAATCACAGCATCATGGAATCACAGCAGGGGTTGGGTTGGAAAGGACCATAAAGACCATCTCATTCCACCCCCTGCCATGAGCAGGGACACCTCCCACTATCCCAGGCTGCTCCAAACCCTGTCCAACCCGGCCTTGGACACTTCCAGGGATGGAGCAGCCACAGCTTCTCTGGGCATCCTGTGCCAGGGCCTGCCCACCCTCCCCGGGAAGAGTTTCTTCCCAGTATCCCATCTAACCCTCCCTCTGTCAGTGTAAAGCCATTCCCCTTTGGACTATCACTTCATACCCTTGCGAGACATCCCTCTTCAGCTTTCCTGGAGCCCCTTTTGGTGCTGGAAGATGCTGTAAGTTCTCCTCAGAACTTTCCAATTATTTTGAGGTTCTAGTTGGTGACATTTCTGACAGAACTCTGTGTGTGTGACACCAGGCATGACAGAAACAGCAAACTGGGGGTGACATGTATGAACAGAAGGGGAAGGGCAAGTGAAGGGCAGTGTCCCTGACCATGATTTTGGATGAATGGGCCCTGTATTGAATGACACATTGTGTACTGTGCCTGTCTGTACAAAGTCCTCTACTGATCCCATTAATGACTGTCCATTGTCATTGCAGGACGCCTAGAGCTTTCTCACATAGTGCGTTGAGGTGTTGGTGAGTGACACTGCTTTCCTTCAGTATATTGCTCCAGTCCTTGCTTGCTGAATGGAATCCAGAAGGTGTGGCTGTCAGTCAGGTGAAGAAATATGCCTGAGGAGCAACATCTGTCTCCCTGATGTTTAAAAAAGACAGTTGTGGTAGTTTGCTGTAGGTTCAGTTCCCACTTTTATCCTGCACTTAAACTTCTGATTAAGGTCATGCAGGACACCTTGCCATCTTTGCACCACTTAGTTTGACTTTTATCTGATGCTGGAGAACTTGCTAAGTTGTCTTTGAAGAATAATGTTCTGAGGAAAATGGATCTAAATGGATATATTGGGTAAAATAAATTCACCTGCAGTCCTGTGGAAAAAGGACTGTAAATCTTGCCATGACCCTGTTCACTAAGGAGGTTTGTTGGTAGCATTATATTAAATCAGGAACAGGAGAGGAAGCTATATAGACATTCAGTAGTAACTTAAGAGGGAGAATTGCATGGCTTGTGGGATTACAGAATATGGAATTTTGTACTTCCAGGTCATTACTTTGAATTCAAATACACTCCTGGTAGAAATAAAAATCTGTTAGCAGATGACAGCTTCTCAGTCTCGTGTATGAAATGAGCTGAGGTTTTCTCTCCACCTGGTAATGGGCAGATGCCCACTATGCAAAAAGTGTCACAACTGACACCATCAACTACTTTTATTGACAGTCTCAGTGGGGTGGTCAGCAGTTAAATACATCAAGGCAGAGTCACCTTTATGACCTTCTCCTTGATGTTCAGCAGGGAGATGCGTGCAGAGAAAAACTTAACAGCTAATTTATTTTCCTCCTTTATTTAGAATTGTTGAACATTGCCTCAGTGAAAAGCAAGTAAAAATTAAGGGCAATTTCCAAACTGTTGCTCAATGTCTTAAACACCTTGTTAGAGACTCTGTCTTATTCCTTATTTCACATGGCACCAAACAGCCCTTCAACAAGGGAAGCATCTGAAAGGCAGGGTAATTAATAAGTATTTTGGCAGAGGTTTAGCATTCCCCTTTCTCCTTTATTCCCTGAGGCTTCCCATTGTTGACACCACTGAATAAGAAAGCTAATTTATTCTGGACGTGTAGGTGTTTCAGAACATCACTGCTTCTGAAGAGAAGATGCAGTGCATTTAGCCTGTCTGATTTAAAGACAGTTGTCCTTTGGTGTTTGCAGAAGTCAATTCTGTGACAAGTCTCTGTGACTTCTGGGTGACTCATGAGGTGGCAAGTTCTACAGAAGCTCCCACAGAGGAACTTTTTCTCCTGAACTGAAATCCTGTCTCCTGTGCCTCCTCCTCGGTTTGTTTTGCCCACAGTGTGAGGCAGTTTGATGTGAAGCTCTTGCTATCACACTAATAAATGCAAAAACTCAACTGCCTTGTGATTCCTGAGGCAGAGGCTACCATGAAAAGCTTAATTAATCTGTCTCCAAATAACTGTTATTAGTGAGATCACCCAACTATTATGGAAAAGATGTGGACTTGCATCTGTGTGTGTACATATGCACCCAGTGCCGTAAGCAAAGGAGAGGAGCAGTTCAGAGGGATGACAAACCCACAGGGCCAACCTGCAGTTCTGGAGCCAACTCTTGACTCCCTTGGAGGTGGTCATCAGCCAGTTGACTCTGCCTCACCATCAGGCAGAGAGGGCAGATGTTATTTCAAGCCAAACAGATCTTGGTGACTAAAAAGAATTCAGATACTGCTTGTAAAAAGATGGAACTGATGATAGTCGATGTAGCAGCTCCCTTTGGCTGGTGGCATTATTAGTGCAAGAAGATGTAGATAAGAGAAGGCTGTATAAACCCCCCTGCAGTTATTTAGGCTTGTAAAAGAGAACCAGTATTCTTTTCTTTAGTTCATGGTCTTGATGTTCATCTTAATTTGAAGTGTATTATACTTTTTTCTGTCTCAAATCTTAAAGATGCTTCAGAGAAGCCACTCTACTTCTGCCACTTTTGCAGGATAACCTGTTATATGCAGCATTTTTAACAAATGCAATAATTTGTAAATAACTGTGAAAACAAATTTATAAACACAGCACAGGATGTTAATTGCCCTGAAGGCACTAAGGTTAGCCAAAAATTCCAGTATGTTGCAGTTTTATTTGTTTTGCTTGAAGTTTTTGGTATTATTATGAGAAGTTTTAAATAGAAATGCTGATAGAATTTTAGCACTGGAACAAAGAGGAGCCAGTAAAATGAGATTTGGCATGGAATAGCAATCTTAATGCTGATGAACAGGGCAAACATGCACATCTTCCACTTGGGGACAGTTGACACAGATGGCAGAAGTGGTTTTACCATGTGCTGTATGTCTTATTAATTGCCATGCCAATTACTATGAACTCCCAAGCCTGTTTCGTTGTTCCACTGCTGGGGACAGTTTGTCTGGTGTATGTTTGCTCCAAATATCGGACTTCTGTATTTATTTTATGGGAATTTTGGCTCCTCCCTCCCTCTCCTTCCACTCCTTCCCTCCTGCTGTCTTTCACTCTACCCCTCTGCCACTCCACACCCATCTTCATAGTCATAGGTGTTTTTAAACTATGGAGAAGGGCAAGTGTATGTGAACTGAGAAGATATTTAAACTTAGAAGAAATCTCATCTGCTGCTCCCAGCAAAATTAAATTTTGAAGTCTGGACTTGTGCATGTGCCTTGTTGCTTTGGGAAAGAAGATGAAATGCTATCCATTTCAGAGGTGGCTGAGCATCCAAGCAGAGAGTAGCTGAAGTGGTGTTCTAGAAACAAGTGTATGTGCAGATTCCTTATCCATGTTTGTATCAATGTCATAGGGACAATTATATCTTTGAGTCTACTCTCTCGGGTTTGTTAAGGTTTGGATGGACCAGAGAGCTCCTGCAAAACCTGAAAAATCATTATATGGAAGAGAAGTTGGATGTAAGTAATAGAAACTCCAAACTGGTAAACCAGAGGGATTCTGCCCCTGCTGCTGCCTGCTGTGAGCCAGAGAAAGAAAGCCTCGAAATGAAATTTAATTACATAAAATATTCTGGTTAAGAGTGAGGATATTAAACCAAGAAATTACATGAAACAAAAATCACACTAGGGGAAACAAATAGTGTGTTATTTGCTGTATTTTCTAGGCCAGTAGGTAGTACTGGGTAAACCATGGGAGAACATGTAGATTGAGTTGTATGTTTTCTCGGTCCTGGGCTTGTCCTAAATAGCTGGTGCCCTGTTCTGGGTGAGTTGATTGAGTTGTCATTGCCAGTCACCAGTGCCGTCCCTTACACAGTTGAAAACTGCAGATGCTGAGCTGGTGTCAGGATTGCTGTGGCAGCAAAAGGGAATTGCAATCAACTCCTCTGTCTGGTGGGAGGCAGCTTAAGAAAGGTTCTGGTTGGAGGCTTGAAATTTGAGTAGGCTGCCTCTTGGGGCTTCCAGGGAGTCAAAAAAGTCCAGGAACTGTGAAAATTAAATTAGGACATGAAATCTTTTTAAAAACCCATAAAACCTTTGCCAGCTACGTGCATGGTGGAGATCCCCCTGTGTGCTGGTTTAGAGTTAAACCGGCAGGAGAAATGAATCCAACTCGGAATGGGATTGCAAGTCAGAATAACAAGTTAATAAAAAAGATCACAAAATACACTGATACAGAAGGAAAATTGTTTGACCCCCAAAACCAGATGTGCAGCCCAGCCCAGGGGGGCACAAGCAGAATGGAGCTCAGCAACCCCTGTGCTGAGCACCACGTGGGCACCTGAGTTCAGAGTAAAAAGAAAGGAAGAAACCTGCTGGTGACAATGATGGGTGCAGTCCAGTGGCAGTCTCAGTCCAGTCGAGGCTCTGCTCCTCCTCTGGATCTGAAGAGAGCTCCCAGTCCCAAAACCCCAACTTATCTCTGCTTGTGCTCAGATGGGAACGCCCAGTCCCTCCCCCAGGGTGGGGAGTTTCCTAAGGGGTGATTTACTCTGTGAGGTCAATCCTGGCATATTTTTGGCATCCCTGATGGCCCATGAGCAGACATGACCCTTCAGGTGGGTGTGAAGGTGCTGGTGGCTCCCCAGAAGGGAGTTCTCACACCTGAGTCATAGGTGTGAAGAGAGGACAACTTCCTTATCTCCTAGAAGTTCCTAAACACCCCCCTGTCCCCTGAGGGGTGGGGTGTGCCCTGGGCAGCTGCTGCCAATGGTCCATGGTGAGCAGTTCATGAGAAAAATGACACAGAGGGTTTAGAATCCACCCCCACCCAGTGACAAACTGGTCCTGGCTCCTGTAACCAGGACACCCTGGGAGCAGGGAATGCTGTCGTAGCCCCCAGCGTCGCTCAGAGGAGGGAGCGTGCACAGCACATTTCCCCTTCTAACTCACACATTTCACCCATGTCAGTGGCTGCTGCTCCAGCTGTGTGTGTCTGAGTGGTACATTCACTGTCACTTCAAACTACATTTTTTACAATTACAGGCAAATCTATTAGATCTGTGATGCAGGTGCAATTACAGCATGGAAAATTACCTTCTCACAAGGAAATTACTGGAAAATGTTGTTCCTTCCTTGCAAGCACAACATAAATGCACTAATTGCTGCAAGTTTTTTGTCATTTGTATTAAATAACTGTTCAATAATTTAAGGATTTTAGCAAAAAATATTAGCAAAAAACCCCCAAATATGAAATGAAATAGCTTCATTTCACAGTTCTGTTGGCAACACTTTGCATTTCACTTGTCAGGCCCACTTTCACAACATCAGACACAGTACAATTAGGAATTTTAAAAAATGCAAAATGATTTTTTGATACACTTTTTTGTTTTTTTCCCATTCTTTTCTATTACAGGATTGCTCAGGTTTAACTCTCAGTCCATTTGAATTGCAAAATTTAGATGAGTTAATTGATATCCCATTCTGTTTTACCTGTTCTTAGTAAGATTCACAGAATCACAGAGTCATTAAAGTTCAAGAAGACCTCTGAGACCGTCAAGTTCAACCTGTGTCTAATCCCCACCTTATCACCATGACCAGAGCACTGATGGCCACATCCAGTTGTTCCTTGAACACCTCCAGGGATGGGGACTCCACCACCTCCCCTCCAATGCTTGACTGTCCTCAGGCCAACCCTCTGTGAAGAAATCCCTTGTGAAAGAGAGTTCCCATAGCTGTGTCTTTGTTTCACAGAGTTCAGCTGCCAAGCACTTGCCAGCTTGGCTTCCCAGGGTTGTGGGAGTGCCTGGGAATGACCCATCCTTGTGGTTGTTTCTGTCCACACACTGGAAACCTCAACCTCACCCATCCTTCTGACACCCTTCTTGGTTCCCTCCCTGTGCCGTCAGGCAGCCCATTGCACTGGGTATCGTGTCCAGTCTATAGAACAAGGAGCTGGGAGAGAATCCCTACCATAAGGCAAAGGAGAGGATTGCCGTGAAAATATTTTGCAGAAAAGCAGAAAAAAGGTCTTTGAGGGAACAATAGAAATCATAATTTGGGCAAACAGTGTTTTTGTGTTCCTTTTGTTTCACAGACATAAATTTGTCACAGTATTGTGCAATGTGTTGTTTTGTTTCTCTGCAAGTAAAAGGTTGCTTTGTTTGTTTTTTTTAAAGAATCCTTGAGGCTGAGGTAGTTGTAAATCAGAGGTAGAAGTATTCTTTTACTCATATAATAAATGGCTAGAGGGTGCGTGGTTGTTGGCTAGTTCTTTCTCTTGAGTTGGTTTATTTCATTTTATACAGAGTTTTATTGCAACAGGAATGAAAGTACTACCTACACATTTGGTTGTTTAATCCCAGGACAAATGTATGTGTTGCACCTGGTTATAAGGTTTCACTTGTGTTTCACATGATTTAAAGCAATGTGATGAACTATTAAGGCAATACGTTCTGGACAACCAGGATATTCATAAATTGGAGGG
Source organism: Formicarius rufipectus (assembly GCA_013399695.1). Classification (NCBI taxonomy): domain Eukaryota; kingdom Metazoa; phylum Chordata; class Aves; order Passeriformes; family Formicariidae; genus Formicarius; species Formicarius rufipectus. Next base: position 1,085,956 of record VXAU01002171.1, read on the forward strand.
GTGGTGGTGGGAAATGTGAAAACACGAAAACAAGTTTCACAAAAAGAAGCTTTTTGCTGGTGAAGGAGACTCCAGGAGTGTCTGCTGTGGAGACTGGCCTAGCTGTGGTTAAAGGAGGGTTTCAGAGTGGTCCTGAGGAGATTAGAAGTGAAAAAATCCATATCTACTTTGTTACTGCATATTTTCTTTTTTGGGTTATTTCAGAGAAAACACTAATTTCTTGGAAAACATGTCTCCAAAGGTGCAGAGAGAGTAAATGGTTCCTTCAGGCACAGAGAGCAGATCTGAATTGCTGCCCTGCTGGTGCTTCAGAACATTGCCCTGTTTCAGATGTGTTCTGCAATATATTTTGAATGTATATCTGCCATCACTCTCTGCAGAGAAGAACCTGCTCTGTGTGCTGACATGAACTTGGACTGCTTTTAGTCATAGAGAAATACAATAGAATCTTATTTCTAGTGGAGAATATTATCATAGCAGAAGTCTAACCTAAATGTGGGGGTTATGTTACAGGTTGTCTTCAATCCACCTCTGCTTATTTAAGGATTATGTGATGAAACCAGGCAAAGCCTTACAGTGCTTGCTTTCTTCTTCTTTTGTTAATTTACTGATCCTTCAAAGCTTTAAAAAATTGATACTCACATTTGTTTTAGATTTAAAATGAAAAAAAAAGCAACATTAGGTAAGATCAGGTTGTGCGTATCAGGTTTAAAAGGTTCTTTGTAACACCTTTACACGTGTGGTCTTTGTATGCATGTCCAGGCACTTAGAAAATCCAACCCCACACGTATATGAGAAAACCCCCTTTTGACTCCAGCTCTAGGTTGCTTGTTGTGATGTATCGCATTGCTTTTCAGGCTGTATCAGCAAGTGTGTGGAAGACATCAGCCTTACAAGTTTTAAAAGTAATCCCATCCTGATCAGGAGTTTCTTTTTCCTGGAAATGGCAGCTGGTGCTTTTTATTATTTCTTTTTTCTATAGTGCTGTTTGAAGGGTTCAGAGTTTCTCATTTGTCTCTTAGAGTCTTACGTTGCTTGGCCCTCAGTGCAGTGTATTAATATTTTCTGAAAGACATCGATAACATTCTCTCAAAGTCCATCATTGTCTTAATTTGAGAGATGCTGGATTTGATAGATAAGTGAATTTCTGTCATTTGAGAGTTGATAGGTGTGATAGATGGCAAGAGACAGTAATGCCTACACACTGCAAATTGATGTGAAGGACATGTAATATGGATTACAAATATGTCATCAATTCTTGGAAAATCAGTATGAGTGGGACTAATAAGAGAAGTCTGAGTATCTGAACCAAAGCTGCTTCCACAATCCCCTACAATTTCCAGGCTCAAATTCCCCATTTTGCCAGTGGCTCATACAGGCAGAAAACGTGGGTGATTACACATTGTGTACAAGAAAGCCAAACTAATGAAGCAGCACTCTCCATCAGAGCAAGTGTACCTTTTGTTCACGGAGAGAGGTGATTTGTTTGATTAATAACAATTCAGGAACTCAGCTGAGGTGCTGCATGCACAGAAGACCTCACAATGAAGTAAAAAACATTTTAGAAAAGAGTTCTTTTGGATGCAGGGAAGTGACAATAATTGCCCTCTTGCAAATACTGAATAAATTCTTGATAACTTCTGAGCCACGACTGACTGAGATTTACATGCTTTGAAACAACAGTGGAGTTTGTTGCCCTCAGTGGTGTAAAGGAGTGTTCACCCTCTGCAAAAATCCCAAGCTGATTTTGAAGATGAGTTGAGAAATACAGTGGTAGCATTTAAATATTTTCTTAAATTCACTCTTGACCTTAACAGTTAGAATTCGATGTGAAAGGATGTATTTACATGCGTGCCTTCACACACAGAGTGAAAGCATCTCCATAAAGAAGAGTTCTGGTGAATCCCATAGTAACTTCACAGAACAGGGGGGAAAGATACATTTTAAAAACAATTCTCTAAAGAAGTGAGCTTTTCAAACAAATGTTTTATTTATGGTAGATGTCGACTGTGTTGAAGAAATGATGGGAAAAAATACTTACAGGGTTGCTCTCATAAGCACAGTCTTCTACGAGCATGATGCCATTCTGTGATAAATACTGAGCCCAAATAACCTTGTAGCTGCAGTTCCTTATTACACCTCCTAATTATTTATGGTTTTTGATATTAAGCACTAGATTTATTGTAGGCTGTATTCACAAGTTTTCCACTCCAGCTTCCACACAACTCTCCTGCGGTGCCTTTTTTCTGGGGATGATTTTGACTGCCAGATTTGTGAAAAGAATTGTAGGACCAAAAAAGGAAATGCATACTGAGGTGGTGGTTTGTGGAAGCTGAGAAGGGGCTGCATCTTGCAGGCCTGGCTTGGGGGAGGTAAGAAAAAACCCTTTAATGATGCTTCCTTTTTTTGGCAGGTTTATCTTGAGTTTATGGTTTGGTTTTGGGGCACATTTGGCTGCATTTTAAAGGCAATGTGGGCTGCTATTCTTTCCTTCACATTTTATGGGTGCAGCTGGAGGCAAATGCTGGTGTTCAGTGGGTGTCTGTGCCAGGTCCTGCAGTGGGGTTGAGGGGCTCAGGGAGAGGAATCTGGGGATGCACAGCTGGTCCTGGATGGTCCAGAGCAGGCACAGCTGAGTTTCAGCCAGCCTGCGGAAACCTCCTTCTGGAAAGGATGAAATAGTGCCCAGCTGGGAGGGAACAGGGGGACCCCCAGCCCTGGGAGCACCTAGAAGGGCAGGAGGAGCTGCATTGTTGGGACAGAGTCCCTGCAACATTTGGGGGGCTGCAGAACAGGGATCCACATGGGAGCTCCTGCTGGACTCCACACTGGAGCAGTGCCCTCAAGGACCTGTGGCTTGTGGAGAGCCCACAGTGGAGCAGCTCCTGAAGCACTGCTGCCTCTGGGAGAGGCTCATGCTCAAGCAGTGCAGCTCCACTGTCAGTGTGACTTCCCTGAATCTGCATGGGGTGTAGAGCTTGAGTGCTTTTCCATAGTTTCATCACTCTTCACACCAAAAGGTGCACATTATTTCAAGAAATAGAGAAGGAAAGTCACTCTGTGGAGGTGTAAATCTAAATTATTGCAGTGGCCTTTCCAGCTGTCCCTGTCTTTCTGCTTATCATTGAGCTGTGCATTAGACGGCCTGACTTGAAAGTAAGACTGGAAGAGAGCAGAGATCCCCAAGCAGCTGCTCTGGCCCACCCCGTGGGTGGTGCTGGATGTGTTCTCTTAGTCTCAACAGAGTGGGACAAGATTATCTCACAGGAGAGCCCTTTAGTTTCTTCTGAAGGGTTTTTTGAGTTTATCCTGCCAGTTCCTGAAGAATTCTTCACACGGACTCAAGTGGAGGAGCCTGGCTATATTATTGTGTTGGTCATTTAAGTGTCTCTGTTGCCTCATCCAGCTGTGGAAGAGCAGGAGAACAGGTCACACGGAGTGAGGTTTTCCCAGAATTCTGTCCCAGCTGCCAGACATTCGTGGCTCAGGGATTCCCTCAAAAACAAGAGGCACTTCTGTGTTTAAAAGCTCCTGATAGACTGCTTTTGGAATCAATTTGTCCTATATGGCTGTGGTTCTTAGAACACCCCCCCCTGAGCTTGCCTGTTGTGATACACCCGGGCTGCTTCCTCCTCGTTCCTTACTCCTTCCCTCAATCAGCAACTTGAGCTTGTTGTCAATGCAGTCTTGTGAGGTACCACCTAAGCTTCTTGGGCTCCTTTTTCTGCCCTTTAAAACTGCATTTGTCCCTTTCTCTGTATTTTTTCTTTTCATATTCCGTGGATATATATATCATTATGTGTGTACCCATGCACATATAGGAATATGTGTGTACAAATGCTCCTGAACTCAAAACAGAAAAGGTACTGAGTTATACTGTTCATGAGAAACAGCAAAACAGGTTTTTTTTGCCCTGGCCCTTCAAAACAGCTTCCACTTAGCTAATTCTTTTAATTTTACCTAGACACCAAGAAGTTTTGCAAGGAAATCAGTATAGAAAAATTTTAAAAATACTAATATTTATGTCTCTGAATTTTTGTGTTTGGTACTAACATTCTAGTTTTGCTTGCTTTGGCTTTTTAGAGTGATGTTTTCTATTTAGAACTTGTTTTTTAAACTTAATGAAAGTCTTTATGTCACTATGGATGGAGTGAAAGCTTCATTCTTATTTTCAGGTATTTATTGTCTGAAGTCATCTATACAATTGCATCTGAAGGTGATTTTTGCACTATAACATGACACAGATACTGCAGTGTACATTCCTGGTGTTCCTCTCTGTTATTGTTGTAATTCCTGGTTGTGATTCAGTTGGTGAAGGAAGGTGGATGTGTCAAAAGAACATTTCCATTAGTGCCATTATTTTTTTATTTATTTTGTAGTTTCACAAATTCAGCAGATTTATATAAATTCAATAGTCTGAAAAATTGAAACTCAGAGGAAGGATTAGACATCCAGTATTGCTTTCTGATCTTGAAAATAATTGAATCCTGCTCAAATAGCCATATGCCAAGCTCAGTAATTTGTATTTTGGCAAATACTGCCTTTCTGTAGGACATCTGTTAAGAGGTCACAGCTGTCATCAGACATTCCAGGAGTTGGCCGTCTCAATACTTGTTGAAATCTCACTCTTTTACAGATGTGCATATTTATGTATGACCTGATGAGAAGCAGCAGTTTTTCAAGCAGAATCCCGGTTATGTTTTCTTCTGGAAGACACAGAAGTCCTACAGTCCATATCTCTAGCTGTATACATGTCTCAGGAATAAGCATATTGGTGTCTCCAGGGAGAAAAGAAAGAATGTGGGGAACATGATTTTACTGGGCTGCAAATCCAGTAATTGACACTATTTGAAACTATCTTGCAATGTTACCATTGTCATCCCTTCCCTGCTTGTTTTGTTCTGTTGGGTTTGTTCTCATGTCCTGCTGAGGTCCTTCTGTCCCTCTACACAGAAACAAGAGCTTTGGTAGGAGGAGGTATTTTATCATTTGGTGTGTGAGCTGACACAGGATGCAGGAACAGCCCCCAAACCACATCTGAATTACACAGACTGAGTTGGTTTCCATTATCTCACAGAGCAGGAGGTGGCCAAAGCAGAGACACACAGGTGGGAATGAGCATCCCTTGGAGCTCCATCCTTCTTAGGGGCCACTGAAGCTGCTCTTTGCATCCTTGTCTCAGGGATCCACACTGCTGGAGTTTGCCCTTGTGCTTTGATGTTTCCCACAGCAGGACAGGAATCTCCAGCATGTTCCTCCAGGTCCATGACAGGCCTGTATTACCTAAACACTGATGCACTTCTGGTGAAGCACTCAAGACTGAACAATACATGTTTTCCTACCCCCCTGGCTGCAAGTCACTTAGTGTTTGCAATCCTCTTCACCCTTCTTCTGCTATTTTCCCACATTTACTAATTGTGACTATGCAAAACTCACTTTATTTCTGCTGCTTTAGTAAATTCCTGTCTTGCATTTTCACCCCTAGTTTATCAAATATATGTCATGTGCAAAATGTCCCTTTCTTGGATGTCTGAGAAAAAGAGCTGCCAGTGATTAGATTGGCTGCTCATCCTCTCTCTGCTGGTGCAACATAACCAACATTTGCTTCCTGAATGTTAGCCAAAAAATCAGCTTCTCTCCAGCTGGATAGGGACGTTTCATCCTCTTTAAAAACTGAGGTGACCATCATGTTGTTATTGTTAGGCAATTATTTCCTGTTCTCACACAAATTTACCCTCTGACCAGCTCTGGCCATGATATGTCTGGCAGAGAAGCCAGTGAAGACTAATCAAAGCTTGTGAGAGCCTCTGTTACCATAATGCAATTTGTTGCCTTCTATCCCCACTGCCTTTGCCACTGCTCTCCTGTCCAGGAAGTGCATCTGTCATCTTTATCAAAGCTTCCTGTTCCTAATTGATTACCTTTCCTGCAAAATGAAAAACAAAACAAAACAAAACAAAAAACCCCCCAAACAACACAAACAACAACAACAACAAAAAACCAACCAACCAACCCAAGCCAAACCAAAACAAACCCGAACAAAACCAAACCAAACACACAAAAACCAACCAACCAACCAAAACAAAACAAAAAAACAAACAAACAAAACAAAACAAAAAAACCCCACAGATTCCAGTGGCTGTCCCAGAGTGGAAGAGCATGACCTGGTTTTATGTTCTCCTTGAAGAGTTCTTAAACTTGCTAAGGAGTTGGCTGAGGGCATAGTGCTGGATCTTTTTGTGTGCTTGCTCCTGCCTAAGGCACGTGAAGCATGGAGAGATGCAGGTAGAACTGAATTTATTTAGTATAGAGAACTGAGCTGGGTCTTTACTAGCCAGCTAAGAGGACACAAAGGATGGAGGCAGACCCCATGGAGGTGCCCAGTGAAAGGATGAAGGGCTATGGACACAGGCTGCAACACACGAAATAGTTTTCAGATGTGAGGATTAAAACATTGACAAAGAAGTTATGTAAACCCCAGAACGAGGTTCTAGAGAGGCTGTGGAATCTTTGTTAGAGTTCACAGGATATGCTGAGAACACACAAGAATCATCTAGTCCCTCCCCAAGAGTCACACCCTGTGCCTGAGGGTATCATCCAAAAGTTTCTTGAGCTTTGTCAGGCTTGGTGCTGTGACCACTTCTATTCAGATATTTATTATGATTGAGTTTTCTTATAAACATTTGTTTAGATATTTAAATACCTGTAAATAAACATTTTATCTCAGCAGGGGGTTATTCAGAACTGATGTGTAGAAACAAAATAGGTGTGGGGAAGAGAGGCTATTTGTTTCTGTCTGTCTTTGATGCATCTGGTGTGACCACGGGGAGAGATGAGACCCTGGACTGGATGGGGCAGTGATCTGAGCCACCCCTTCACAGCACATGCCTGGTTCAGACAATTGACTTGCTGAATGGAAAACTGGTTTTGTTTAGTGTTTCTTTGCAGGGTTCTGTATAAGAATTCTATTTCTCATACAAGTTTCCTAATTTATTTTAACCTTGAAGCAGATGAGGAAGCTTTTCGTGTTGTTTTTCCTGGATTTGCTATCTCATGTTCTAAACGGTATGACTAATACATGAGACTGTGGAGGGAAATCACCCTTTGAGAACACTGTTTTGTCTGCCCTCTTACATGACATGTAAAATTTATTTGGTACCCTAAAAACCATGCAGAATTATGAGTTTTAAAATGCCTATTTATGCTGGTAAGGTTAGAGGGGAAGAAACAGAAGCAGCAGATTTCCCTTGTCTTTTATAACATTTCAGCTGTATTAATTTATTTTATTACTTTTACCTTTTCCTTACTCTACTGCTTTCCTCCTCTTCCATTTTTAATGCTGTTATGCAGATAAAGATTTATAACATGGAAGTTAATAGCACTAAACACTTGTTTAATTGGTAGAGATTTGGTAGAAGGCCCAGACTAATTAACACCAATTCCTATGCAATAGCCAGTTTTTAATGGATCTTTGGACCAGATCTTTTTGGAACTAAAGTTGTACTGAAGGCCTGTTGAAAATAGAAAATAAAATCATATAAGGCCACCTTGACAAACCATCTGTTACCAGTACGATGCTTGCTTTTTATAAGTAAGAAGACATATATGCAGAATAATCAGTGAGTTTTGCTTTTGAAGCGTTATTCATAACTACATAAACTCTACTGGAATTCTCTCCAAGTGTATCCACACACCTCTAATTTCACATTTTCTCTTCCTGAAGAACAGAATATTTAGTGAATAATGACCAATTTTACTACAGGAAACCCCAAGAGTGATCTTTATTAAAGTTCATAACTAATTGGTTGTTTATAAAAATCTGGAAAGTAGAAAAATGTGATAGAACTCTACATAAATACTTAAATTATCCAAAAGGCACAACATGAGGAAGGGGTAATTACAGTACAAACAGGATGAGGTTTAAGTTCAAGTATATTAAGCATGTGGTGTTCTCCAGCTATTGGAATTCCTTCTTCAGAGTGTCCCCAGACAAGGATCCTGTCCCAGTCAGCAGTAGAGGATGACCAGCCTGGCTGGCAGACCTCACCTGCAGACACTTAAAGCCAGGTTAGATGAACCCAGCCTGTCAGAAAAATGACTCAGCATCATTTGGGAAATGTTCTACCAAGGCCTTTGAAAGAACCAGAGCATGAAGGAAGTTTTGTGTCACGGGGATTTTTTGCTTTTTCAGCTTTTTCGTGGCTCAGCCTCCTTTTCATGGACTTGAGCTGCTATTAGTGGGATTCTCACCTTCTTCAGGATGTCTGCTCGACCTTTTGTTGGGTTGGGGTGAGAGTGCCCTGGTGTTAAAGGCTGATGCCCTGGAATTTAATACACTTTTCTCTCCTTTCTTTGCTCTGCAGCTCAGGGGCTGTCTTAGCTTAGCTGTAATTCTGTGTTACTCTTGTCACTGCAGGCAGTTCCTGCCCAGAAACCCAACTTCAGGTTGCTGTTGTCTGCTTTTCCATGTGAAAACAAGAACCTCTGATTCCAGCCCTCTGTTTGCCCTTTGGAATACGATACTGTCAGGAGTGCCAGGGGAGTGTCAGCTTAAGTGGCCTGTCACTGCATGCTAATGCAAACCCTCAGTTGTTACTCTTGGCATAAGGAAATACAGAACTGGAATTACTTGATATGATTCTACTAAGATCCTGGTCATTGAATGTCTTGTAGCTCCCACTAGTGTTGGAAAGTTTAGTCTACTGGCACGTACTAGGTAATGTTTCCATGCAAATAAAAGTATCTGAAATGTCTAATGCACTTTTAGATAAGGATTTCCTTGTTTCTTAAATTAAAGCATCGAATCCAGTGAAGCATTAGGACAGAGTACCTAGAGAGATGGTGGAATTCCCATCACTTCAGGTTTTTAAGGAAAGATTCCGTAAAAATCTTTCAGGATGGTTGCTGTATGTTTGACTGTGCTCCAGAGATGTTGCATTGTCCAGAAGACTTGCAAGCAGAACTGGGAGTTAGTTACTTTGTGTTCAAAATGAATGCTGTGTTCCTCTTTGTTTGTGGGAATTTCATTTGTGGTTTCTTAAAGAAAAAACAAACAAACCGTAATTTTTCAGCCAAGATGTTGCGAGGTATAAATGCATTTGGTATGTCTTAATCTTATATTTTAGAGCATGAGTTCCAAGGAAACGATTGGAGCAGAAGTCATTTTGGTTGTTGGCCAGGTTTTAATTTTTTACTGCCCAAGTGTTTTTCACATGTTTATTTACCTGAAGGTGAGAGAGCACTCACCAATTAGCAAGTGGTTATAGGAAACCCAGTGGATATTCCAGTTGGTAAAAAAATAATTTAAAATGTCTTATTTGTCATCAAGGTGCTCGATGTGTGACTGGCCTCGTAATGGCTTTTAGAAATGTGCTTCCCATAATTTGAAGCAAGCTTTCTTATCAGTATGTCTTGCAATTAATTTAATCTTGTTTCTGTTATTTCCACAGTATTTTTCAATTCAGTGAACCTCATTACATTTGCAAGTGCATTAAATTAGAGTCTGGATAGAAGAAGAGAGATGATTATCAGTTAATTTAATTATGTTTCTACGTTTGCCCATTGAATGATATGTCTGCCATTGTTGCTGCAGCCTCTGCTGCACTAACACTGTGCAGGAATTAGTTGTGATTCCATGTCAAGTTTGTGTTATCTGATCACTCCCGACAACTGGTGGAGCCACATGTTCACTAATTCATGAGTCTCATCCAAAGTCATTTATTTTAAGCCTAAAGGCTGCAGTATGGAATGCTTTTACAGTATTCACCACAGCATTTTTTGACTTTACACACACATGGGGATGTTTTCACAGAGCTTTCCATGATGAATTAGGAGACACAACTTGCTATTCTTCCTGTGACTGCAGGAGCAAGGAGGTGTGGCAATGCACAGCGCTCTTCTGGCCAGTTGAATGCTGCACTGTGAGTGATCTTGTTTTTAAGGACAGAAAAGCAAACTCTAAAATTCACCCCTACACAGAATGTCATGTTAAATGGTCTTTACTTTTACTAATAAAAACATGTAGTCATTTAGGGAGATCCTACAACCTGAAGTTGAGTGCTCAGCTTCTCACTCAGTGTCTGTCAAAGTTACTGCTTTTGGCTGTAACTAATTTTTTTTTTTCCTTTTGCAACTCTGCATAATTTTTTTTTTTCCTAATGGTTTTTGCCATATGTTTGAAATTTCAAGATACGTGGCATTTGCCCTGGCATCTGGAAATCCTAAGGGTATAGCTACTGAGACTCTCCCAAGCACTGCTGCATTCCATACTGCAGCATGTACCAACTGCATAGCTCATTAAAGGCACAGCTGGTAAGGCAACACTTTGGGTTTTTAGACATTTATAGATATCCAGTACTAATGTGAGAAAAAAACCCGAAATTCAGCTGTGAAGCACAAAATGGTTGAATATTTAAGATGACTCGTTCCGGGATTTTTAGGGATTTAAGATTTGGAAATAGATGGAAAAGTTATTTTAAAAATAATAGCAGAAATAAGCTGTAAGTGAGAAAGAAAGAAAGAGAGAAAGAAAGAAAGGAAGGAAGGAAGGAAGGAAAGGAAGGAACCCAAATTTTACTCAACTTGGATAACTGTTCTTTACATTTTTATTTATTATCTGTACGTGACAAAGTATTCTGTGCCTGCAACTTAAATAATGCACAGAGATTGAGGAAAGGCACTTGTTTCTTTTTCTGAAAGTTCTTGTCAGTAGGAAAAGGCTCTTATGTCATGAGGAAGATCAATATAGTTCAAAACAGTTCTGGTTCTCCCAGCCCTGCAATATGGGGAGTTGGACTGTTTTCCAATGGAATAGATACATCAAGATTTTCAGGATAAACATATTTTAATTTTTCTGATGCACGTGATGGGAGCAAAAAAAGGAAAAAAAAACAAAGGGCAAATTTAGTATATTTTGAAACTGAGATCAGTGTTTGGGTGCAGAGGGGGAAGCTCAGGCTGAACAAACTCCCCAAAGATGGGGTGTGTGAAGTTTTTGCAGAGGAGAGTCCTGTTCCCCCAGCTGTTAATTCAGGGACAGTGGGTGATGGTTCCCAGTGGATTATGAGTTACTGTGGCTTGGTAACATTGCTGTGGAGCTTGTCAGCTGTAGAACACCAGTTTAAGCGTTCAGATTAGCAAGAGATACTTATAATACTTCTCTTTGTTTTTTTTAATAACTGCTCAGTGGCTTCTCACTGGCAGGAATCTGATGAATCCCATCTTTTATGTCACACCCTCACTTTTGCTTGCAGCTTTCTATTTTCCTTTCATTTTTGCTTACTTTCACTGAGAAGTTATTTTTGGCAAGGATGACTGATAGGCAGGCACTGTTATTTATACAGTGGAGTGCAGGGATGTGCTAATATTGGTTGGATCCAATGGATTATATTTTTTTTTAATTAAAAATGCAACAATTTTTATATAGTTTGCTTTTCTGTGAGGAGTTAAAGTCAGGAGACAAACATTTTCTATTTATCTTACAGGCATCAATTTGGGGTTTGAGTATTAACCAGGTGTTTGTTTTGAGTTGCACCTCCAGATTTTGTACCAGTTGACAAATTTTTTAATTTTTAAAAATTTTCTTATTTTTCTGAACAACAAATATTGTTTTTCCAAAAAAGCACAGACTTTCTCTTCAGCTCCATTGAAAATAAGTGTTTTGAATATGTGCCATTATCCAGTGGTCTCTGGCAGAGTCCTGTGAAAACTCCCATGGGCCAAAATGTAATGTTATGCTCCTTTTCACTGGCAAAACCATCACTTGGAGACTGCAGGGCAGGGATAAATCCAGCCATTTGTCCAAACACAGAAATAAGGCAAGGATTCATTAACTAGTTTTGACTGCAATAAATTGTGTCTGATTACAAGAGTCCTCAGCTAATGCTGAGGCCAGAAAAACAGATCTCCTCTGGCTGTGGGTAGCAATGGGGAGAATTAAATGAGATGTAATTAACAGCTCACTAAATTTTTATTTTTGGTCAGAGATTTGATATATGGGAGAATAAAACCTCTTCTTAAATGAGGATAAATCTACTTGGTTGATCCTGACTGTTACAGCAGCTTTACATTATCTGCTTAACTTTTCTAGGAAACGTTTTGTTTGGGGTTTCTGTTGCTCTGCTTTGTTTTAAACCAGTGGGAAGTCGGTAATGCTGATGGCTCATTTAATGATGCTGGATGGAGTGTGAGGGATTGGTGCTCTCCTTGTGGTTGTCAGCTCACTTTTGCTGTTTTCCCTACAAGTCATATGTTTGGAGGGACTGGGATGGCAGGATTACATCCCTCAGTATTCTGTGTTGGAAAAGTGCTGTGTTCTGCTGTCTGTGGGGAAGAGCCTTTGAAATCCCTCCTTGGTCTGAGCCGCTGTGCTTGACATCTCCTTACTTGACTCAGCTGTTTCAGTTTCACCTTCACCCACTAATTAAGTGTCTCCCTGAATGCATTATTCAGGGTTTGATTCCCCTCTGTGAGGTGGTGAGAGATGGAATTTGAGAAGCAGTCCCCGTGCTGGGATTAGTGGCAGGACTGTTGCTCCGATGGTGGTGGACTGGAATGAGAAGGAGCTGATGAAGTTGGCGAGACATGAATCACACTGGGTCACTTGGGCCAGGGTTTGGCTGCTGGTGGAGGGGTTGGGATTAGGGCTGATCATCCCTTAATGAAGCAGACAGTGCCCTGTGAATTGTTTCAGGCCATCCAAGAGGTTCTTCAGCTGTATTTACATTTTTGTTTCCCTCCTCAGCTGTTGCCCTGCAGGGTATGGGCTAGTTATGTGTCAGGGCTGAGCTGTTTGTGGGGTTTGGCTTTGCTGGTCAGGTTGGCTCCCTTACCAACATGGATTATTTTCCAGGGCTTTTGGCAATTTGTAAATAATTTATTTCTTTTTCTTGGATAATAAATGTAAGCAGGAGTGCTCTGCAAATGAGCAAACTCCAGTGGTCAGCTATGGGTTGTCCAGTTGCATTGCTGGCCCTCTGACTTTGCCTGCCTTTGTGACTAATCTTCTGTGTTAAAAGTGTTATTACAATTAAATTAATCTCCTTTTTGCTTTGGAAAATTTTTTTCTTTAATATTTACATTAAGCCTCCTTAATTAAAAGCTACTCCAAATAGTATTCTCATCCACTTATAACCTACATATTTTTATCATCTTGGTTAACACGAACCTTTTATAATATTTTTCCTAAATGCAAATTAACACAAAAAATTTCATGTTATGAGAGAAATCAAGCCTAAGAATATGACATTGATTTTTGATACAGAAGTCTGTGAATCAGGTCCAGTAAGGATTTGAGACTCATTCTTTAGAATCTCAGAGAAGCTTTCTGGTCAATCTGCTGTTCATTGTTCTGATGGAAGTGTCTCCTTCTCCCAGGGGTGGGTTGTCCTCTCAGCTTTGCTCACAGACACGCTTCTGGCTCTGAGAAGCCTCTCCTGGGAACAGTCCACTGAACTCATAACTCTCTGTGGAGGGTTGCAAAGTGAAACTGGGACCATCCAGCAAAAAGCCACCGGAATCATCTGAGTCAAGCCTCACGAAGAACACCTGATCCTGTGTCTCTAGAACAGCTCTTGCAGGAGATGAGAGAGTTTGAGTGAATCACAGGGCAAAAACAATCACTAGAAAATTTTCTCTCTGGTTTTAAATGATCAATAGTTTTTCTCTACAGAGAAATAAAGCTGCTGCAGCTCTGTGATGACATAGGGAGAGCTCGATCCTGAAAGCTTTCATGGCAAAACAAAAAGCAAACTGTAGCAGCTTCTGGTTTTCTCTAATTAGCGTTGCTTTTACGTTTCATTTTGAAAATTGGGATAATTCCTAAGACAAAATTCGAGAGCTTTTAGAATGTACATACACTCTAAATTTAGGGTGAGAAAAGTACAGTCCAATCAGTTGTCTTAGTTAAGCATATCTGATATTTTTAATTTTTGGAATAAGAGTACATTTGGTCTGTTTACCTTTTGCTCTGAGCAGTCACACACTTCTGGATCTTCCTATGCCAAGGGAAAAGGCTGATTTTGGTAGGAAGTGGTGGCTTTGGGTTAGACTGTGACATCCTTTGGAGATACGGTTTTGTTGGTCCAGAAGGTTATAGTCCTCTGCAAGGAAAAATAAGGAAATGGAATGGGATGTCTTCAGATTAGTATTCTGGTAGGTACCTTTTTATACTCATCTTCTTGCTAATGAGAAGATACGTAAATATTTTATTAGCCTACTAAAGGACTGAGAACATTGTCTTTAATGAGACATGAAGTCGAAAAAATTAGACTCAGTCTTTCAATAATTTGGAACAGTGAAAAATGTTAACTGTCTTATACTCATAGGGGCTCATAAAATTCGTATTTGTATCAGCAAACTCATTTTGTATTCAGTTATTTTCTTGTTTTAAACTTGTTTTGAATCTCTGCATTTTACTTGTTTTCCTAAAAAAGGCTTGATCTTACAGGCTAGAAATATTTCTTACTCTTTTATTCTGATGAGAAACAGAAGTTAATGCATACATAAACTTAGCTAATTTAACTTGGGGGCTAATTTAATGTATAAAAGCTTACCTGTTTTGTAGATAAATAGTTAATCAGATTCTTTTGTTTCTACATGATTGTCTTGGAGGTCATGACTGGCTTATATTTGCACATTTCCACTGTATAATAACCTGCTGAATCACACTGTACTTTTATGCAATGATTTTATTAACCATTTAAATCCAAAATAATTCATGAAATGTCACCTTTTCTATCTCTTTTCCACTGTTTAAATAAGAGAATATATTAATTATGGTATATAACAAAATAAGCTTAGGAAATTATTTTTAGCTGTGAAATTTGAGCAATGACTTGAAAATTTTGTCATGCATACTTAAGGGAGATATATGGGTTTAATTCATTTTCAGTGGTGAAATATTTTAGAACTTTAAATATTTTTCACTTAAGATTTATTTCCATTAAATTCTCTAAAAATTCTCAATTATATTTCAAAACCTTTCTGTCCCCTAGGTGGTAAGAGCAGTGCTTGTTCTTTCCACTTGATGTGCTCTACCCATCCCTTTTGCTAAGGACAACTGCTTTTCATATGTTTTAATATTTATATCCAAGTACCTTTCAAGGTGTTTTTTTCCCCCACTAAGATGTAACTATGGCTAGAAAATTTGTCTGAGAGAAATCCGTTCATCTAAGTCTTCAAGTCTACAAGTAGCAAGATGCATTCATGGCAATATTTTATCATTTATGACTAAACAGAGAGGGAGATCACAATGAACGCAAATTCTTCCTGCACGTTTGGGGGTGTGATGTTTCACAGGAATTATGAACAGAAAAGGAGGTCAACAACCAGTTTTTGGTGGTGTTTCCTCTGTATTTCCATTGCTCCACAAATCTAACAGTCTTAGTTTTTAGAGTGCGTGACACAGCTATTTCCAGTCCAATTCCGTGTTCTTAGCTGGGAATTCTGTGCTCACATGGAAATATTGACAACTCCGAGCACAGGTTATGAAACTGTTACATCTTTTGGCTTTGAGTGGCATTCATTTTAGGCAACTACTTCTCATGTGAGTAAGCAAAAGCCGCCATTGGCTTTGCTGCAAAATATTAATGCATAACTGAAAATAAAAAAAAAAATTAAAAAAAAGTGAATGTTTCAGAAAACAGAGGGAGCTTGCTGGAAACATACCTGTGATATGCCTTGCTGTGGCCATGCATTCCTGAGTTCATTGTGGTGGTTTTCGGTATGTGCTGAGTTTTTAGCTGTTACTCTGCATTTTTCATACACCACATTGAGGTTTGTTAGAACTGCGCATACTAAAATTTGCTGAAGTGTTTCTTCTTCAAATAAAAGACCTTAAAGGTATTATTCCTATAATATTTCAAATTATGACTAATTCAGTTCTCTCCTGTTGGGCTATTTTCCCTATGTAAAGGGTAATTTCAGTCACAAAGCTGCTCCAAGTTATTTCCTCCCTGATTTTTTTTGTCCTCTAGAAGATTTACAGCATGTGCCTCTGGCTCAGTTGCAGCAAGGTGCTGTATGCTGAATTATGTTAGGTAGAGTTATATACACCTTTTAGTGACTGGGGAGTCTTTTTGGACTGGGCAATGTGTTTTAACAAAGAGGGAAGCGATTGCCTCCAGTTTTGATGAACAGCCCCCAAAGCACCTGTTGAAGGGATTGTCCCATCCAGGCAGAGCAGAGCAGCCAGTTCCACCAGGACTGAGGAGATGACATTTTCCACAGCATTCAAAAGCCACCCTGGATTTCTGAGATAGCTCAGAACTAGCTGGAGAGTTTACAGTTGCACTGAGCTCCTTTTTGCTAAGTTCCACTGGTTCTGTAGTACTGGGAAGGTGCCCTGTGGGGCTCTGTGCTGCTGCAGAGCTGTGGTGTGCATCACCCTCGGACTTACACTCATAAATCCCTGCGTGTCCTTGTCACCTTTTTTTTTAGCTTCTTTGACCCACAGCCTGAGTCGTTATAAGTTTTCCTGTCCAGTGTAATGCTGAAATCTGTGCAGTATTTCTGACTTTCTGTGAAACCTCAGAAGAGGCTTGGTTGAATCTCTTTGCTGGCTCTACTTTCAGCTGACCAAAGGAGCAGCCTTGCAGTGTTATCCAACAGCTGCACCTCTGGCTGCACTTTGTTTAGCTCAGGCCCTCCAGTATAGATGAAGCCACACAGCTGTTCAGATATTTCAATATCTGAGGTGGCCTGCAGTTTCTCGATGTCCTTCCTGAAGGTCTGGGATATGCCATGCTGCCTGTAATTGAGAGGATCCTACCCAACTTGCTTTTGCATAGAGATCCACCTGGGAGTGTGTGCTGGGGGAATGTGTGCTGCAGGACTGTGTGCTCATCTCATTCTGTCTCAGAAAATGCATGTTTGTGTGTCTCCTCTCTTGTCAGCTTTGCCTCTCCTCAAGTTAACAGGGAGGGTCAAAAAAGAGCTCATCGGCTAAGCAAGGACTGTGGAGAAGCTTCACCTAATCCAAGAAAGGGACCTCTTTTATTTCTTTTCATTATTATGAATTTAGCAAGTTCACTTTCATTCCTTTTGTTTGTCTTTTTAGTTGTTCAGGATGGTATTTGAAATGTAAACCTTTGGAGCAAGACTTGGAACGACCCTTGTTCTCTCTTTGTGGTGGTTAGTGCAACCATGAGAGCAGGTAAAGATGGAAGAAATAGCATCACTGTAATTTCTTTCCTATTAAAAGTGTATTAAAGTACTTCTTTTGAAGAATATGTAATGATTTCATCTGCATTTTCAGGTTCTCACTCTCAGACAGGAAAACAGGAGGTCTATTTTGCCATCTCTGTCTGAAGTTTTTATGGATCCCAATTGATTAAAATTTCTCTACAGGCCATTCTGTTATGTCCTTCCCTCAGCTGACAATTTCCCTATCCAAACACTAACCAGACTATTTTACTTCTCTCCCCTTTAACTCCACTGTGCTAAAACATGGCTTTGAAACTCCACTGTTACTACTCCAATATTCACTGCACATGCATTGGTTTCCCCACCTTGTGTCCAGATCAAGGTCCATCTGCACGCTGGTGCAGCTCTCCTTGTAGATGAACGTGCCCAGTTCTCCTGTTTCTCAGCTAATTATGCTTTTGGAGTTATTACCAATAGCCTGCAACATCTCTAATTGCCAAGTATCAATTTTCTCAAACAGCCAAAATCCCATTTTCTGAATAAGTTCCATTCAAGTCTAATTGGTGTCTCTAGTCCTGAACCTCTCCGATATTGCTGGATGCGGAGTTGGAAATGTTTTTCCTAGTTTCAGCTAATCTAATTTCTCTTTTGAAGTGTGTGGTTGTAAAGATATAACAGCAGTTAACTAAGGCATCATCACAGTGTCCTGATTACTAAAATTTCAGTGGAGGATAAAAACGTGGAATATTCTAAGATAGATAAAAAATCATCCTTTTAACTATTGTAGATTGTCATTTTTCCAATTCCTTTTTCCCTGAAGTGTTGATATTTAAGTAATTTTTGTGGCTTTTTATTCAACGTATTTGCTGTTATCATTAATAAGGCTGAAACTGATTTGTGAGTAAAACAAAAGAACCTCCAAATATTGAGCTCAAACAGTAAGTTAAGGATACACAAACCCCTTTTTCATCATTGTAGCATACAATGCCTACAAGCATGGATGGCCAACTTGTTCAGGTCTCTAAATAAAAAATGAGAGTAAAGGAAAGACAAATATACTTGGGCTTTTTTCCTTTGCTCAGGATTTCCAACAGCCCCAGTGAGGCAGCATCATCAAAGACATTGTTTGTCTGCCCCAGCAAAGGAAGGAGACGTACTGCTCACAACCATTGGTATTATTATTTCTGGAGTGAACAGTTGTTGTTTCATCTCCTAGAAAAACCTATTAGCCTTTTTTTGTCCTCAAGTAATGTGCAGAAACAAGGTGGTTAACAAGAAATACTGCTTTGTAGAGCACCTGGTTGAGAGCATGGCTAAAGTGTTTGAAATGTCTGCTGGGGAGGTAGCCTTGGAAAGCCTCATCAAAAAATCCTGCTGCAGCTTCCGAGGTGAGCTTTGTGTGCTTCTGAGATTTTACACTGCTGCCTCTTTTTAATTATTGGTTGGGTGTTTCAAAAGCTTCAAATGCAGTTTTTGAGGCTTTTTTTTTTTTTTTTTTTTTCCAGCTGTCAGGAATCCTGACTTGGATTTTCTGCAAATTCAGTTGTATGGAATGTACTTTATGAACTTGGACCAATAAGAAGTCAGACTGGGAAAGGTGTTTGTAGATGTTGGGCTGCTCAAACCTTCAGTCTGTCCTCGTTCTGTCCCAGGGACTGTCTCACCCTGTGCTTTTGGCTCACAGTCATTGGTTGCCCTGTGTGCTCCAGACTCAGGATATTGCAGTTGCTGCCTCTGTTGAAATGCAGGTAGCTATTATCACCCTTAGTGCTCTGATTGCCTCTTTCCACCCTGACTTTTAATTGAAATATTTGATTTACATATTATAGGTATTAAAGGAAGCTTTTATGTAGTTACAGAATTGTGCATGAATTATCCATTATAATTTTCTGGTCAGATTTAGACTCTGAAAAATGTTTCATGATGTTTACAAGTCTCACATATGACAAAATGAACCTGCTGATCAGAAACTCCTTCTACTTTTTCTGTGGAGTTCCCTTGCACTTGGAAATTCTTTACAAATAGCAGCCAGCTGCTGATGGAGGAGTTGCCATGAGTGATAACTGAGAAGAGTGTTATTTTTGCTTGTGAGGATACCAGATGGGAATTATGGAAAGTACAGTTAACTGGAGCCTTCCAAAGACAAGCACATTTGGGTATTTATTTCTGCAAGTGCTTTTTGGTTGTTGTTTCATTCCTTCAGCATTGCAGGAGGTCTGAGGACAAGAGGAGATCGCTGTGCTTCATCTGCTGGTTGATTATAGTCCTCCAGAGTCTTTGATAATTTCAATATGTAGGTTTTTTGGAACCTTTCTTCATGAATTGCCTTTTAAGTGTGTGCATCCTGGTCTGGCCAGCACAGGCAGTGTTTTGTGGAGCAGCTCTGCTGCAGAATCTCAGTGTTCATCCAGTGCTTGGCAGCAAACCTTGTGCTGGGTCTGCTCTTCTGAGGCTTGGTTGGATCTCTTGAACATCAGCTTCACGTTGGCTTTACTGTATTATTGTTCCATGTCAAAAAATGGATTTCTCCAGGCCTCATGACTGAGAAAAATGTTAGTTGTTGGTGATTATCTCGTGTAATTTACTAAATACTATCGTTTAATTATCACATAATGTTATAGAACTCTGGCTGCATCATTAATATCATTAGGCTCAGCAATAGCAATTACAGTGTAAATGGTGGTGATGATTTCCAGCATTTTTATTGTAAAATTAGCCACAATTTTAGTTGTTGTTTTGAATATGTTCTAAAGAAGGATGAAATCTCGTTTAAGCAGTAAAGAATTTACAAGCTGCTAAAAGGAATACTTTACAGTTGGTGGGAATTTAAAGCTACAGAAAGAAGGAAAGAAAACTCATAGCAGATTTTAGGTTAAATTCTTCATTATTATTTAGTTTTGAGATGATTGGTACCAGTTATGACTGCAATTCCACAGCATTCCAGGAATTCCAAAAGGAAATAACTGTCTTTATCAGGATTCCTTCAGCTCATCCTAACAACTTGCTGGTTGGATTTATGATGCTATTTTTTATTTGGGATTTTTAACACTTATGAGACAATAGATCATGGAAGAGAGAGTTTGAGGAACTCAGATGTTTTTAAAGACAACCTTTTTATATGAAAAAGTCACATGTTTAAACACAAAATGTAAAATAAGACCTTATTAAAAAAAAGTCTCTTTTCCTAATTATGTACTAATGAACCCACAATTCTTCTAAAAAAATTCAGAATTCCCACCAAATTAACTTATAAATGCATATAATTTCAACTTTGACGAAAATGTCTTTCAGGCTTAAAGGCTTTTTAGGATCCTTTCAGCCTCCAGTGAGTGTTGAAAAGCAGTTAATTATGTTCCTGTGGAAGTTTACATGTTTTCAAGAACATCAGCTCTATTTTAGTGGAAGGTGTTATTGTAATTCTTTTGTTTCTGTTCAGCTGTGACAAAACAGAACAACATTTTTCTTTCTGTTTCAGAAGAACATGTGTAATGATTTTCTTCCAGAGGATGAATCAGTCCTGGTTTCACTTGGTGATCACACAGCTCTAGCCAAGGAGACCTGAGAGCCTTAGTGCTGCTCTGACTGAATTTATTAAAATACCACTCTCTGGTTTGTAATACTGAGTTAAAATATATTTAACAAAATACTGTTCTTTGCATTTGTTGAGAGAGTTTTTAGCATTTGGTCTGTAACAAGGCATCTGGACCTGAATCTGCTAAGTGTCTGAAATGCACTCGTGTTTTGCATCAGCACCTTTGAGCACACGAGTCCTTGACAGTGATCACTGTGGTGAAGTTAACAGAACTCAGCAATGCCATGGGGTCTCTCCTTTCTTCTTTGAGTACAGTGATGATACCATTTGATTTGGAACTGGAGTTACCAATTCAGTTTTACTGGAGGTTTCACCCCTGAAATTTGCCTTAACAGGGAGGAGAAATGCCAGGTTTAGAGCACAGCTATAGGGAGAGTTTCTTTGATGCATTTCAGTCTTTTGATGCACTTGTGTAAATCAAATCAGAAGCTGTTTAACTGGTGAGAACCCAAATTAAAAAACCTCCTTCTCTGATTCAGGTTGTTTGGGGGTTTCCTCCCCCACTTTTCAGAGACCAGTGTTTCTTAAGCAAGTTTCATCCTGTTTACATTAAAACAATTATTCTTTTCACTCATTTTAATTGTTAGTCTTGATGTTGTTGTTGTTATCACTAGTGAGATCCTTTCACAGGTAAAGAAGGAGGAAACACCTGATGAGCACATGGTTTGCCAAGATGACACACTACATGGAGTACCATTAGCTGAGGAACAAATTTTTTAATATATCCCCCCACCCCACTCCCTTTAGTGAAGAGTATTGGATTTTACAGCTCAGTGAGTGTCTGGTTGTTGTCATTCATGTGCTCTATTGCAGTTATTGTTAATGGTTATCTGAACAGCAAAATAGGCAGCATATATCACCTGCCAGCCTGTGTGCTGTACACCCATCCTGGGTTAAATCATAGTAGGATTGATAGCACAAGCTCATAAAACTGAGGTTCCATAGAAAAATTGTGGGTTTTGGTTTTTTTTTCTCTAAGGTTTAGGATTTGTGTTCAGTCTTTAAAGAAAAGGTTTCAGTGTATTAGGCTCATAAATTCTGAACTGGTCTTGCCAAAAAGTAATGTAAAAAAATTTACCATATGAGATAAAAGTGTATTAACCTGGTTTATAGAGAAAGAGGGGAAATATATTTTTCTGCTATAATGTGATTGTAACAACTTTCTAGTTGAAGGGAAATGTGTGCAGTTATACTTACCATGGGTTGAAAATAATTCATCAAAGAAAGGTTCTGAATTCAGGAACGGTGCCATTTGTGCTCCAGCAAAAATGGGGCTGGATGTAATGAATTTTTCAGCTTTGAAATTGATCTGCTGTCTCTGTTTGACTTTGTTTTAAATTGTGCAGCTTAGATACTATTCAGTATTCATGCCTGGGTGACTTGATTGAGCTGGAAGAAAAACTTTCTAAAAAGCGCAGAGTTGAGTGTTCAGCCTGTAATGCAGAAGGAAGAAATAGGTGGGATCACAGCTGTGATGTGCTTTTTTTCCCCCTCACATTCCTTTGGCCATGCTGAGTTGGCATTTCTTAAAATTCAGTTCTTTATTTTCTGCAGAGTTTTTTATTGTTTTTTTTTTTAAGCAGTAACGCCAACAGATTTGTTGAGATAAGATTGAAAATAGAAGTTCGAAATAACCACAGTACTCTCTTTTTCCCGGGTCAACACATCACCTACTTTATTAATTAAACAGGAACATTCACATTTTATGAAGTGTCAAATAGTTGAAGGTTACAGTGAGGAGATGGAGGAGTCTCTTTAGGATTGAGAGAAACGTTTTGGCTTGAATTCCAACATTTGAGAGAAGGATATCTCTATCACATTTTAAATAGTGGTCTAGTTAGTCACTTTTTCACCGGTGAAAAGAGCTGTTGACAGCCAATCAACTTTTGATTAACAAATTAAAACCAAACAAAAGGGTGTCCTTTTCCATAGAATATGTAATTAAACTGTGGGATTGCAGTGGGATATTTCAAATGCCAAAAGTATTGAGGAGTTTCTGAAACAAGATGGATGAGTTAATAAGATGAAACCTCATGGTTATTAAATGGTTATTAACGACTCCTAAAATTCATAGTGTGGTGCTCGATGCTTCATTCCTACTGGATTTTCTCCCGTGAAGAGATGACTTAACCTGTCTACTGAGTAAGGAATTGCAGATTATGAGACAAATCAAGATAAAACCCTTTAGAAAAAATTGCATTTAGGTGACTGCATTGCTCCTTTCATTTCTCTACTGGCTTAAGAAAATGAGGGAGAAACTGATTTTCTTCATTTTGTGATTGATCCAAATCCATTTATTAACTTCTCGTTACACTGACCTTTTGTTTTAAGATTACTTGACACCTCTCTCTCCCAAATGCCACAGCTCATTTTTCCTTCATCTTTCACACACATCTGTTGGGGGGAAATTTTGCCAGTCTGTCTACGCAGGGAAATCAGTTCTAAAGCAAATGCAGTAGCTGTTGTGTTTCAGCTGCATCCTGAAATATCCTCACGTACTTTGCAGTATTACACTGAGATCTTTATTATCCGCACTCCAATTAAAAATAATACATTGAATTAGTAGGTACTAAAAAGTACTTACTACAACTAAGTAATCAATATTCCTTATTTAAAAGCAGGTTAATTCCTCGGTGCACATTAATCTATACACAAAGCCACAAAACCTATAGTCACAATGGAAAGGAAGGTTTAGGACCTTGTGGGTTTTGATTCTCATGGCAGAAATATCTGAGGAAACTGGTCCTGTATACCCTACCCAGGGTACGGAATAAGGAATCATCTCATGGCAGATGTATCTGAGGAAACTGGTCTTGCATACCCTACTCTGGGTACGGAAGAAGGAGTCACATCTCAGCCACTTTCTTCTTGGCTACAAGAACAAAAAAGCCTGACTGTTGGTGGATTAGAAAACAACTCAAAGCTGAATTGCCCAAGCTTGCCACCTGAGGTTCTATTAAATTCCTTATTCCTCTTGGATATTAAAGCAATAGCTGTCATCATCAGAGCTTCTTTTTAGTTTGCTCATCGTAGGAATAGCCCTTTGGGTGGAATCTTCTCTCCTGCCTTGTTTTTCTGCATTCTCTAATATTAAGAGTGCTGACATAGAGGTGTGCTGGGATGTTGAGATAAGTTTCCATACGAAGCACCGGTTAATTTGTGACCTGCCCACTTGTGACATCTGTGAGTTGGTAGGAACTGGAAAGTGCTGTTGCTGAGGGCTGTGGGTTAACCCTGGTGGGCAGCAGAGCCCCAGGCAGCCACCATCCCCCTGGCTGGGGGTGGGACAGAGTCACCAGGGTAGAATGAGAACATTCTGGGGTGTTCATAGGAGGCCTTAAATCCTACATGAAATTCTGCTTTGCTTTTTTTGCTCAAAAAACCCCCAAAGCAAATACATAACGAGTTTATCAGGAATGCAACTGCTTTACTGCACAGAAATAGATGTATTTTATGAGGACATATTAAAAGCATAAAACTCAACCTTTTTTGACAATCAATAATTTAGTGTAATATCAAAGAAAAAATGGGTTTTCACAGAGCCCTAATTTTCACAGGCACTTACTTTCTTAGTACTGCCATCATCACCCATCTTCTGTCATTAAGGAATTTCTTTCCTGTCACTCTGTAGGCTTTAAAATTTGCTATTTCAGTTGAAATTTATGTGTGCTTTTTATCAGTGCTTCTCCCCAAAATGACTGAGCTCTGTTAAAAACTTAAAAAAAAACCTAAAAAAATCCTCTGCAGTCTCGAAGTAACTTGTTTTTGAGAAGAGTGGACTTCAGTGAAATAGTTTTATTACTGATTTGCACCCTGCATCTTCACAGTGCCCACCCAGAAAACATGGGCTCCTTCCTGACAGCCACTCAAGTATCTTGAGTTCACAGGGTGAGTCCTCCCCTTCTCAGCATCCTCAGCTCTCTTTGGGGGCTTTTATCAGCTGCTGTAGGGACTGACTTTGCAAATAATGTTTGGTCTTTTCCTCAGCCACTCATTTATGAAAAACACACAAACATCTTGGGGCTTCTGTTTATCTCCCTGTCAGATATTGCTGAACTTAATAAATATATTCTAAAGATGTTGAGGTGTTTGAAGTAAAAAGTAATTCGATATGCTTGTTACCTTTGGGAAACCTGGCTAAGGAAACATAGATTTCTCCAAGACTCCAGTTGTCCCTTTTTACATTTGAAAGCATGAACTGTCAAATTGGGTTGTTTTCTAGAAAAGTTGCAACTGTGCTTTGGGTATAAATTGCCAGTTGTCATCTTCCCCAGCCTACCTGGTGCATGACCTTGTTGAAACCACAGCAGCAGCTTTATCAGCCACTCCTGGTTTGGGTGTGTCACAAATACATATTGATCACTCAGATTTCAGTGACTTAAAATATACCACTGTTTATGTGGCTGTTGAGCTACTTGACAGCTGTTATTATTAGAGAAATAACATTTACAGTTTAAAAATCCAGTTGTAAGAGTTTAAGGCTGTTAAAATTCACAGGTTTTGAAGTCCTTCATGCATTTCAGCCTTGAAAATTAAGGGCCGTACAGAAAAGGAGTTTCAGATTTGATCTGTAGATGAAAATGATGCTGCATTTAGGAATCTTAAATGTTTTTTGTGCTCTTCCAACTGAAAACTTTATTTAGTGTGAATTTGTATTGCCACCTTTGAAAATTAATTAATTACTAGTACCCTAATTAAGTCTGAATCTGATTCAGGCTGCAACAGCAAATACCTATAGATGTAGAGAAATATTTCTACATGATAGATTTATATCTTAAAATTCCATGTATCTTTTCTGAAATCCCCACCCATTTTTCAGGTGGTTTTGTGCAGTTGTGATGACCTAAGGTCTGGCAGAAGTTTTACACTCAGGTAATTTTGCATCATTTGGTTAATGAAACATGTTTGGAGAAAGGAGGTTTTCTGTGGATTTCTGTGCTGTGGAGAGATGTGTCTTTGCATCTCTGAGCATTAAGAGAGTATTTGAGGAAAGGGTGAGTAACTCATAAAGGTGAGAGAAGGAAGAGGAAAAGAAGTGGGAAAGTTTCATACACTATCTAGTCCATAAAGCTTTAGCAGCAAGCAGTACCTGTTCCCTCAGACAAGGCTGGATTTATGAAAAAGTCAAGGTTTTCTTGGGAAAAAGAAAATGTTTTTACTCCTGGTAGCCCTGAAAAGTGTAAATGAGCATAAACAAATCCCTAGCTCAGAAGGAAGAAGGGACTGGGATCCACTTGCACAGCCGGAGGGTGGGTGGGTGTGTGGGAGGGCACACGAGTCCTTTCAAATCTGTACTAAAAATACAACAGTGCTTTTACAAGCAGTAATTTTTTATTATAAAATTTGTCGGTTCACCTTCCCAGAGCCTTGTAAGCCTCCTCCTTCCAGTCTGTGTACTTGTAGCTAGAAACAAGACGGGAAAGCTCCCTAAAATCTTGAGAAGCTTGATTTTAAATCCTTCATCAGATGGGTTTCCTTTTAGGCTCTAGTCCAACAACCCTGAGGCTGCCTGGAGGCAACAGAAAACCATGCAGGTGGCCCAGTGTTCTCCTGCTTTTCCCTTGTAGACACAAGAAAATTGGTCCAGAAATATCAGTAAGTAGAGATGAAGCTATTGCTTCCCAAATAAAACTCTTCCCTTACACTTTGATGTTGCAACTCTTGAAGCCATTCAAATCCTTGAATTGGTTTCTTAATTTGATGGGGCTTCTTCTCGAGTCCTTCAGTTATTGGGGACAAACTTGGTAAAGACTGGAATGTCACATTCTAGGGTTTCATTTTTCATTTATTTTCTTCTTCAGTAAGTATTTCTGTGTGGTTAATTTGTTCTCTGGGATGGATGAAATAGAACTAATCTGAAATTCAAATGACTTCTGCTGGCAGCCTGTTTGTTAGCAGCAATAATGAAATCTAATGGCTAACGGAGAGTGAAAAAGATTAAGTATTTCCCTCAATAATTCAGAGCTTTGATATATTTCAGCACTCAATAAAATATCCAGAAAAAATTCAATAAACTGGAATTTGTGTGCTTTTTTAATTTTATAAATATATTTTTTGTATATATATATATATATATAATTGTTTTGTTTAACCTCGTGTGACCTTTATATCTGCTTTAGTCATTAAAAGGAATCCATTTCAGCTCCAGGAATTTGAAACCTGAAAAAGAAAAAAAAAAAATCTCCCCTTTCATTTATTTCTATATTTTATTTGTTTCTAAACTGGTGTTGTGAATAAGAGATATAGTTTGTCTTGGCACTTGCTGGGATGCCAAAGACACATGTGAAACACCTGACCAGCCGGGGCAGTGCAAGAGGTGTATCTTTCCTGGCAAGTCGAACAGGGTTTTACGAGGTTATTTGCTTCCACCTACTGACCATCCCTGATATTACAGACAAATCCGACTGAGGGAACACTGGAATAACTGGGATTCCAGAGGCTCGTCTTTCCTCCCTCTGATACAGGCCACGGGAGTAGCGTGTGTGCATGGGAATTCCATTTGCCTTATGATACATGGAAAAGAAAAGGTGTTAGAAATGAAAATACTTTTCTGAAGTTTCTGATGTCTTGGGCTTGTTTTGGTTGATTGGTTTCTGGTAGCCTGTGTTACGCTGATAGGGATGCAGAGGAAATAGGTTTGGGATAGCAGGGGGAAAACAAGCTGTAAAATATGATAAAGTACAGAGCAGTGTGGGTATTAGTCATGTTAGCATGACTAATGGCTACTTGAGGATATTGATTTCACTGTTTCTGCCTGCTATTCAAGGAGTGAAATTAAATGCAGAATTATGGAAACTATGTAAAACAGTGTGTGGAGGTTCCTACTGCATCCTTAAGCCAAAATGTCATGCAGGGTCATACTACTGCCAACAGCTACTTCTGACTTCTGGAGCTTTTGTCTCAGTCTGATCAGTAACATTTGTATAACACTGCTGTTGAGTGAAGGTGTTCAAAGTCATTCCATGGGCCTGGTGAATTAAACTTGGAAAATGCCTGAATCACGTGGATGGTCAAACAGAGAGCAAAGCGGGGATGAGAGAAGGGAATGAAATGGGTGTCATATCTGGTGTGTTCTGCCCTGTGCACTTGCAGTAGATCCTGCTCTTATCTGAGCCATTAGTTTTCTCCAAACTAGCACTGAAAGGATTGTACATAGAATAGAATAGAATAGAATAGAATAGAATAGAATAGAATAGAATAGAATAG
>VXAU01002171.1:1114029-1242452 GCA_013399695.1 Formicarius rufipectus
CAGCTCCCTCAGCCTCTCCCCACAGCACTTGTGCTCCAGTCCCTTCCCCAGCCTCGCTGCTCTTCTCTGGACCTGCTCCAGCCCCTCAACATCTTTCCTGAACTGAGGGTCCAGAACTGGACCACACTCGAGGTGTGGCCTCCCCAAGGCAGAGTCCAGGGGAAGGATCACTGCCCTGCTCCTGCTGGCCACGCTAGTTTTGATCCAGGCCAGGACACTATTGGCCTTCTTGGCCACCTGGGCACACTGTTGGCTCATGTTGAGCCTCCTGTCCATCAGCACCCCCAGGTCCCTTCCTGCCTGGCCCCTCTCCAGCCACTCTGTCCCAGCCTGTAGCACTGCAGGGGGTTGTTGTGGCCAAAGTGCAGAACCTGCACCTGGCCTTGGTGAACTTCATCCCACTGGATTCAGCCCATCTCTCCAGTTTGTCCAGATCCCTCTGTAGAGCCCTCCTGCCTTCCAGCAGCTCAACAATCCCTCCCACCTTGGTGTTGCCAGCAAATTTACCTCTTGGCCACTCTTTTGTATCTGATGTAGGTGTACTCAAATGTTTGTATTTAAACATAGATTTGCTTAGTTAGCAGCTTCACTGGTTTAAAGAACTGCAATGCTGATTGCTTCAGAAAAATGGGCTTGTTTTACTTGGGCAACTATAGGTGAAGGTGTGCATGTCCTTACTGTGGAATATTATTGTCATTCATAGATAAATTTGGAGTTCACTTGCAGTTGGCAAAAACGTGTTTGACTGCTTTGACTTCATCACAGTCATCAGATACACAGCAAGCAGCTCCTTGCAGAAATGATGAACTATTACTGTTGTTTTGTAATATGAATTACTTGGAAATTACAGTTCATTATTCAACTACTAAATTTGAAAGTTACTGATTTTAGAAAGGATTCATTGATCCTCTATTATTTCTTCTTCACCTACTGCACAAATTTTTACTGCTCAGATTTGTCACTTCTTCCAATTGACTTAACCCCATTGAATGGAGGATTCTTGAATTCTCAGTCCTTCTTTAGGTAATCTGTATTCTTAGTTATTCTTCATTTGAGTATGTGCCTTTGTAGGGATTTTATCCTGTGGTAAAGAAAAATTCCCTTGAGGAAGTCAGGCTTTGTATGGTATTCCATGTAGAAAGTGTGTTATAGTCCAGGTTATTAATCGCTAATGAACTCAAAGCAAGTTTATCACAAATTAGTTAGGCAATACTTTAATATTTGGAATACCAGCAACAATAAAAAAGCAATGGACCCTGAATTACTGGTTTTCTCCTTGCCCTTGTGCAGGAGTGTGAATCCAGGTGTCTGCTCTTAAAGTCATGCAGCTCTTTCTTTCTCCAAATCTGATATGACATAGTTTCAAAGATAGCTCATTCCTGCTGGCTCCAGTATCCAGTCAGACTGAACCCAGACAGATGCAGTTGTCATTGCTAACTGAGTTAATTTGTAAGAGTCACTTTCCATACCTTTAGATGGAAAACCAAACACTGCAAGATAAGATGATAGTCTAATGTTCAGGGATAAAACACAGACTAGAAATGATGCCATGAGATTTTCAGCCTGACTTTTTTCCTTATGGCTGAGACCGGTTGACTTGAGGCTGGTTGTCTCTTTAATTGCTGATTGTAGCCTAATGGGGCTCAGCTGGACTGCTCCCAACTCTGCTCACCTGGGCTGCAGAGCTGCATTTGTGCCTTTGTCTTGCTGGTCATACACAGCCATGGCAGAGAATCTGTGTTGGGAGCAAGCTGGTTTTTATCCAGGTAAAACTGCAGCTTTACTTTACATGGTGTAGTAAGAAATGCCTGTGAACTTGGGTTTCTTAGAAACTGCTTTTAATGGGGAAGGCCAGTGGTGTCACAGCAAACTGAACCATTCCCTGGACAGGGGAAGGGATCAGAGTGCAGTTAAGTCTTGAGTAAGGTATATTCATCATACTGAGAGTTTGTAATAGCTCTGAATGGAGTGTGGTAGGAGCTACTTTATTCTGCATTGAGTTAATTTAGGTCAGTGTGTGAGATAGAACCACTCTTGTCCTTGGTATTATGAAAGGATATGATTCATTCTTGATTAGCCAATAAATATGTTTAAGAAGGTTCCATTTCTAAAAGGTGACTTGGGGCACAGCTAGCAGGTGAAAAGCACTGCTGCTAATGAAGTTTGAATTCATTTCCCTGAGGCAGAAAGCTTTTTAAAAGCTGAGCTTTTTTTCCTCACTCATCACCAAAAAGAGCTGAATGTAAATACACAAGGAGGCTGAGGAAGTCAGCCTGTGGGCAGAGAGCATTTCCTTACCCACTATATGGGAGGAGAGACACGGAGGCAGACTGTCTGGCTGCCAGGAAGTCACACTTGAGAGAAAATGGGAGCGTAGCACTGCGCACAGTACAGTCTGGTTCCCCAGGAAGAGTATTTGAGGTACTGATTGGTACAGAAAACTAACTAGAATAACGAATGTTTTTGTTGCTGCTTACGAAGTGACACAACTTGATATGCCTGATGAAACCATCTTTACTATAATTTGCTCTGATTTAAAGTATATTTCCAGGAAATCTTGTTTCATCTCACTCGATTGAATGATTTTTTTTTTATATTTTTTTTTTTAAATCTTGTATGGGTTTGGCTTAGGTAAGAAGTCTTTAGCATTGAAATAATACCTGTCTTGCATGTAAGATGAATTTGGATGTTGTTAAAGAAACACAAATTCTGTATTTTACATTTGTTTTCATTTTTAGTAGGATATGCTCTTTGCTATCAGCCTTAAATTTGCAGCTTGGCATTTCTGTGGCAAGTAACTAAGCAGTAATCTAAAAATCTGATTAGAGTAGTTTTAACTTCAGAGAGAGGCTGGAAAAGTCCTTACTTTTAACAGAGATATATCCCGCATCTGTACGTTATTTTTTCCAATAGAAATCTCTGAATTTGCAGTACATAAACCAACTTTGTTTCCAAGAATACTCACTAGAAAAGTTGAAAAGAAAATTAGTAGGTCACTTAGGTGCAGTTTCATGACTTGAACTGTATTTGACTTCCTTAGTTTCCAGTAGGAACTTAGAACAGGGGTAAATATGAAGCAATGAAGACCCTTCCCACTGTAATTTGATGTATTAATGATTATCTCTGCAAGTCTTCAGGTCTGCTGAAGAAAATCCAAAGGCTCAATGAGTTCAAATACCTTGGGAATAAAAAGACCATGTGTTGGGTGTCATTGGTTTAAGACCATTTGTTTGACTCCTGAAGAAAACATGTCCAAAACTATGGATGTGTATAGAAGTCTATACACACACATATTCACGTTTATCTTAGAGATGCTTTATTATTCTTGCATGTTGCAATGAAAATCAGACAAAAATCAAGTCCCACTTAACACTCTGAACAACAGGCAGAAAGTTGAGCAGTTTTCCTCTTGTTCTTACCTTTATTTTTAACCTTTCATCAATGTCTTATTAAAAAAAAAAAAAGTGATCAAGCAATATATTTCCCTCAAGATGTAAATGCAAATATAAAATCATGTTTTTGTCTGATGAGCTGGCTACACTGTATTGAAATAGGTTTGGGTGTTTTGCAATGTTTCAGTTCTGTCTTGAAGTTAATGCATGTAGTAAAGACTGATAAACCTTAATTAAAGGCATAACACTAAACACTGTATATTTAACTGTACTATAGATGCAAAAACTAAGAGGTCAGTAGAGTGTAATAGATGGAGAAACCTGTTTTCAGATGTTGGTGCCCTTTTTGAGGCTGAGTTGTTCCTCCACCCTGGTCAGTGTGCTTTGTGACACAGGATTCTTTGTTTGTGTTTTCAGGACACTAAAGCAGAGTCCAGTTCTGGTGTAGAAACTGAGGACAGAAAAGTAAGTGGCTCCTTTTAATGTCATTTGTCAGGCAACTCTACTAGGTGGGGTTTTTATTTGATTTTTAAAAAAATTTAAACCATGTGAAACTATGTGGGTATGTTTTATTAAGTTTTCTAACAATAATTTTTCTTACGTATTTGAATTTCAATGGGGAAAAACTGTCTTACTGTGTTAAATATACTTCTGAGTAACTTATTCAGAAGGAAATTATTAAATCAAGACTATTAAACTATGAAGAGTTAAAAAGGCAGTTTCCACTTCCTGTTCTTAATTTTCATTATTAACAAAATTATTGTCATGTCCTTCATGATAATGTTGGCATACCATGTTAAGTGTTTGTAAGACAGCAAAATAAGGACTGCTTTTTCTTGCTTTGTAGGTAGTAGCTTTGGTACTGGTTTCTTTTTCTTTTAAAGGGTTTATTTAAAAAAGAAAATGTTTCCAGTTTTATTTTCTGTGGGTGACTATAAAGTACATTTTCAGTTGTGTCCTTCTCTTACTTATGATAAAAACTAAGTAATAAAGGCATCACGTGGAACTCCTCAATGGAAAAACATGGAATTTTCCCAAGTAAATATCAGCACAATTTTAAAGTATTTTCTCACTAAATAGAGTAACCTGTTCTGTTTAAAAATCCATGTCTGCTGTCAGTCTGGAGCTCGAATTTGAACCTGGATGGCTGGATCTGTGTAATGTGTCTGTGTCAAGGGGGGAGTTTGTGGAGGTGTTGAACTCATGCCACTCATGATTTAGAGTCTCTGCCACCAGCTGGCACTCCCTGCTGTGACCCTGGGCTTGTGAGGCTGCAGGTTCTGAGCAGGAGCTCCTATGAATGTGTCCAGCTGCTTCCACTTAGGTCCACGTAGGTTTAAAAGTATGTTTAAGTGCAGTTTGGGTCCTTATTTCCCCACACCCGGTCCTGACCTTTCTGCTGTGGGCAGCAGCTTTTAAAACTGCCCAAGCCAAAGGGTTTTTTTTATTATGTAAATTATGGGAAAAGCTGTCAAGAGCCTCAGGAGCTTTGGGGAGCAGTTTTATTAATGTGTTTCTTTTTCTTTTTCCTTTTTCCTTTGATGGCAACTTGCCTTTTATCTAGCATAGGTACCAGCCTGTTGCCAGTGAACTGTTTGGGGTTTTTTTTCCCACTGTTTGTGCTAGGATGGTTTCTAGCTCAGTTTGAGTTCCAGGAGCTGTGCATCAGAGTTTCTCTTGGCTCCAGTGGGTGCTCTGAGTTGGAGTGGTTTCCTGAGGAGCTGTCTCCATCCTCAGTATCTCAGGTTATCAACACCCACCCAAGAAAGGGGCATCTCATCCCAACTACAATATGTGATCTGGCTTCTTCTCAGGCAACCCGGGCCCTGGGACTGAGCAAGGGAGCTGAAGTGGAAGAGCATGACATCCCATGTTGTCCTGTGCTTTGCTGACCCATCAGGCTCACTCCCCTGTCCCTCCTTGGCCCTAGAAGCAGTGGCATGAAGGTGAGGGACCAGTCAGAGGGTCTTCAGACTTACTCTGAAGTCTGGGGTGGTCTCTCTATCTTACTGCATCCTTAAGGCTGGAGATCTGGAGGTTGTCAGCACGGTAGTGCCAAGTGCCATGCCCTTCTCACCCTTTTGACTCCTGGTGCACACAGACACATCTGCAGGTCTTCAGGCTCTTCTTTGATTCTGCCTCCCATCAGACGTGAAGTTTGCAAGGTTTGGGGTTTTATGGTTTGTTTTTTTGGCTTGCAGCGTTCATCCCACGGCAGTGACAGTCTGTTTAGGGCTCTGCCTTCCACATGCAGAAACTGGAGTCGGCATGAAGGGTTGTCTAGAAAACCCCTCAATTTATCTTACTCCCTGTGGTAGTTTGTGGAAGCACTTTGAAAAAAATGGAAATTAAATAAGCACCTGTTGTTACATGATGAGTTTCCACTTTTCCCTGTGTTCGGTCCCCAAACTGAAGTTTCCATTAAGTTTAAGTGGCAGCTCTACAGGGAAATAGATAACCAGTGATCATCAAGTAAAGATATATCAGTCTTGGTTACTGGTAATGCATTTGTTCAGGTTTCCTGAAAGCATCAATTAAGAATTTAATGTAATTCATAACACCTCAAACATTGGAAATAAATATTTTTATTTCATCTATCTTAAAATCAAGACAAACTACTGCAATTAGAACATGCATCATTAGGATCTAATAATTTGTGCTTCCATAATGAAATATGCTCCTAATGAATCGTATCATTTGTAATTAATGGAAAACTTTCCCACAAAATGCAATCCTGCAAGGTGCCTTTTCTTGCATTATTTTTTTTTTTTCTTTCCTCTGAACTTTCTTAATCTCTAACTTCTGTAGTAGAAATTTCTGTAGTCATGACTAAAGCACTGCCTGGAGGCAAACTCAAATTTAATACCTGCATTTAGTATTTTGAAATCTATTATTCTATAAGTTACAAATTAGCATTTAGTTATTGTAACCACTGTGGTCTATCTGTCCTTCCATTGTCTTCAACTGACCTTTTTATGTGATTGTATTTGTTTTCTGCGAGGATGAAAGCTCTCAGGTTTGAAAATAACAGGGGACAAGTAATGCACATTCTGTTCTAACTGACCTGTGTCACTTTGCATTACTAACCTGCATTTACCATTGCCAGCAGTGGACCAATAAATGCATGTACCAACTCATTTCCTACCCAGTCAATGCTCTTTGCTGTGTTTTTCATGCCCAACCCTTTTTTTTTTCCTATTTTATTTTAATTTTTCTCCATTTGATATCATACCTTCATTCTGACCATCTCAGTATTGGTTGTTTAATGAATCGTGTGATCATGGAAATGTCTCAGCTTTGCCTCTTAGAGAAGCATATGTAGAAACATGACCCTTAAATTTTCACAGGAAGAAACTTTTTAAAAACATAGCAAGTGTACTTTTTATAGAAATGCATTGATAGCTGAAGGTAATCACGTGATGTTTTGGAATTTGAGCCATCATTTCCAAGCTTATCATGTTTTGGTCTTGCAAGTGCTCTGACAGACGGTTGAGTTGTTTTTCCTTCTCCCTGTGTTCTTTGATATAATTGTGTGTGTTGGGCACAAACAAAATGGTTGTGGTTGAAGGAAATTAATAAGGATAATGACCATTTTTCCAAGAGGGAGACCATGTGGATTCCTTTGCTATATTTTCTTCCTTTTGGTAACACCAAACTCTAATCTTTGTATCTGTCTGCTAATATGTACAGCCTTTTCGTTGTTGTTGCTCTTAGATCACCTCCATCATCTCCCATTACCTGAAAAACATGCCCCTAAGCAACCTTCCTAGGTTTTTATTTAATTTCAGTTCACATCTTTATTTGGTTTCAACAATTAACTTTTTTTCTTTTTCATATGATTATATGGGACTTGCTTTAGGCAAGAACTTTCAAAGGTATAAAAAAAGAAACTGGAAACGTGATTTCTCCCAGTCCTGCTCTGTGCTTGGGGTCCGAACAGAGCACGCACCTTGCTTTCCTCTGCAGCTGCATTTATTGTAGCATCAAATGAATTCGTGGCAATGCTGTGAAACCACAACTCTGACATAAAATTATCTCCCCCTGGCTCCCCCAACCTCCCTGTTGTCATCATTCCATCTGAAATATAAAACTGCCACACTGAGTGGCGAGTTAAGTTGCATTGACCTCTGTGTGCTGCATAACTCGGTGTTGGGTGCTTTTTTTCCCTGCCAGGAATGTTTTATTCCTCAGCCTTTTTGTGTTCCTACAGCTCCTCTGGCAGTGCAGTGAATGCTGCCCCCCAAACAGCAGCTCAGCACCATCTCGGGGCGGGGGGGGGACACTCAAGGTCACTCAGGATATCCTGCCTCCTGTGCTGGTTCTGAAAGAAAGCAGCTCATGGAGAGAAGGTCTTTGAGATGCATCCTGAGCTCTGAATTTACCACTGTGGGGCTGGCAGTGCAGAGGCTTTATGAGAGCAATAGAGTTTATGGGTGTGCAGTAGGGCAATAACCCGATAGGGCAGTAAGGGAGAAAAGTTCCCTGTAGGGACATAATGTTCCTTAACTCCCCATTACCTTCTGTGGGATATGGGAGGGGCAGTAATGCCTTTCCTATTCTGTGCCTGCTGTGGAAAATATTTTCTCCTTTTTTCTGGGTTCTTTTTTTTTTTTAGTACCTTCTGTCAGTGGATCTCAAATCGCTTCACAGGCAAATTAAAAACACCTATGAGGAAAGTACTTACAGTTCTATTGCTTGAGTTGCATATGGGGAAATGGAAGTGTGAAGGGGAAATGTAGGCAAGGTTATAAAGTGTGTCTGAGGCAAAATGAGGAGAAAAAGAAACAGCATTGCAAATACATTTTGCTTTTTCTATTCCATGGCTTCTTCTGATTTATTATTTTATTTATAGTGATCAAGTGAAGATGTTTTTTGTGGCAGTTTAAATTGTTTTTATTAGGAGAAAGAATATTTACCCAGTTTCTCTTCTTCAGGTTACTCTGGGAGGGAATTAATAAGGGTATCAAATAGTGAGGAACTCACATGCATTATGGAGGGAATGAGTTGGCTATTGGCACCAAAGAAGTGGATATATTTGTATTCCCTTCCCTTTCCTTTCACTGTAATCCATTTTTCTGCTGTTTAGGGGCTTTATAAGAGTGAATATGAACAAGTATCCTTTTTATTTCCTTGTGAAGACATCATGCAATCTGAATGATTTTGTGGATTTTTGAGATGCCTTTTTACTCACAATAATAAAAATTCATTTTCTGATGGGAGGAGGTCAGGGACTCCAATAGATTGGCAAGGAAGTGTCTAAATTGCATGTGGATGTAGATTTAGAGGAACCTAAGGAAGCTTTGAACATTAATGAGCCTTCTGGTGTCTGGCAGAGTGAACAAATTCCTATTTCTTCTGTCTCTTAGGCTGTTGTACAAATAGTAAGAAGTATCATAGAATGATCACACGACAGGAGCACACGAAGTATAGAGGGTTGACCACCGATTCAGAAACCAGGGGAGCAACCCAGGCGGGAGAATAACGAGCTGTTCCAAGAATAGTATCCTCCTGTCACAGCACACCAGAGGGTTCCACTGACATCTCAGCTCATGCAAGTCAGATTTACATGGCACTTTTTGAGTCTTCCTCATTGCAGAGCTGGAAGTTGTCACAGCTTCCACAGAAGGGTAAAAAAGTTTCTGAAGGGGGTTGTTGTGTTTGAAGTTCATTTGCTTGGCACCAAAAAGTTACTTAAAATCATGGCTGACTCTTTCAGTTAGCTTAATTCAAGGTCTCTTGCACTCCAGATATCCCTAAACTCAAAGTTGAATCAAACCCACGGTCTTAGCTGCTTAAGCATCTTTAATTGGTTTAAAAACATCACTAAAAGTAATATGATTCACAAAGGGGTGTTTTTCTTTTACTTAAGGTTATGGTTTATTTTCAAGTAAAAGCACTAATTCTGCAGAAAACAGGGAGCTGATAGTTGCCCTGGAACTTAGCAGGCTGCATTAGTCAGCCTAATAAATATTGGCAATTCTGATGTGAGGAGGCACTCGGAAATGCAGTCCCTTTGCTGGTGAGTGGCTTGACACAGTGCACAGTGTGGCTGCAAAGTCCCACCGTATTTGAATGCTCATAATGTCAGTCCTATTACTGCTCTCTTGTTCTCCCTGTCACTGACATGCAATTATGGTATTTCACAACTGAAGTGATGACAGTTGCTCCTCTGTGTGTGTGTCTGTCTTTCCCCTTAATCCAACTCTATCTAGCAATCTGTAATTTGATAAAGTGGAATTGAAGTGACAGGCGTGACAGAAGTGCCAAAACAATAATTTGACCTCCTCCTGAAGTGTCAACGTGTTCTGCTGGGTGACTTTTACATATGCTGAGTACACAAAAGGGCCCCAGAGAGTGTATTTATGGTGCTGCCATAACTGGGAAGGCAGAGGGCTAAAAAACCCTCTTACTACACTGTGTCTTTTTGCCAGTGTGTTCCATCTTTAAGCATCTCATTTTCTATCCCTGTGTTACTATGTATAAACATGATTGCTATTGCAAATAAATTAGACTTTTATTATGAGGTTTTGTTTTTTTTTTTTCCAAGTCCTCATTTTTAAGATATTTTGGTAAATCTTGGAACTATAATTCTGTGACTGTGTAGAAAATCAGTTCTTCAAGAGACTTTTTTTACTTTTTTTTTTTAATTTCCTGTACCTTGAAATAAATTTCATTAGATATATGATGCATTCTTGCTAATAACTCCTAAAAGGTTCACTGAACTAGAAATAGCATTCTTTTATATACATGAATAAAAAAAATATTTTCACTTGTATGCACAAGTTACTTTGGCATATTTTCATGTACTGTACCCACAGTTCTATTTTATCTTGGGACGATGAAAGGGACAGAAGAAAGAAACTTTTTGCCTTAATACTCAGCTAAATGTCAAGTTAAAATATTCACATTTGGGGGAGAAATCAAGTGGTGAGGGAGAACTGAAGTCTGATTTGATGCTAATTATCTGTCGAAATTAACCGAAAAATAATTCCTGGGAGACTGAAGCCTTGCTGAATTTTTGGTTAAGCCTGGCCACTAAGTTTTCAATAGGTGTAAGAACAGAGAAGGGAATTGGCTTTTGAAGTTGTACAAAAAAGGGGAAAAACCCCCAGATCCATTAAATCAGTAAATGCTGTGAATGGGAACACGTCTTGGACCTTCTCTGTATTTGTGAACTAATAACATTTTACAGCAACTTTTGCCTCTGTGT
The DNA here is from genome assembly GCA_013399695.1 of Formicarius rufipectus. Lineage (NCBI taxonomy): Eukaryota > Metazoa > Chordata > Aves > Passeriformes > Formicariidae > Formicarius > Formicarius rufipectus. Next base: position 1,124,632 of record VXAU01002171.1, read on the forward strand.
GGTGAGACACTTCCTTTTAAATGTTTGGGTGGTATTGGCTTTTCTTTGCCCAGACTCCAGTGCCTCAGGACGGCAGAGCTGTCCTTGGCAGCCCTGTTAGCTCATCATTCCAAGGATGAGTCTGACTGTCAGGTCCTCTGCAAAGTGCCACATGCCAAGGCCAAATGACCTGGCTTTAAATGCATTAGCTGTGTCTCAGTGTGCAGTTATATATTGTACACATAGTCCAAAGTGTTTCATGGCCATTGTGGATGTAGAGAAAACAAAGTTTCAAGTAGACATTTCCTTCCCTGTGTTTTTTTTCTCATGTTTTTTAGTAGAGATGGGTGGCACTTGATAAAAAAGGATGGAGGTAACAGTATGTACAGCTGGACCACCTAATAAGGTGGCAGATACTTTTGTAGTCACTGTTCTGTTGCTAAACCCCCGTGGCTGGAGGGGCTGAGAGACAGGGAAAGCACCAGGTTCCTGTTAAGTTCCTGGATCACTCAGTCTCCCACTGTTTCTTGGAGTGCTCATGTGAAAACTACCAGGTTTTTTGAGTGCTCATATCAAATCCTGCCATGGTTCTGGCAGCACCTGGAGACTGAGCCCTGGTTATGTTCCATAAGCCTGGGGAAGCTTCTTTGGTTTTGAGGGTTTTTTTGGATATGGTCTTACACTGACATGAGCAAAATTATCTCTGTGTCAGGAGAACAGTCTCAAGTTGGGCATTTCCCTTTCATTTCACTCAGTGGCAACCAACACAAATCCTTGGTCACTGAGGGAAAGAATAATATATGGAGTAGGAATCGGGTCCATCCCAGCTCTGCTGGCAAGGTGAGGAGCCCAGGGGCATTTGGGGTGGCCTGTGTGAGGGTGCCAATGCCTTGGCATCATTTTGGGCTGGGGATTTGTGGCTCTGTGTGCAGGGCACAGGGACTGCCAGGACCAGTTCTGCCCAGCAGCCACCGGTGCTCAGGAGCTGCTCCTGCCCAGTGAGCCTCTGAGGTCAGGGGTGGGCTGGGTCACAGTCCCAGAGAAGCAAAGACACTTTGATAAGAGGCACTTCGAGTTCCAAAGGGCTGGCAGTGAGGTCACAGGGGTGGTGGGAAGCTGCAGGTTGGTCCTCAGGAGCACCTGAGCTCCCTGATGATGAAGGCTGTCAAAGCCATGGTGCTTTTGTTAATGGGTTGGCAGCTTAATTATACTTTTACGCCTTGGTAAGAATTGCAAGGCACGTTAGCCAAAAACATAGCTGGACATCAGAGCCATTTGTTTAAAATGAGAAATATGTATATTCATACAAGTTAACCAGAAATGGTGTTCTGAACAGCTGGTGAAGAAGTCTCTGTGTCAGCAGGGAGGGGCAGAGGTTGAAGTGGCTTTGGCTGTCCCTGCCTGTGCCCTGGGGGCTGCAACACCAGCTGCTGTGCCCATGGGCAGAGCTTTGGCTGTGCAGGGGGATAGAGTTGCTGTAGCATCAGCTCAGGGTCAGCCTCTTGGTGGGAGCTGGGGCTCTTTGTGCAGGCAAAGGCTTCCCAGCATCAGAGTTGAGCAGAGCTTTTCCTGCAGCCAGTAACCACTTTGGCTTCTTTTTAACTCTCTTCTTGAATTTTCCATGTGGAGTAAAATTAGGAATGTCAAGATGGGGAAATTGAGATTATAGAATTTAATTACTAAAAAACGCTTTCACTTTACCTGTTTGAGCTGAGCCTCACTACCTGGTTTTGAAATCTGGAACTTCACCTTTTTTTTTTCAAGACAGGAAAATATAATCTCTGTTTTTCACAGATGTTAGCAGTCTTTAATAGGACTGCTTAACATTGGAACTGGATGAGCTTTTTAAAAATTTCAAAACTAAGGTCGATTTTGGGAGAAGACAAAGGGCAAGCAAAAGGGGGTTGCAGAATCCCTCATACCCCTGAGTTTACATAATTAATTAATTAGCCTGAGTTTTAAAGTGCTGAGTATTCGACTTCAATGTTTGCCACAAATTGTTGTTACTGCCTTCACTTACTTCTGCTCAAAATGTGCTCTCTGTGCTTGGGAAGTCCTGCAATGAGTTCATTAAGGCAGATGAAATGTGGCCACGATGACAGTGGGTGGATTGGGTCAGTATTTGCTGGGATCCAGAGCAGCAAGGTAAGGAGCCCACTTGGTGTCCTGCACTCAGGGAGAACAGGAGAGTTTATCCAGCTGGTAAGAGGATTTATTCTTGCAGAAAGCTCCCAGATAGTAACATTTAGCAAATATATACTTCCATTCTCTTACACATCAGGCTTTTTATTAGAAAAGTCATCTCCCAGATGCTATTTCATTCAAGGGAAGTACAGAGATATTTTCCATTAATTTTTTTACCCCCAATTTTAGGAAATGCATTCTGATTGTCTTTCTTTAAAACTGCAGGTCAGTATCTCATATATGAAGTGAGACAGATTAGCTGATTAAATTTACCAGAACAGTTATAATAGAATACTTGCTCACTTGGCTTTTTCAGTTTACCAAAAGTTAAAATAAATTAGAGATTGTAGTTTGTAAATATATTGAATGTGTGGTTAATTCGAGGTTTTAGAAAATGACACGTGTTCTAAAAGAGAGAATACCGGGATTGAGGAGCCATAACATAAATGCAGTGTGTTTCCTTGACTCTTGTCTTGACAGTACACCTGGGATATATTGTGTGAACCACACTGGACTCAGAGATGTTTGTTGTCTGTAGAGAAACCTCAGTCCTTGAGAGTACATGTACTTTAGAAGGAAGTGTATGTCTAAAAGCATTAAAACATAATTTTTTTCGGACTGAGAATTGTCTGTCTGTGCTTAGCAATACAAGTATTTTACTTCCCATTTTAATTTTCCATGCACTAAGGGAAGAAGCCATTATTGACTTAACAGATCTTTGGAATAAGTGTTCTCTTTTCATGAAGTAGCCTTCAAGAGTCCTGTTGGTCAGGTGGGAGCCAAGAGATTGTGTGTTTCTCCAGGAAGAAAAGTGGCAGTTCTTTTAGAATATCGTCTTAGTCCTGGTAGTTCAGCTCCTGCTAAGAGACCCACAAATATATTGTTATAGAGGAGGTTGCAGATGCTTTGTCTTTATTTAACAGCTGCCAGGGAGTCTGATCTCAGGCAGCTCCTCTGTGATGCAAAGGCTGCTCAGTCCAGGATCTCTTCACTTGAAGCGCAGGAAACTTGGAAATGGTACTTGAAATTTATGAGAAAAACTTGATGCAGGCCAGTGCTTCATTGTTCTAAACTGTAAAATAGAAATAGCATTCCTTCTGTGTTAAAAACTGTATGTCTACGGCTAGTTTAAATTTTGAATTTGAAAACTGGAACCCTTTTAGGAATTGAAATACTTGTTACGTTTTTGCATTTGTTCTCCTTATAACCACTAACAAAAGATTTCTTATGGAAAGATTGAGGAATATTAGGTATTAAAATTGTTTATATTAGAAGTACCTTTTTCTTGCTGCTCCATGTCATCAGCATGACTGTGGATGGGGAAGGAGGTGGTGTTTTGACTCTCTATGCATGTGTTCATAGGTATTGTACAGGATTTGGCTCATTGTGGGGATTCTTTCCAGGAACCGAGGCTGTCTGGAAACTCTGATTCCAATGGAAGTATTTCTTGTGCTTACCAGCATGACCACAGCAACAGAGAAGGGCAACAGAGTAAACCCCGGGGGTTCAATCCAGGGTGAGGAGCTGGCTGAGGCAGCAGCTGAGTTTCCCCCAGCCCCTTCCTCACTCCCAGCTGCCCAAAGGGATTGGCGAGAGATAGGAAAGGCAAGAACAAGAAAATTCATGGATTGAGATGAAGAGGGTTTATCAAGTGAAGAGACCCAAAATCCTAAACAAAACCAAACCCCCAGGAGGTGCAGAGGGAATCTCCACTCCCCACCTCTCAACATGCGTGGGCAGCAGCCTGAAAAATGGAACCTTGAAAGACACAACCCTTCCCATCAACACTACTCTGTCCCTGTCCCGCTACCCTGGTGGCTGAACATGATGTCACATGGCATAGAATATTCCCCTGGCCTCTTCCCACCTGTCCCTGTCCTGCTCTCTGGGGTGTGTGGGTGTCACAATGAGCAGAGGAAAGGCCTTGCTGCTCTGCCAGCTCCGTTCAGGTGAGTCACATTCTTGGTGTGTTACCAGTGGTGTCATGGGCAAGATCTACTGGGGAGGCTCAGGTGGCTGAAACTGTTTGCAAAAAGGAATCACAGGAGCAGCAGAGGATTCCTCAGGCCAGTGAGAAAGCTGTTCCTTTACCTCCTCCTAAGCCAGCAATCCTTTGTTCATCCATGGTGTTTCTTTGGAGTTGAAGGGAGTCTGTAGCTCTCTCTCTGTCTCCCTTCCCTGTGCAGTTCAGCCCCTCTTTGGGAAGAAGAGGACAAGTTTCCCCACTGTTAATGAACAGGGGAAACCTTATGGCATTTGTGTCTGAGCTCAGACTTCTGTCATCCAGGCATAGCTGGATCAGATGGCTTTCCAGGAGCACAGGCATGGCAAGACCAGCAGTGGCAGATTGTTTTCAGCATATTTGAAGGGGACAGGCTGAATCAGATGATTGTTTTCTTTGCCAAATTAATATCTGGGATGTAATCCAACCTGATTAACAGGATGGCTGTGATTGGATCATGAAAGGGTAAGCAGACATTTGGAAGGCTTTTTTTATACCTGCTGGCTCTATTACTTCCCCAGTAGCTTGAACACATGCAAGAATATGCTTCTGTCCAGTAATCCAATTCATTTCTCATTGATTCCAGTTTGTCTTTTCATGTTGTATTGCATCTTTTGCCAGGTAAATCTTCTCTCTGTAGCAATAGATTGCTTTTTACAGCTACCTGGGTGTCTGGTGCTGGCATTTTGATCAAAAATTCCTAATTCCATCATTTCAGAACTGACTCCTTCCACAGTGATGTAGAGAGTCTTTTTCTCTAATAAGCCTGTTATTATGAGTACTTATGTTTAAATATGTATATATAATATACATATTTATGTTTATTATGTTTATTTATGTTTTAAAACTTGAGTATCTATGCATGTTTCTATTGCCTTTGAAACATTGTTGATAAATAAAATAAGGGTTAATGGATTTTTTTTCCTGGTTTTTCTTACAGAGATGTTTTATTGTCTCTCAGTTTGATGGATGAGGCAGAGACTATGGTTTATATATAAACCATGTGTTTTCCAGATTAGATTGATGTAATCATAGCAGTTTCGCACAGTTCAGCTAAAAATTTGTTCTTGTTGATCAAGGTCAGGAATATCCAGGGATTCTGCCATTTATTTCATCTCTTGAGTATTAAAATAGGACAGCCAGGACACTATTAGAAGGGCTGATGTACAGTGACATCTCACTATTTCTTACTTGCTGTTTAACAGCTTATAAAAAAATCAGGGATTATTTCTCTAAGAAAATACAGTATAGGTATTGAAAGAAGAATGCTAATATTCACAGTCTAAAAATAAAATTTCCCTTATCCTTCTTCTCTCCCTGACAGCAGAGTAATGTACAAAAGAATCTTCATTTATCTTTCTTTTTTTCTAGATAATGGTGATATGCATTTTTGCCAGTGGTAAACATATTGTTTTGAATTAAAAAAAAAAAAAAAAAACAACAACAAAAAACACCACCTAAAAACAAACCAAAACAAAACAACCAAACAAAACAAACACAAAACACTTGATCTCTGTTACTGTCTTTCATTTTCAAGACTTGATATGAAGACCAAGGAACAGAGCAGGTTTTTTTCATATGTGAGTTGTCTGAGATCCAGTTGGGAACATCAGTTTTGACAAATTTGTTTGATGCTTTAAACTTTGGTTTGCTGTCACCTTTTGCTGAACAGGAAAGTGGTTAGTGAGTGATAAAAGCCAAAATTTGCAGGAAGAAATAAAATCTTCTTTCACTAACTGATACCCTGTCACACGGAGTCCATGGAAGACACTCTCTGTGCCCTTGACCAGCACAGGAACGATGCTGTCACTGCTACTTCCTGAAAATCTTTGCAACCAAAGATTTAAGCCCTTTTATTGTGTTGCTGGCTTGTATTTTCTTTGCCCTTCTGCCTTCATCTGCATGTCTGATTGTATTTCTGTTGAACAGATTCCAGCATTTCTTTGGTTCACAGTGACACCCCGATTCAGGCTGTGCTTGTCAGCACAGGGAACATCTAGTCAAGGGCACATCATCTGGCTCTGCCGACCTTGGCAAGTCAGGATCTCCACCATCCTTCTCCATAGCAGTGGAACACATTTCGAGGTAGTTGAAGAACGTTGTGTCTGGTTTGATGCCTTTTTGTTGCTGTTGAAGATACAAAATGCTTCCTTGGTTTATTTCTAAGGGACATTGGGAGGAAATTTCTCATGGCAGTATTTGAATAGTTTAGAAAAGTAGGAGAAACGGAAGAAATTAGCCTATGTTTGTTATATTCTACAAACACTTTAAAGAACTGTGACACTGCTTATTAAAATGTAAAAAAAAAAAAAAAATTCAATCTTTATTACACAGTGTAAGTTAAAAAACCACGAAAACTAAGCTTAAAACATTTCAAATCGGCATTGTAACAAATCTATGGGAATATTAAAATTCAAGCATGAATAAAAGTTCCATCTATTCATTTGCAGCTTTATTTGTATCAAAGGCAAAATCTCCTTAAATGTTTGTCAGATAAAGGGACAAATTCCAGTTACATGGAGATATATTTAATTGTTTCAGTTCTGTGAAGTAGGAAGTCTTCCCTAGTCTAGAGTGACTGAGTTCTGCGTTAAACCATCTTATTTTCTGCCACCCATGCTGGAGTCTTGGTTTTTAATGAATTCTTGCCTGATATTTTAGTCTACAACATTGACATGTTAATTTCCTATGTGTTTTATTATAAAGGTTAAGGCATTTTATATAAGCACAGATAATATGTTGTAGAAATGAAATTTTTCTGCTTAGTTCCACTGAGGCATTTAAATGTACCACCTTGCTTTCCTGCTTTTCTGTTTCTTTGTAGTAATAGAGCTCTCATTCATTTGATTCTTTAAATATATAAAATTGTGCCTCTAAAATGTTTCATTTTGCTCCAGCCAGTGGATTTTACACTGTATCTTCATCTGGGATGCTTGAACTGCAGATTATGTCTCATCAAGTGTATAAGGTGTCAATGTCCACCAATCTAATTTTGATCTGAGCACAAATTAGCACATGCTTGTGCTTTCCAGCTGCATTTATTGCCTAAACTCCGGCCCAGACTGTTGATTGGATTAATTAGAGGCTGCTTTCTTTGAAACACCTCTGTGCCATCACAGGTTGCCTACGACCTGCAGACTGACCCCACAGCCCCAGGTGCTGCAGTTCGTTGCAGTGAGAAGCAAATGCTTTCCAGGGACATGGAAATTCGTTCTTCACATGAGCCCTGTTGACTTTCTTTCCAAACGACTTTCAGTGAAATACAGGTGTAGGACTGAAATTGCTGGGAAGAACCTCTGCAATTCTGGGCACTCCCTCAGCACTCGCCACGGCCATTCAGGTAATTAAGAGCAACTAAGATTGCTCCGGTTACTTTACAGCCCTGGCAAGAGTTGTGATTGTGGTGAGACTGAGTCTTACTGCACAAGGTGAAAAACATCCACTTACACCTTGGGTGAAGAAGACCCAGGGACCTGTGGGACTCACTTGCAATCAAACACGGTTTCAAAGTTTAAAAACGCTCTGAAACGTCATATTCGCTTTAAAGAAGTTGTTTGTGTAAATACCACAAACTGCTCTTACTTTGCCTTTTACTTTCCTGTGTATTTGACACATACCCAAGTTTAGTGTGAGTTTTATGAAGGCCACATATATCACACTTGGGGTTTTTTATCCTCTATATCTGAATTTTAGGGCCACACTTATAAGCCAAACAGGGGCTAGTCCCTAACTGGCAAAAATGCCTCTCTGTTACTTTTATTTGAGCTTTGTCTAAAACATCACTCAAGTTCTTTTTGGTAACCCTGAAAGTTGGTAAATTGTAGTTCAAGAAACTAGAGAATGCTGTGATTAATAATTATAAATATCAAAGTGCTCTATTTGTTTTTCTTCCCCTGGTATATTGAAGAACAGAGTCAATTAGGTAGTTTAAGTGTTACAAGAGAGCTACTTTTAAATACGTTGTTCATTTTAGTCAATTTAATGAAATATGACTGTGCATTTTCCTCTTAAGATGCCTGATCATAAACTATTTGGCAATCATAAACTATTTGACAATGTTTCTTTTCAAATTGCATAGTTTAACTATTTTAACTAGCAAAACTATTTAAACTATCAGTTAAGAGAAGAAACCACCAAGACAGCACCACCAGGGAGCGCGATTATATTACATGGCAGTTTGAGCTAACACAACTGTTCCGGTTCTGTTTTCACTCGGGAATCTCTTTTCTCTTTATGCATTCGCTGCTTTTCCACGGAAATGCTCCCAATTCCCTCCGTATCTTCTCTTCCCACCCTGGTGGGCGCTGCTGGAGTTTGTTTGCTGGGCCGGAGCTGTTCCCCTGCGGGCAGTCCGGGCGCCCCGCGCTGATACCGCTCCGTCTCCAGGCGATGGCAGTGTCGGCTCGAAAACACACCCGGCCCTCCGAAAAAACCCTTTCGTGACTAGAAGAGGTCTTGGATTTATTCCTCACCCCCATCGCCTTCATTTCCTAATGACTTCCAGGTTATTTTAAGGCTTGTCGGTCCCCGGCAGAAGCAACGCTGAGGGTTCTCCTTTGTTGTACTGTCAGCTCTTCTGTGTTTTTATTGTACTTTGGTTAGATCTGATACAAAACCAAAAGAGGTTTTTTTCCTACTGAAAACCCTGTATTGTTTTATAATTTCCTGAATTCTCACTCCATTAAAATAATTTTTGGCGGCATTTTGCACAGCAAAATTCTGAACTTCATAAAAATGGCTTCTCTCAAGCTGCTACTCCTCTTTCTACTTCTTTTCTTTGCTGCTGTTTGTTAAATATTGTAAAAATTTAAACATTCAGTGGCCCCATCCCTGTAATAAATTGAAATAGAACTGCGGTTCCGTGTTTAAAGGTTGCCTCAAATCCATGTGTGTGACAGCAGCTACTCTTTCTCTCTGCATCACACAAGAACCAGGCAATGAAGAGGTGAAATTAAATTAAATTGCTTTTTAGACTGGCAGCTGGAAACTAGTCCTAAAGAGTATTTTTCTGTGCTCCAGCCTAAAATGAGAGCACTTTATGTGTCCAAGTGGCCTGACTGTGACAGAAACCTCAATGATTTCCTTTCACTCTTTGACCTCCCTCCTCCTTTCCTCCCCAAACGCTTGAAGTAATTTAGGCATTATTTGAATTAGATTATTTGATTACAGTGAGAGGATTAGAGCTGGATTTATGTATCTTGATAAGGATTTCCTTTTTATTTATTTCTTTCTGTTTGTAATGAGCGAAGAGAAGCTTTGGTAGTCAATTCATGAAGTGGGAATATGAATCATAGAATGAAAAACCAGCATGAAGGATTTGGTGATAAGTAGGTGAATTGTTCTGGGATGATGCTTTTGAAAATAGTTTATTTATTTTTGTAATAGTCACGATGAAACTCTTCATAAAAGCAATTCCATTAATTTGTTCAAAACACAAGTGAATACATCACTAATCTAAAAAGTACACAACAACCCCCACCATTTCTAAAGCATTTGATTTTGTTGAGATTTGCTTTCCCCTGCAATATGATTGTTATGCTTAAGCGTATTTATCTGAGTGGTTTTATTACCTGTAATAGTGGGGATTATTTATGTATTTTCACTTGTTGCTCTGTGTGTGACTGCCAAATAACTTGGGCTTTCATAACAAGGTTGCTGTTACAATACTGTTCCCAAAAAAACATTTGCACACGGGTCCCTGAGGGACTGGCTAATAGACAGTCACTGACATTTATAGGAGAGGGTGGAATTAGGAGTGGATTCTTTCACTATAAAACTCCTGGGGATAAACCAGAGAACCACAACTATTAGCTTGCCTTTCCTAGGCAGTCGATTAAAGCCTGACTTGTGTGGCCTGCAGGGCACATTGCAGGACCTGCCTACTTAGCCAGGCATTTATTTACAGGCAGATTGTGTGCTTGAAGGGGATTCTCTTGACTGGCAGACTTAATAGTGGGTGGAGGGCAAAAGTACCATTGCTGTTGGTTGGGAAAGCTGGTTTTTTTGTGGGTTATGAGAGTAAAGCAGTTGTGTGAGCAATAAATCAGGAATTGCATGACCTGTATATTCCATTTATTCTTTCTGCCATCGCTGATGAAGTGCTGATGTGATCATGGGTTGTCTTGCAGAGTGTTTGCTCTCTTATGTGAAATAGTATTAGGAAGTGTAACCTGGAGCACAACAAATAGTTATTCTAAGTCCAGTTCCCATTACTTACAATAAACTTTTTATCAGAGTTTTCAAGTCTGGTGTTAAATTACATAGATGAAGCCATCTCTATGTATGGGAAGGCAAAGTCTAGTTGATAGACATGTTAATGACATCCAACTGCATTCTGTACACAGCTGAAGAGTAAGTTCTTACAGAAACTGAAAGTTGTGAATTTACTTGGTTTGGCTAACTGGATGTTAATTGTAGTCTCTGATAACTGTTTTAAGCTGCCTAGAGTGGCTACAAGGTTTGCCTGTCTAGGGCTCTGATAACCCAAATGCACCTGTGGCTCTGTCCTTTGAAGTCTATATTTGTGCAACAAAGCACAGAATTTGCAACTTCCATGAGGGTTTTGTTTGGTTTTCCCATCTTTATTTTCTCACTAGCTGATGTAACATCTTTGGTAACAGTCTTGTTTATTCACAGTTTCTACCTGTTGCTTTTGTCTCATCGGGTCGGTTTTCTTATTTGTACTTAAGCATCTGTTAGTTGGTCTGAATTTGGTATGTGTCACCCCTCTTGCAACAGTGTTGGAAGGAATAAAGTACATGCTTATGGTATTTTCTAATTATTCAATAAACTGTTTAAGGTTTAATGAAGTTGGAATCAACTGCCAAGGAAATTTTAATATGAATTTAGTGCAGAAGAAATTTTGCTGCCTGGGTGTTGTATTTTGAATGTGTCTCTGAATTGAACCTGTGCAGCTGGGAGTGGAGGTGTGCACTGTGGAGCTTTGATTTATGGGTTTTAACTCAATTATTCTTAATTGCATTTCTATTAGTGTGGAAAGTACTTGAGCATCCTGAAAGATCTTTCACCATGAATAAAAGTCATCCAGTGGTATTAAATATCGACCTGTCACGAAGTGGGAAATTGAAAAAAAAACAAACAAGCTGACAGAGATTCAGTGTCACATCAGACTCTTGGTCTTGTAGGGGGAAAAAAAAAAACCAAAACCAAGAAGCTGTGTGTTACTATGGCTTATCTTCCAACTGAGTATTTTGTGCCAAGTACTAGTCAGTGAAAAGAGGTTTCTAAAATACCTCACCACTATTTAATTCCTTTTGAAAATGCTGAATTGACTGTATAGTGCCTGGAGGGAACAAATTACCTGGCTAGTGAATTGGATGGAGAACTTAGCTGTTTGAGGAAGAATTCCTGTTCTTTTCTACTTAGTAAAAGTTGCTGGAGTCTCCTCCTGGCTCCCAAAGCTTGGTTCCCTACAGAAGTCTTTCTGTTACTCCTTGTCTCCAAGTCTGGCTGCCTGTCCAGAGGCCACAGTGAAGTGACCAATTCCACAGGACTACTTGAGATTCTGATTCCTTTTGAAAGGTCGTTCAGCTGATCTTGTCTCATCTTGTGACTGGGTGATTGTTCTTGCTTTTAGGAGTGTCAGTAACAGAACACTCATAACAACTTACATGTTTGTCAGATTTTCCCAAAGCTGTGTGGCCACACAACACACCTTCTTTTATGGTATTAGAGGAGAGGGTAATTGTAATCACAGATTTCTGTGTAATTCATGAGCTTGTGTGGCTCTTTGGCTGACAGCAGATGCAGATTTTTGAGGGATCTTAAACACTTTAAGAGGTTTGGTTTCTGCTGACAGCTGAAATATTCATAGAATCACAGAATTGTATGAACAGGAAGGGACCTTTAAAGATATAGTTCCAACCCTCTTCTATAGGCAGGGACACCTTCCACGGGATCAGGTTGGTCAGAGGGCCATATTTATATCAAAGAAAATATATTTGGAAGCAAATGGTGCTGAGTACTCAGCCCTGTAGTGATATTCCCCTTTAATACCAAATGTAGACTGTTTTCTAAAGATAAAAAGACTACTGTCACCACAGGTAGTTTTACACTGATTCCCGTCGTGGAAATCTTCCTGTGGCAAACTTATGCAAAGGGACTGTGCTTCTTTAGGAATGACTAACAGCTTTCTGGGGAAGGAATTCTGTCAGTAATACTGATTCTTATGTAATTTTTGTCTTTTGCAGAGATAGGCTTGGAAAGAAAGATGTCTGAGAAAAAAGCTCAGCAAAAAATGGTGTTGATACTGTCTGGTTAGGGCCTGTCAATAAAGGGAATGTAGACTGGGTTTAGATGAGATGTTACTGTGAGGGTGCTGAGGCCCCATCGCTGGAGGTGTCCAAGGCTGGGTTGGACAGCGCTTGGAGCAACCTGGGCTGGTGAAGTGTCCCTGCCCATGGCAGGGGGTGCAATGGGATAAGCTTTAAGATTCTTTCCAAACCAGACCAATCTGTGATTCTGTGATTTTTTTTTTAATTCCATGACTTTTCATTGTGGATTTTTGTGTAGGACTTGTCTTGTTCCTTCTCAACTTCCAAGTACAGCTCCTTGTTGTAAAGCCTCAGGACAGGTGGGACTATTTGTTAGGTGAGGGAATAACTTTGATTATTCTAGGAACAGCCAGTAATGTAGGGACATAGAATGGCTTATTTTGAACTATATTAATTTTTCAGGCACCTACAAGTCTACTTTAGAGTAATCCATGTGATGTGGGTTGTTTTAATTTGCAGAAAGCAAATTACAATATTCTTGGTGTGAGAGGTGTGAAATTCTCTAACTCAGGCACTTCTGTGTTCAAACAAAGGCTTCTGTCGATGCCCCCGGCTTAAGCTGACTGTTTTCTGTGTGATGATGATGATGATGATGTGAGGCTGAGTTCCCATTCTGGGACATTTGTTAAATATATTGGTGAGCTGGTTTTCCTCAACAAATAACAAACCAGTAAAGCTGCTCTTCAGACGTGGGTTCATCTGAGAGGTGGGAGGGGCAGGAAATCAATTCTTCTAATCTTTACCAATTCCTTACAGGAGATAAGAATGTCTTTGAGTGAACATAGATTAATTATGCAGATTGTAAGTGTTGTCTTCATCAGAACCCATAACAGTAAATCAGTCTTAGTAAAATGGTTAATATACAAGGCTTTTGAGTAATTCATAACTTCTGACAAAACTGTAATTCTTTTTTCTCTTTTCTTTTTTTTTAATTATTATTTCGGTATTAGAAATTTTTGAAAAGCAGATCCATAAAATCTAAACTTAAAAATGTGAAATCAATCCTGGCATTTAATTAGATGTTCCAGATTCTCTTCTCTATGAACATGAAAAAACAACTGTTATTCTAAGGTCATGTGATTTCAAAACTCTCTCCAGCTGTTCTTTAAAGATTTTGTTTTATTTAGATACATCTGTGCATTTATGGAAATGTGCAGCTGCCTTAACCATTCTCCCTAATGCTTAAATATGCAGGGTTTTTTAGATTATTTCTATAAGAGTCTGCTTCTCGAAGTTTGTCTCTGTCTCTGAAGTCTTCCATAGGAATAGTAGGCAAATGGTAACACAACAATGCGGTGAAAGTGCAAATCTTGAAAACACTGTGCAAACAGTAATAAATGCAAAAGTGGAGAAAACAAGAGTCCCCTCCTGTTTGTGTTGTCATGATTTGGAGTTACTGACTTAACAGTAAATGAATGTTAATTAATAGAGAGAAAAACAAAGTGCTCTTGTCCCTCCCTTTTACTTGCTGGCTTGATTTCTGCTGACACAGCTTTGCTGAGAGCCCCTCGTGCTGATGTGCGTTTTGGCAGCCGGCAATCAACTGGCTGATCAGAAAGTGAAATGTTCAGTGCAAGAGGAGTGTTTTCCAGCCGCCAGCACTTCTTCCTTGGGAATAAATCATCTTGTTTTGTCATCTCTGCTGGCCCTGGACGAGGGCTTTGGGTAGGACTTCCACTGGTGCCTGCTGTTGGACAGTCCTGTTGTCGACCTGCTCAGTTCCTCCCCATCTGAGTTGTGGAGAGACTGGAAATGGTTCTTAAAGATGTGGAACAGAAGGTGTTGTGAAGGGGCTGCATGGATGAGTGTGATGGAAAAAACTCAATATTTTCACCATCAATTTGCTGCTTACAAAGCACTAAGTTGATATGGTTGAACTAATTTTACTGGCTAATTCAATATAGAAAACATCAATTTTTATTTAAAACAAAACAAAACTTAAGCTTTTTTGTTTTGGTTTTGCTTAATAGGGAAATCTGATTCATTTTTGTGAACAAATGAAAAATGTCTGCACAATCTTATTTTGATGCTTATTGTATACAATTATCATATTCTGCTGTCAACTGAGGTTAATGGACACATGTAGGAATACAAATATTTACACTGACAAAGATTTTAGCCCTCTGGATGCTGGAAATAATCACCAAGACTGAGGTAAATGGGGATAGAGTGTTCCTATTTTTTGTTGTCGTCTGTTAACAAAAAAAATAAAATATGGGAAAATGTTGCTTTCTGTAGAAATTGTTGATTCCCCATATAAACTACAAAGTCTAAAAATGCATTTAGTCCTTTGCTGATTATAATTCTATACTAAATCAAAAATAACTGCATAAAAGCACTTCCAGAAAGCCAGCTCAGTCTTTTTAAATGATGGTCTGGCAAAGGAGAGATCCTTTATTCTTTCCCCCCCCCTTGTTTTTCCTTGGGGTAATGAAAAATGAAAAATGTTGTGTAAATGTCAGAAGCCTCCTAAAGAATAAATCCTGGGGGTTGGTTAATGAAACCTTTGTGCCTGGTGGCAAGCAGCAGGCCCTCATCACTGCAGCACTGAGCACCAGCATGCTTGGAGCAGTAATATCTCAAGAACTGTATTCCACATTCCATCACTGAGTCCTCATTTTCCTAAAGTCTCCCAGGCACCTGGCTGGTACTGAGCCACAAATGGAGCTGCTGGAACATCCTCCCCCCACACTGCCTCTGTATTTGTGCCTGTCTGTGCTGTCCATCCATTAAAAACCCTAAGATTTGCATGAGTTGTGCTAATTGCTCTCCACCACAGATAATTTGTTGCACAGGTTATATCTTAAAGTGAGATTTCTTGTTTCCTTTAGGATTTCATACGTGCAGTCTGTGCTGTCACAGTTACAGTGATACACAGCTTGCCTTACTGAAATAAGACTAACAGAGAACTGAACTGGCAGGTGACGAAGTGTGGAAGATCACAACACAGAGTTGTTGCTAGTTCATGAAGTTCACTCTTTTCTGGTGTCAAATTGCAAGTACTTGTCTTGGGAGGCATGTCCCTAATGATGAAATGGCAATGTCTCCTGAAAATCTGGAGTAGGTGGGTGCCAGGCAGGCAGTTGGAGTGTGGTGCTGACCCATGGGTGGGTGGTTGCCACCAGGTATAGTGGCACGTGGACCACGTGCTGTATTTACACTAACAATGCTGGCCAGGAGGGATCTTGTGCCATTTTCTCTTCTGTATCTAAAGCATCCCCTGGGAATTTCTCCTCTGCCTTTTGCGAGTCTGAACCTTGCTGAGAAGGACCTGGATGTTTGCCCTGAGCTGTCTGTGGATTTAGAACATCTGCTTTGCTCTGAGAAAGGAGACCCTCAGTGATGAAGATGTGTCTCAATAATCTTATCAAGTGGCTCACTGGCATTTGCTCTCAATGTGCAGGAGTTTGTGAGAGAAATGTCATCACCCCTCTGAGTACACATCTATGGAGGGGTGTGTTTATGTATTTAACAATTGGAATGACATGATGTATTTGGGAAGGGAAAAGGATACTTGGAGACTCTCAATTATTGGTTAAACTTGTGCCCAGTAAGTGAAGAGAGAAGTGAAAAAAATAGGTGGCAACAGTTCCGTCCACGAAGAGGGGCATGTTTTTCAGCCACTGCAGCTTTGCCAGTCACTATGAGGAAAAAATTACCTGGGCATCTGTTTCTCAGAACTTTTTGAGGCAGTGAAAGCAGTTGAATGATTTCTGAATGACTAAACAGTGCTCTTTGTATACTGGTGATCTCCTGCCTAGGCTGTGTTTTACTGCTTGGGAGTATGTGTGCAGGTCTGGGGAGAAAACGGGGAGATTTGCAGTTAGATTTCAGGGAGAGTTCTAACAAACTTAGAGGATGTGCATTGTTTGAAAGCCAAAGGTATCATACTTCAGTCGAAAGCTAAGAACCAACACTTCATTCCTTGCTTCTAGCAAATGGTCGACTCTCTTGATTGCAGTGGTGGATTCTTCAGGATTATCTTCAATCCTAAATATCCAGCATGTTACTTTTATTCCTCAATTTATACAGGACTCCCATTTCTGTATTACTGAGAAACTTAAGAATTTCTTTACACACTGAACTGATTGATGATATTCTCTTATTTTCCAGGATGGCATCTTACCTGTTCCTTCTTTTAGCTGGTTGATACAATATTTCTTCCTTTTTCAATATGCTTTTGATCCCACATTAAAAAACAAGTTGTGTGAATTACTGTATGCTCAGTCACTCCAATGTCAACACCTGTTCAAATGTGTGTCATTATCTAAATAGAAGTGCAATTATTCATATGTGTTCATGAAAAAAAGATTTGAACCTCCTCATTTCCTCTGCAGTTTTCCTTACAGAGCATACAATATATGGAAAAATCACGTGAGTTATTATGTGTTTCTTTTAGGTCTTGTCAGACCACATTTTCTGTGTCCTACATTTGGTCCATCGTGTATTTTTCATTCTTGTTGGTATGGAAATACCTTGTCATGTTATTGGTGAAAGAAAGTGTTAGATGGAGACTCTCTATTTGGCAAGAGGTTTTGTTCCAGCTGCTGGATGAGTCAAATGATTTCACAGGCACCCAAATGTATTTTCCTAAACTCTACTGTATCAGTAGCAATAAGGTGACATGCTTCTTGTTTGGCTCTAGGAAAGGAAATCAATCAAGTCCTGCCATGTAAAATAGCACAAGATAGGAAATAATATCTAATATTTAGTTTGTCTGACTTGGGGAGATTTCTTTGAATATTTTACTGGGTGTATGTGCTGTTTATTATGTTTTGGCATGTTAATATCAATTATGCATGCATTTTTCTGATTGTAGGGTTATGTAAAACGATGAATAGTATTTCAGCTGCTCGATATAGTTTGGAGCTCAGCAGTGATCTTTATATTGGCACCTTTCATGTGGCTGGAAGGGTGGTGTTTCTTTTCCTTGAAGTGGCAAAAAGCCAGACCTGTTGGAGAACAAAATATGAGAAATGGAAATTCAAAGAACCCATTTTTAAATAAGTCAATTTGGTAATTACAATTTGGTGTAGCAGTAGATTTTCACAGCGGGGAGGACAGCAGGGGAAGCAAAGAGCGCTAATTTTATTTTAATTAAGCTTTTCTGCTAATCGGGATCAGAGGACTCTGCCACTGAGTGGGAAAGGAGAAGCAGTGTGATGATACAGAATTGCTCCACGCTTGACTCTGTCAAGTGGCATGCATTTGACTGTGGTTACAGGATGAAGTGCTTTCAAGTGTTGCTGAAGGAGCTGTTGAAGTTGAGAATGAGCCTACGAGGAACAGGAAAGGGCTCACTTGATCTCTGCTTTTTTTGTGACTTTTAGGAATTTCAGAGAGCTCACAGGGCTTCCACCCTCTGCTCCCACAAGGAGGAAAAAATTAGTAGATAGAAGAAGAATCCTGTTTAGAGGGTGAATGGAGAAAACACAGATTGTTTTTTTAGTTTTGATCATTAGAACTCCCTGATGAAAGTGCAGACATGCTGTGCTTTGCATCCTGACAGGAAAGCCTTGTGGGAAAACAGTCACCATGGTTAGACATGGAAATGTTCAAATCTTCTGCAACTACCAGGTCCTCCTAAGTCAGGGCTGTGCTGAGAAATGGGGCAGATCTCTTTGCTTTGTAGGAATAAAGGATATTTTCTATATATAGACTAATTAAAAAGCCAAATCCAGTTTATATAGAAAACAGCTATTTTAGGTAATTTTGCAGTTACATTTGACTGCACCTAAGCTGACACCACTGTCCTGCTCATACCATTATATTTTTTCAATTCCTTTCCAAAATAAGTGACTGGCCCTGGTTTTGAGCTTGGGTTTGCAGTGTGGCTCTGGGCTCCTGATCCATGTCCTGACAGGCTCACTTAAACTCATCCAGGTGAATAGTAAAGCCAGTGCTTACTTTTCATAGAACTCCCAAAGACATCTCGTGTTCCAGGAACTCGCCGTGGGCTTGCTGTTCTCTTCTAAAATTTTCTGAACTGCCTTACCAACTACATGAAATGATAAGAATAGTAAACCTATTATCTGATAATTACCTGCTGCAAGCTGACTCCTCATTTGCATGTTCTGGTTCTGCATTTGCATGATATAATTTTAATCTTTTGATAATACCCCAATTGTGAAGGGACTCGGCTTTTTTCTATGAACTATACTATCAGAAAGCTCTTGGAAGAAAAGTTCTGCATCCAAATGGTAGTGATTGGTCCAGGTATGTCCAGGGAACAATATCCCAAGCTCACCCTGCAATCCCAGCACTGAAGTAGTTTTGAACTGGAATTGACTTGTAATCAGTGAACTCTGAATGAAAAAGAAATGGCAGAACTCCATTTTGGCAGATTCTTTAAGTATTGCTTGGAGAAACAAAATAAGGCAGCATTAGGGCTTCTTTGTTAAATTACTCTGAAATAATTCACTGAAAAGAGAAACCAAAGGCTTGTCTGGCATATAGCTAACAATTAATTATTAATAATTTGCAATGTGAGCTTCTTCCAGAGGTTTCTAGGCTGCCTGTTAGACCTTCGGGACTGACTACTTAGACTTGTTTCAGTTAATTCTATTTATCTTGCTCTCCCCCATTATACCTCAGGAAGTCAGGAGAGCCACTTGATCCATTGTTTTAATGAGCAGTGTAAGGTATTTGGGTTTTAAGTTCATGAATTTGCTTCTTGTTAGGGTTGTTTGTTCATAAATTTTAGTTTGTGTGCAAGAGTATCATTCCATCAGATAATTCTGCACAGATAATTCATTTCCATGATTTAGGATGTTCTTAATTGCTTTACTGAAGGGAGATTGAGCACCTTTTAACCAAACAGCTGAACGATTTGCTATGACAATTCTGCCACTGTGCATTCACTTAATTTCCAATTAATCAAACATTCAATAAATCATTAGTATAATTACACCTGCTCAAATATTCCTACCCCAGCACATTAGCTGTGCTCAGGCAGCCTCTTTTACCAGCTGTGTGAATGGATTCATTTGTCTGACCCAGTTGGTTGCACGTCCTTGCTTCTTGTGAGCCTTGAGAAATGATAGGGCAGAAATCTTAATTATTTATAATCCCACACATTCTTTTGATTCGTTGCTCACACTTTTTGCTTGGATGCCTCTACAGCAACTTAACCACCAGTGGCACAGTGGCTGGTTAATTTCTGAGGATTTTCAAATCATTTTTATTCCCCTACTGTGCCTCTTTGCTAATTACAGTGTCCCCAGGTACACAATGGTTCCCTCATCACCATGAGGACAGAAATAGAAATGTAACTGAAGGTGCATCCTAAAGGAGCTTTACTGAAAGCCAGTAAATTCATCTGACAAACCAACATTTTAAGACCCATTTAAAAAAACAAAACAAAACAAAACCACAAAAAAACCCCCAGACTGCACAAGCAGAAATCCACTGATGCCTTCAGAGTATGAGTGTAGATATATTTAGTATTTGAGGCAAGTCTGCAAGTGTTGAAGGAGGGAGCTGTGGAACACCTGGGTGTGTGTTGCTGTCTGCTCCCTCCACAGAGGTGGGAGAGCTGGACCCCAGTGAGTTGCCTCAGGTGTGAGTGGGATTGTTCAGTATTTGTAAGCCTTAAATCATACTTAATGTGTGTCTTTGTTGGTAGACTTGAAGTAAACAAACCAGGACATGCAATTTCAGTCTCTGTAATATTTTAAATATGAAGCTCTTTATGTGGGTGTAAACACATTTTAAGTCATGTAGCGTAGGTTCTTGTGCTTCAAAAAATAGATTTACAACTTACCTGTATTTTATCTTTGAGTTAGGAATTGGAGGAGATTCATAATACTTTAATCCTTTAATACAAATAGGTAAAGTTTTTTTGAAATTAACTGGAGGTGTCGTGATCCATCCGGATGGTAAAATAGGTTAGTTTTCCCCCGGCAACCCATTCCGTATTCTGTTTATACTTTATTTTCCTTTTACTGAATATGCTTTGTGTAGTACTAAGGGGAAGTTCTTTAACCTGAAGGGAAGAAGCATCAAAGGCACTATCTGAGAAAAAAAAAAAAAAGGGGGAGATGAGAGAAAGATACACTAATTGGACATTATTTTAATTACATAAACATTTGTCAAGTTTCTTATGTGATAAAAAAGTTATTTGGTGGAGTATATGAGCATAGGGGCTCTCTAACCCTCTCAGTCTGTAAGAGCACTGAGGCAGAATCTGCCCTGGCAAAATGTTTCTTGGCTCCCCCATGACATAGGGTCTCACTGCTGGTGCTGATAGAATGCCTTGGTGTGTAGAAAGCAGGAAGATTTATTTATCCATTAAGCTGCATTTGGGGTTGGATATTCTGCAGTGTTATTGAAGAGGAGCTCTCCTAACTGGTTGTTTACATTTCTAATAGTGGTGGGCATGTGATGCACCCAGTCCAGTGCCTCGGAATAGCTGGGCTTGGATGGCATCCAGAAATCTTGCTGTGGGATGCACTTGGAGCCTTCTGTGGAATGCACTGGATGCTGACTAGAAGTTTGAATATCTTGTTTGGGGTTTTTTTTGTTTGTTTGTTTTTCTTGTATTTTTGGAGTAGTGCAACACTGGAACATCACCAGGTACACTTCCCTACCTTTACGACCTTAAGATTCGCTTCAGTCATGAAAACTGTGACTGGGAAATATTTTCTTAAAATTGCACTTCACCCATACATATTTTATAGTCAGTTGTTACATTTCCTTCTACAATTTTCACCTTCTGAAACTGGCAGGATTCTTTGTCTAGCCATTTTATTTTAGTTCCACTCATCCCTATCCTTTTCACACCTTCAAAATGTCTTCCCAAGCCTGAACTCATTTAGCTTTACTGAAGTTCATTGTAAATAATTTATTACCCTGCAACATAACAGTCTAGGAAATTAATCATCATAAACAACAGCAGAGCTTTTAGTTGCTTAGGGAGAGGGTCACAGTCTGAACAGAATTCTCTTCACCAGTTGAAATGTGGATATAAAACTCCACTTTACTTGTCATCACAAAGTCCTCATCAGGAGATTCCTTTAAGCTTTACCTTTGTTTATTTTCTGATTTATCAAGCACAATGTAGTGTGTGGAGGTTTTCTTCTGAAGTTCTTCAGCAATTTAATGAAAGTATTATGACACTTGATTTTCTTTTTTTTTTTCTTTTTAAATTAAGTTGTGTTTTTTTTTTTTGACCAACACAGTTGAACAGACCTTCTCCTGCATAGCATCCCTCATCCCTCTGTACCTGGAGCTTAATTCCTGCTTCATATTTTTAGAAGTGTCCTGTCAGCTATTGGTGAGTGTGTTATGTGCTAAAAGGGAATGCTTGACAACTGGTTTGAAGCCCAAAAGAACAAACTCCAGTACACACAAACCTTAATTAAATAGCCCAGTGAATTTTGACACCCTTGCTTGGGTACCACAGGTATGGAAGGTTGGCTTTGCCTGGGCATTGAGCAGTGTCAGACGGAGCCAATTGTAACTGGTGGATACTGGAAGTGTAGTGGTCATGGTAAGGCCTCTCTCTCCACACCTCAAAGGCAAGGCAAACTGAAGACACATAGGTAGCATAAGGAAGTGAAAGACCAGGTGACTGGTCCAAAGGCTCTTTGTAAATTTGGCAGATTCTGTGACTCATCTCTGGGTTATCCCAAGCCTTGATCAGAAATGTGTCTATTTGCAGTCACAGAGAAAACAATGCACTACCTTGGTGTCATCATTGCTTATACAAATACCTTCAAATCTGAGTTCTGTTCCGTATCTCCAAATTTCAGCTCCATTCTTCATTCATTTCTGTCCATTCTGTCTGACAATGACAAGTCATTTTATTGTATTAGATAAATAATATCACAGTATAATATAGAATTACAACAGTTATAGTATAGTCAACACTTCCAGAGAAGACAAGCAGAAGTTCAAATGCTCCCAAAACATTCTCGGAAAAGACAGGCAGAAGCCTAGATAAAGAGGGGGAAAAAAAAGTTCAAATATGGAAATGCACATTTAGGAGGAAACTCATCACTTCAGAACATCTTTTAACTGTATCATCTTGATGAGGGCAAATCAGTGTCTGTCATCCCAAACTCGATTTGAAAGAGCAGCTCACATTTCCACTCTTCATTATGCAGAGAAATTGCATTAATGTTGTGGGGATTTCCTACAGCAGTTAGCAGAGTGCAGCAGTGCCACAGCACAGACAGATCCACTGAGTGCTACCTGGAATGGAAGATTTGTTGCAAGTGAAGGGGAATTAGCTTCCAAAATGGTCAGGTTTCCCTTTTAGGGACAGTTTCAGCAAACAGAACAAATCCACAGTGGGAGGAGCAAAGGAGATTTGAAGTGTCTCTGTGTACACGTGTTTGTCCCTCAAATATTTTCTCCCCCTCACCCCCGTGGAACGTGATGGTGTGTACTTCATATCTGTCAAGTCTTGCCAGAAGCATTTAGAGAAGGGAGGTATTATGCATTTTGTTGAAGGCAGAGTATGAATGTAGAAGACCTGTTTGCATGGGTTGAGGAACAATTCCCAGGCCTATTTGTATGACAAATTCTCCCAGCTCTTCAGTTTGAAATCTGCAACAATTATGATATTTTTAATTTGATGTAAGATTCTTATCTCAGTGAGATTTCTTTTTGTTAAGTCCCCTTTTTAAGATTGTATTGTTTTCAAGCATATTTTCAGTATTCGTACTAAATATTCTTTCTAGAGCTGAAGCACATCTGCATTTCCTCTGAAATCATATTTTATATTATGCGCATGATAGTGTGAGAAATGAGTAGAATTTTCTGTGAGGACTGTCTGCGCCTCCCAATATATTATCAGTAAAGATTATTCGAAGAGGTACTTAGAAGACCACCTAATTTCATATTAACAGTTGATTAAACTTAATAATAGAGTGGATATCATATCAAAGCAGATAATTGTAAAGTGCTTTGCCTTTTGAAGCCCGGAGGAGTTTCTATGGTGATAACTTTAGAGGCTTATAAACATTTTTATGTCTTTTTCACAGATTAATAAAATTTTTATTATTTTAGGACTATGTTTGGATAGTCTACAATTAAATGAGTTTTATGAGCCAACTAAATTAAAAGCCATAGTCATCAGTGCAGAGTGAATGATTTGGCCAGGGTTTCCTTTGCACAGTTTCTGTGTGGCCACGTGGGTGTTTTGGTTTCCCATATTCATCAGCAGGGAATCTCAAAGAATCCCAACGTCTGGGTGAGGCCTGAGCACACATGTTTAGTCCCAAACTGCAACGAGCAGCCTCATTTTTGATCTCAGAAAGAGATGCTGGCCTTTGTACTTGGTTTGTGAGGGGAGAAGTTGCTTCACTGAGCCCAGAATGGGCTGGTTGCATGGCACAATGGGAGAGGTAAGTGATCATCTGCTGCAGGTTCTTCTACCTTAAAATCATCTCTTATTTCACAAGGGTTTTGGAAAAGCACAGATACAGGCACGTGCTTCCCAACTTCACGTGCTTGCATCAAGGTAATTTTCATGGCAGAGGGCAAAAGTGTGCAGTGATCAGTGGCTGTTGCTTCTACACCTGGAGCGCTATTCCTAAACGATGTGGTGAACAAAATTCAGGAAGATTTTGGACAAGATTATCAACTGCGTCGCTCTCTGATACTCCAGGAAGGGCATAAAGGATCAGGAAGAAAACAGGATTTCTTTGCATTGCCTATAAATCTGTAGCAATAAACACGAGACAAACTGCAGAAAAATAGGCAGGTTGGATGTCAACAGAAAGGCTGTTTGTGCCAAATAATTTGGGAGGTACTGGGGCATATTCCCCGTGGCAGAAATGCACCCAGAGCACTGGTGAGGTCGGGCACCAACCTGGTTAGGCAAAGCTGTGCCACTCTACCAGTTGTGTGAGCTAATCCTGCCCTGGCACGGGGCCAGTGGGCCACGAGTCAGCAGTGCCCTGGAGACAGGAGGGACATCCCTGCCCTGGGGGGCACCAGCAGAGGGAGGGGCTGGTCCTGCTCTGCTCTGCACTGGGGTGACCTCACCTGCAATACTGGGGCACTTTGCAGGGACACTGTATAAGAAAGATCTGAAGGCATTAGAGAGTTTCCAAGGAGGGCAAGGAAGATGGTTCAGGGCCTGGAGGGGAAAGTGTGTGAGGACACTGAGGGCACTTGGTGTGTTCAGCTGGAGAAGAGACTGAGGGGACACCTCAGGGCAGGGACAACTTCCTTGAGAAGGGCAGAGGAGGGGCAGGCACTGCTCTCTGCTCTGTGGGACCAGGGACAGCACCAGGGAATGGAATGGCTGGAGCTGAGTCAGGGCAGAGTCAGGTTGGATCTTGGCAAAAGGTTCTTCCCCCAGAGGATGGTCCATTTGACAGAGGGATCAACTGGTTCCAGCTGGTGAGAAACAAGAGCTCTACAAAGACCTGCAAATGAACCCTCTTGGCTTTAGGGAGCGGATTTCAAGGATGTGGGAGGACAATGAAGATGGGGAAGGGCCTGGAGGGGACTACATCCAAAGAGTGGCTGAGGGCACTTGATGTGTTCAGCTGGGCAAGAGGAGGCTGAGGGGAGACCTCATTGCAGGTCCAGCTTCCTCGGGAGGGGCAGGCACTGATCTCTGTTCTGTGGGGACCAGGGACAGCACCCAGGGAAGGGCTGTGTCAGGGCAGGGTTAGGTGGGATCTCAGACAAAAGTTCTTCTCCCAGAGGGTGATGGACACTGACCAGGCTCCCCAGGGCAGTGGGCACAACCCCAAGGTGCCGGAGCTCCAGCAGCCTTTGGATGGTCTTCGGGGGCACAGGGGGTGACTCTTAGGGATTAGTTCCTGTGCAGGGCTGAGGGTTGGACTGAATGATCCTGGTGGATCTCTTCCATATTCAGCAGATTCTGAGTCTGTCATCTCATGTTTTGAAAAGATTCCTTGCTGTGTTTGGCTTTCCAGGCTCTTCACCCTCTTCATTTTGGCATTAACACATGTGGTTCTTCTGAACTGCTTCTCTTTGGTTATTGTCATTTCACAAAGACTTCTCAATCCTTATTCCAGTTTGTGCCAACAAATGTTCATTTTTATGCAATCATTGTCTAAAAGGAGTTTGTAAATATAGTTAGTGTTTTCTTTTTATTTGTAAAACCTTTTTATGAACACTTTTCAAAGTTCACGTAACTGATTTCCTTCCAATTTATGTGTTGTTTTCTTTTATTACAAATTAAATTTATCATTGGCTATTTTTTTTCAAATAGCTTTGAAAGCAAAGTAATACATAGGTCCTCTTGGCAGAATCAGTTGGCATTTTATATTTTTTGTGTTTAAGAGAACCAGTGTTTTCTTAAAATGTTGATTTATTAGGTATCATAGTCACACACAGACACCACATCACCACCACCACCCTCCCCACCCTGCAAAGCAAAAAACAAAATCACAACCTAAACGGGGAAAAAAAAATGCAGCAAAAGCAGCCCCCAAACATGAACCAAACAACAAAAAAATTCCAAACATTTAAAAAACCCCAAACAAACAAGAAATTCCAAACACACAACACCCTTAAAACAAAAACTACATAATTTTAACTTATACAAAAAAATACTTACTTTTTTTCCGTTACAGCATCACAGTTATTTCTCTTGTGTTATAGAATTATTACAACATTTAACCATCAAACAGCTCCCGCTAAGCACAATCCCGAGGAAATAATCCACAATTCTTTGGGCTCCCGTGTTGAACGTGGTGCTTTTGACTTCCAGGAGTCACCCACAATCCTCCCCTGGTCTGCCAACCCCATACATGGATGAAATCTGAGTTAACAGAAGTGGCTGCTTTGTCACTTGAGAGAAAACGGAACTTGTTTTACCAGCCCAGGAGGGGGCAGTAAATTTCTTTTTATTGTTTTTGGAAGCAAGCCCAACATTCCCTCACCGTGAAAGGCTCTTCTCTTAAAAATAGCTGCTTTTTTTTTTTTTTTTTAATTAGAAACCAGCATCTTTACTCCACAATTTCGTAGCACAGTCATTGTTTTAACTGTCCTGACAATCTTTTTATAGAACAGAAAATTACCAGAACTTTCAAACTCTGTTATTTGTAGCTTTGATCTTCAATATATTCAAAATAATATTTAATAGGATATATGCTTTAAATATTAAAATTTCACATGTAATTTATTCCATTCTTTTGTCAGTTTTGTTGAAAATTCTGTTTTCAAAGAGCTCTGATGACACAGAGCAGACTTTCCCCCTGTGCTAAATTCATCTTTTCTTCTCTTTTCTAACCCTAATATTAATATCCATCTGTATACAGAGGGATCAAGTTGATTTTAAATACAGGCTCCCAAACTGCATGTTTGCATTTCTCGGGGTATTACACTGAAATGGAAAGGAATAGAGGCAAAAAATGTAGTTTGGATGAATGCATATCTTTTTTTTTTTTTTTAATTATTTTTTGCAGAGGTTTTATGATTCCAAGTTATTTTTCTTGCTTGACTTGGAGGTAAAATGGAAATGATTAGTGGCTTGAGAAGGGGAAACCAGAAATACAAATCCAGTGCGTACGACATCGGTTGTAGGAGGACTTTAAGCTGCTGCAGTCAGTTGATTCTGCAGTTTTGTTTTTGCTGTTGGGCAAAGTTATTAGCATGAAATTTCAGGTGCAACTAAAGTGGCTTGATGATTCCAAACAACCTACTTGAAAGTTTTTACTGTTTAGAATTCCTTTAATTCTCAAGAAATCTCTATTGAAAAATTCCCCCAAAACGTAAGATTGATAATAATCATAGTTGGTCCAAAAGTTCATTTCAGAGGGAGTAGAAATAGTTCTTTTTACCTCAATGCTGCTCAAATGGGATGTTTTCATAATGTCTCTTAAAGTGGTGGTGTTATTATTTTAAATTGATATTTTAGGCCTACATACTCATAAGTTCTGTGGGAACTTTGTCAAGCCCTGGCTCGGTGCTCTGCTACCCCTGAGCCCCTGGAATGAGCATTCGGTGCCCTCACTGAGGCTGATTTGTGGTGTTATCTGGACGGGGTTTCACTCACCCCATGAACACAAAACAGTCCCGTGTGGTCATGAAAAGTGTCCCCTCGAAAGCCCTGCTGTTTATTTGGTGGATGAATCTATGAAAATGTGTCCCCAAACAACTTGATTTCTCTTGAAAGCCTTGTGACGTCCCCGTGAAATGTGTGCAGCTGATGGTTCACGACCCATGTTGCCCCACAAAGAGCTACAGTTGATTTCTTCCGAAGGACAAACTGCTGCTGCCAAATTACTTGCAAAGTGCTCTTTGCATTTCAATGCCCTTATTTATTGGTTTTACTACTACAGTCCTTATTGGACACAGTAATTATTACTTTGTGAAAAAAATGCCTCAACTCTGTCTTCTTAATGCTATTTGTGGAGTTAGAGGGTGCTGATGGGGGGAAAAAAAATGATTTCATATGGAAATGTGTCTGAAATAAATTCCAGCCTAGAAATTTAGAATAGGAGTGGGCTGGAAGAATGTGGGAGAAACTTTGTGAGTGACTGGAAATAATAAATGCAGTATAGATTCTGAGTAAGTGCCACCAATGTTGAATACAGTAGCTCTGTGTCGAGCTAAAACTCTCAGACCAAAGTTGCCCAAATCAGGTGCCTGAAGTTGCACGTGGAAATGGGACGGGGTCTGACTCGGCCACGACTGCTGATGGGAACTGCTTATGAGTCCCAGCTATTAAAAACAGATTGCTTGTAGATATTTGAACCTTTCCCAACAGATTTTAGCAGCTTGGCCTAATATATGGTGGGTTCTATGTAATGGCATTTATAGGTGAAATGTAACACCAGGGTTTAATGGAAAAAGAGGCTTGTCCTGCAGTGGTCTTTTGCCTTTTTACAGTGTGTGACTTCAGTGACATTCATTCTCCTTTCTCTTTTAAAGGTTAGGGACCCAAGCACTCCATGACTTTGCCTTTAACTCAGGAGAAAGCAATGCATTATATAATATAATTATTTGGGATGTTTGTTTTATATGGAATAGCTAATAAATAGCAATATCTCTTTCCAGTGTTTCCTCAGAAGAGAAGGAAAACCTCTGGAGTCTTACAGATGGGTTTTAGCTCCTATTTATAGGCATCCTCCAATGCAGTTATGTAGCTTATTGTCCTGCGAGGTGCTTCAGCTGAGTAGTTAAGAACATCCCTCTGAAGAATCCCATTTGTGTGTTTAGTGAGGAGCTCTTGTTTACTCTGTGCTTGTGTTTTCTAATTTCACATTTTGGAAGATTGCTTATGCCTGGAATTATGTCTGTGCCCCTTTGTATTTTAACTATCCTGAAATGGCAAGAATGAATGAAGTTGGGTGATTCATTTCATGAGTTTTCCAGCTTTATCATTCCTTACCCATTTTCTTTACAAATGGTGTCTCCTTAAGCAGCAACACCACTGCAGCTATTTTTAAATCACTACTGAGGATTGTTACATCCCAATATTATGCATTTTTCATTAATTTAAGCTTTTCAAGACTCCTTTAATTCTTGCTAGACCTGAGACATTTCTTGCTGCCCTTTGGAATACTTGTGCTGTTTTACTACCTCTGACTGGAGGCACATGATGGTACTGGAATATAAATGACATTCATCAGAACTTGGAAAATTCAATAGTCAAAGTGGGGAAATGAGCTTAAGCACAAACTCATCAAAGAGGAACTTCAGTCCATTTTTCTTTTTATAGCTTAGTGTTAAAAGAGATGAAGATGCTGCTTTCTGAAACAGTGATACATAGCAAATAGCCTGTTACTTTCAAAACAATATGTCATTATTCTGTATTAAAAAAGGTTGCTTTTAGATCCTTCTGTCTTCATAAGCTTCCTAACTATAGCTAATGTCTGATATTGATTCTGAATAATTTAAATGGCAATAAAATTGGGTTTTCATGACAGTCAGTCAGAGACATTTTATATTTAATGTTCATTTAAAGAAACATAGTGCCTTCTTACCTTCTGAATTTCAAAGCCATTAAAGTAATTGCAGGTCGTTAAGCTAAATTTCTTTGAATAATCAGGACAGTTAATCTAATTCATACACCATTCAAACCAATGGGCAGGAAAGATTGGAATGCCAGGCATGGATTTTTGAGAGATTCACCAGGTGAATCTTCAGCTGTGCTTACCAGCATTTCCTCAGGAACAATTACCCCCACACTTCAAACTTTTGGAGTTTGAAAATTGTGTTCCACTTTGGTCTTTTGGAAATGAATAGTCTTCAGAAGAGAGGAGGCTTAAGAGGATTGTTTTCATTCCATTGGAGTAGCCGAATCACTGTGTAGTCATAGAGATCTTCATTGTGAGATGAACTTATCTTATGGAGTTGTTAACTATCACAAAAGCATTCTCATATGGTGTCCCATACTTAGCAGGTGTTTTGATTTAGTGTGAAGGAAGTTGGATGGAAGAAGGATGTAAAAAAATAACATCTGTAAATAAAAGTAGAAGGAGAATGGATACATGTCCTCTCTCAACGTTAGTGCTTACTGATGTGGAAGCTGGAGATTAATCTGGGCAAGACAATGAGTTTGTAATGTTGGTAAAAACTTAAAGGTCCTGATGTTGCAGACAGGAGCAGTGTGTGCCCGTGTGTCTGTGTGCCAGGCTCTGTCCATCTCCCTGCAGTGCCTTCTCAAACATCCCCACCCCAAGCACAGAGTGCAAATACAGACCATCTCTGCCTGGCCCCTTCAGTTGTGGGTGAGAAACTCAGAGTCTGTGGAGTCTTGGGAGTTGTATCACTGGTGTGTTTTAAGAAGAACAATGTTTTTGAGCCCGGTACTTGGAGGTGTGCTGGATGGATGTAATTCCTGTGTGGACCAGGAGAAAAACAAATGTTCCTAAGAGCAGAGAAGAGGTAGCAGATCTCTGTCCAACAGGTCTGCTCTGCAATGAGGATGCTTTAAATGAAGAAGAAAATTCCATCAGATTGTCCTGGCAAGAAAACAAAGGGTGTTTTGCAGTTTGCACATCAGGTCCTGCTGCATCAAACACCCCATGGAGGGACTCAGAGCTACCATCACGGGGGGGGGGGGCTGCAGCTCCTCTGCCCATCTCTTGTCTCTCAATACACAATCTCAGGTGCTGTCTTTGGAACCAGCACATCTCTTGGATCTGCCTACACCTTTGCAGCAGCTTTTCATAATTGGGGAGTCACACTCAAATACACACTGCTTTAAATAAGTTGAAATTTTCATAACAATAGGCTGTAATAAAATCAGGGGTTTATGTTCTCTAAGGAAAGCCATAAAGCAGCTGGATTATTTTTATTATTTGCAGGAGTTAAAATGTACTTGAAAAAAAAAAAAAAGGGCTCCCACAGAGATTGGGGGGTGGGGGGAGAAAAGACAAAAAAACCTTCTTTTCATACCCAAGGCACGTGGCCAGGGAACGTTTTAAGTTCATTGTTGATCAGACCTGTCTCCCCTCTGTGAAGATGAGGATTATTCTTGGTGGGCAATTGTCAGTCAATATGGCACTTGTAGCTTTGATTTCATTTTGGCTTGATGGTATCTATAATTTCTTCACAAAAATAACAAATGGAGTTTACCTTTTTTTTATTTTAAAAAAAGAAATAAAAGGAACCCCAGATTCTTTGCTACTGTTTCACAGAGTCTAAATATCTTAGAAACTGGATTTCCATGTGTGGTCTGTAAAGAACTGATTGGTGACCATGCTTTGGTCTTTCAGTATAAGCAAGTTACACGTTTGTGTTCCAAAAAATTCAAGTCCTGAACTTCATTTCCAACTATTAAAATTTATATTTTATGACTGAACTTTCCTGTAGGACTTACCTTGTTTCTTAAGCAGACTCATGAGATATATATTTGATTTTGCTTACATATTAAGGGAATATGTTAGGCAACTTCTGGAATGTAATAAGAATTCAGTCCCACCTTATGCCAGATTTCCAGCATTGATCTTAATGGAATTGTCTATTTTTGCATTATTTTAAATGAGATTTGAATTGATTTCTTTCAAGTTTAAAAATTTGACAAATTCTTCATAACAACTGATTTGAATTATATATACTTCTGATAAATATTGACAAGTACCATTCTTGAACAAGTGTTTTGAAGCTTTTTTTATTTCTTTAGAATGTGAAATACTGCACTTAGAAATTGACTATTGTTATTTTTTATTCTACTAATTATTTTTCAATTGTTTTAATTGGTGTTATACTTTTACTGACATAATATCTGAAATGGACTCAAATTCATCTTACAGCATTCTGCTTAACAATCTTAACCACCTAAATAAGGCAGGATATTTTCTTCCTATTCTGTATCTTGTCAATCAGACACATTTTAGTCTTACGATCTTGAAGACAAAAAAAAAAATTCCAAACAGCAAAAACAAAGACAGCACACAAGAACTCTAATTGAGTTAAATGCATGTAGGCAAGGTGGGGAAAATCTATAAATTATTCCCTGGAGTTAAATAATGGATGTGTTTATTACCATATTACGTAAGTGCCACTGTTCATACATGGTGGTCTCTTGAGTCGTGGCCATTATGTGCTAAACTTCAGCTCCTCCGCTGCAGTTATGCCTTTGGAATTCTTAGGAGTCCATGTCACTGCCTTTCCTTGCCCAAAGCTAATGAACATTTTCTTTCAGCTGAGTTGACTCCCTGACCTGTTACTTTTTTGGTATAACTTTGAAATTATGTTAATTTTTCAAATTCCTCTTGAATTTCCCTTGATTTCAGTGACCAGTTGCCTCCAAGTTTCATTTAACAAAAAATAATAATTGCATTTCATTATGCTCCAAGTATGACCTTTTTAATCTGCATATTTCTTGCAGGCTATGCTGGCTTTTTTCCACCGCAATACATTAGAATGGAAAACTATTAGAAATATTGATTTATCATTTATAATACCAAAGTGATATATTGAAATGAAATTTGGATGCTGTCCAGCCCTCAGATAGCATTGGCATTATTGGATGAAACTGGATGATCTCATTCTAATTAATATGCTCGTTCCATGTGAAAAGCACACAAAATAGACCTGAGAGCTGGTCAGAAATAGAGTTGAGTACTGAAGGCTGCTGAGGTTTGGGGTTGTTAACACGTGTCACCTTTAATGCTTAATATTCCATAGATGAAGAAATCATCACTTGGCTTTCTCTCCCCTCCATCTCTTGGCCTTTTTGTTTTTCTTCTCAACTCAACATTGCCTTGTTATGGACCTATTTATATGTAACATGACACAAGTGCCTTGGGGTGCATATCCAGGTCTCTGTTGATTATCATTGACATCCTGCAGTGCACTTGGTACAGCAAAGCTGCTTTTCATCGGGTGAAATTAGAATCAGAGAGCTTCAAAACACCTTTCTAGTGTTGTTAGAGTAAATCTGTGAGCCTCACCACCTTCTGCACTGCAGCACATACACATTGGGGTACCTCCTGGAATGTGGAAACCAGGAAATAGAGGTGTTTTCAGTTAGCACATGCATGCCCTACATACAACATGCAGGTTTGCAGGCCAAAGAGTCAGAAGCAGTTTCCAAGGCAGAGGCCTCAGTGATAACAATGGCTCTGCAAAATGACCTTGGCCAACAGTGAACTGAGAGAAGAACCTGCTGATGTTCCACAGAATGATACAAGTGAAGAGCTCTATTAATAAAGTTAAAATTAAGATAGATGAGAACTGTGTGAATTCACCGATTTCATAAAATATATCTTGCTTGATATTTAGCTGTAACTGTGTGTTGTTGGATAGTTTTGATGGAGTGTATTAATTTTAGAAATATGCGTAATTTTGTTCCTTCTTTGGAGATCCCTGCACAGTGGAACATAAAGATGCAAGGATGGAAACATTAGAAGGAGGGAAGGAAGCCTTTTCTGCCATTCCTGAATAGAAATGTAACTTTAGACAAAGAGGAATAAACTCTCATTTTTGTTTTTGATGCAGTCAAGTTGTCTGATTACCAAGAGGCTTAGAAGCCTTCATTGTTAAGGCACTAAAACTGTGTCTGTGCAAAAAGTCATCAGTAACACATGGTGTCTGTGTTCATTGATTTTAGTCTTTATTCATTTATTCCACCCTTTTTTCCCCCCCTGCTTCCAATCAATCCAACAGCCAGTGGACTGGCAGCCTTGGTTTCCAGATTGGCATTTTTTGGGAACAGGCTCCATCCCTTTGTCTGTGAGGCTTCTAAAAACTCCCTTCCTGCTCTTGCTTTTTGGAGTGTGTGGAAGGGAGTGGAGGACAAGTGCCTGTCAGGGGATGTCTGCAGAGCAAGCCCTGCCTTGACTGGAGCTCCACTTCCCATTGATGGAGCTTCCTGGGCTTCAGGGCCTTTGCAAGGGCTGGGGGGTTGCACTTGAGATGGTTTTGGTCATTTGTCATAGAATCATTCCAACCGAGCTGTTTAGTGCTCTCAGTGCTTAATTTCTGCTCTAGCAGGGATGGCACAAGCTGTGCTTTGTGCTGAATATTCGTGTAGAATTAGAAAATGGTCCTGCCATATTTTTATATGTAGATTTTTGTGAGGATTTTACCTATATTTTATTTTTAAGGGACTGACACAGAGAGTTTTATTTTAATCCTAATATGTGATATAGTCGCAATAATTTTATACTCCAAATGCATATTTCAAAATTGAACTGATTTCCTTTTATTTCTCCTGATCACCTGTTCATCACATGTTTTAGGGGGTCACCTGACATCACAGGCAAAAGTTTCTAAAAGGATTTAAGAAGTCTTTGTAATCTTTGAAAAATATAGAAACAAGCTGGAAAAAAATCTATTTTTTTAGTTTATGGTCAAAAGAAAATAAGTGAAAGAACTCAGGATTATAAATATAGTACCTTTTTTTAAAATATATATATATATATAATTAAAATCTGCTTCAAGGGGCTCATTTTATTTTTAGCCTATTATTTAAAGAAAACCAACACCCCCTAGATTGTCATTTCTTATTTTTCACATTGCTCCTTCCTGCCCAGGTGCTTCTTGGCAACAGTTGCATGGGAAAATATACATTTGGTTTTGGTTTGCTATTAAAATTTGTGTCTCATTATATAAGAATTTATCTTGCACTGTGCTTTTCAGGTGTGAGACTGTTTTGACTGTGGGTGTATATACTGTATCATAGAGATGGATAAAACCAGGAAATTAATCTTCTGATGCTGAGGTAATTTAGCAGTGTAACTGTAGAAATTTGCCCCCATTCTGATGTTTCATTTCTCTTGGAATCAGCAGGACTTTGCGGTATTTCTATGTTTCATTGTGCCATAAAGCAGCCCGTTTAGAATGGCTCTAAAAACCTGTGGAAAAAAAAATGTGAACAGGATTGTGAAGAGGAAATTGCACTATTAACTACTGGAGTTTTGTTTTATTTTACCAGAAGACATTTTTTTTTTTTTTTGCCTCTTTCCCCTGTTGTAAGTTCTTCTGAGTAATGTTCAGGGCCACCAAGAAGCGAAATGGGTTTTTTGAGGGGGTGTTGCTGGAAAGTGCAGAGTGTACACTTTTCCAGGGAGACAGCAAAGGGACAATTTACCACCAGCTTCAAGCCTGGGAATCGAAAATACCCCTCCAGTCAAGCTTTGATCAGGGTTTTGCTACCCAGGTATGGACTGTTCTGTCTGTCAGAGCCAGTTTGGAACAGAGAGTGTTTCTCTACAATGTACATTATAGCAGAAGGGCAAGGGTGGATGCAGCGTGGTGATGGTTTTGTTCGTGTCTGCTCAGTTTGCTGGTGGACTGGTCCGGCATGTTCTCGGGGGGTTTCTGCTGTAAAAGAAACCATCCATTGATCATTTTTGCTAAAGAAGGGCCCCAATTAACTCAGATTAACCAATTCAGATCATGATACTAAAAAAAATCCAAAGTTTGGAAAAATAAAATTTTTTGTTTGGTTGTTTTTGTTTGTTTGTTGGTTTTTTTTGTTTGTTTGTTTTTTTTTTTAATTTGGAGGAAACTGAGACTAAAAGGATTTGCTAAGTATGACTTATCAGGTAGCATGACACTACAGTGTTTAAAAAGGAAAATTCATTTTTATATACTATGCCAGTAGAGGCTACATCCAACAAATTGCTGTTAAATAGAGTGATAGTGGTCTTAGCACACAAGTTAACATAGAAACAGCCTAACAGTCTGATATAATTTCATACAATTTTATGTGAGTCAATATAATGCAAAATGTGTACTTCAAAATGAAACAGACACTTTCTGTGTTTCATAAATGGGTCATAAATGGCATCTATACCATCCCTTAAGCATTGTCTACTCACTGCAGCGTACAGGAAATAAACAGCTTTTAATTATAATTCCTTTACTTTCAAACACTGATGCTCTGAATAAAAAGCTGGGATATTTTTATTGTTCAGGAGAAAGTATTCCATATATAATGTATAATTTAGCAGCTTCTATGAATATTTGCTGAGCAAATTAAGGTTAATATTCACCATATTGCACAGAGAGTTCAGTACGCAAGTTTTGTTGGTGTTAGTAGGGTGTGTTTCCTAGCACTGAGCTGAGAGTCCATCCCTTGCTGTCCCAGAGATCAGGCTAGGTCACCCTGAAGCCAGTGAGCTCCTGCAAGAATATATTATAAGAAATGTACACTTTGGGCTGGGCAGTTTATGTTGCAGTGTCGACTGGGAGAGAAAACTGTCTCCTGTTACAGTAGTGCTGAAAGCTTTTCACAGCAGCACAGAGAGGGTTGGGATGGGAGGGACCTTAAGGATTGTACAGTTCCAGCCTCCCTTCTATGGGCAGGGACAACTTCCACCAGCCCAGGTTGGTCCAAGCCCCATCCAACCTGGCCTTGGGCACTTCCAGGGATGGGGCAGCCACAGCTTCTCTGGGCACCTGTGCCAGGGCCTGCCTACCCTCACAGGGAGGAACTTCTCCCTAAAGTCCCGAATAACCCTGTCCTCTTTCAGTATGAAACCATTCCCCCCCATCCTGTCACTCCAGGCTCTTGTCCAAAGTCCCTCTCCAGCTCTCTTGGAGCCCCTTCAGCTGCTGGAAGGTGCTGGAAGGTGTCTCCCACGAGCTTTCTCTTCTTCAGTCTGGTCATGGAGTCACAGAATATTGTGAGTTGGAAGGTGCCCACAGTGACCATCGAGTCCAGCTCTTAAGAGACTGGCCTGTAGGGGGATCAAACCCTTGACCTTGGCGTTATTAGCTCCATGCTCCAGCTGAGCTCATCTCAAGTTCCCTCAGCTCTCCCAGCTTGGTTTCAGAGCACAGGGGCTCCAGCCCTTGGAGCATCTTCATGGCCTCCTCTGGACTTGCTGCAGCATCTCCATGTCCTTCTGCTGTTGGACACAGGGCTCCCTGTGGGGTCTGAGCAGAGTGGTCAGTTACTGACTGTGGGGAGCAAAAGGTTCATTCCAAGTGTACTTGGAACAGCATCTCCAGGCAGATAGAGCACAACTATAAAAACTGTATTGTCTTACTGAGTTGAAAGGATTCCTGTGTGCCCATTCTTGCATCTCCAGGCACGTCTTTTAGGTACAATTTAGCATTCTCTGCATGTATTAAACACTCTACCTTAAGTAGGCATTCTCAGACATTGCTTGTATTTTGCTCTTCAGAATGATGGAGAATAATTCCAGTTGTGTAGGGTGGAAGGAGACCTTTAGCCCCATCTCTTACTGATCTATGGAGTCCATGCATTGTTTTCAGGCATTTGCATGTGAAATGGCATCCTGACTTAGAGTATTCCTGCTAAGATGCGCATTTAGTCTGCTTTCCAACAGTTTCAGTGAAATTCTGAAGTAGACATAAAGCATGTTATATTGTTTCACAGGCAGCTCAGTGCATTTCAAAATAGCATATTTAGAGAAAGACAAATTCTAAGAGGACTACAGGATTACAAATCACAATGTAATTTAAAGTTGTAATGAGAATAAGTTGCACAGGAAGGTCTCTTAACAATTATTGTCATGAGAATGAAGTAACACAGTTTTAATGTTTCATGTATTCTGTGGAAGATGATAATAAACTGTACTGCTTTGACCTTATTAATGTTCTGTAATTTGACTTGCTGGCAATTCACATTTTTCTTTGGTTACAGCCTTAGTAACCTCTGAAGAAGAGGTGGAACTGACAGTGATTCTAAACGTAACTGAATACTGAAAAGGTCAGAAATACCAAGAATGATAATTCTGATACCTCCTTCTCATGACAAAGGTAGCAGCAAAAAGGCACAAGTGAATGTGTTGAAATACAGAGCTTGTTGCAGAAATGTTTCTGTATTTATTGAGAAATATAAACAAAAGCACCCTTTTTTCCTTATAGCTCATTGAATACTCCAGTATTGTTTATTTGTACCCTTTTATAGTACCATGGAATCCTTTAGGCTGGAAAAAAGCTTTGAGATCACGTGCAACCATTAACCCAGTACTGCCAAGCCCACCACTAAGCCATCCCCAGATATATATATCTCCATATCTATCTACACCTCTTGTAAATCCCTCCAGGGACAGTGGCTCAGCCTCTTCCAGCTCTGGACAACCCTTTGGGAACCCTTAGGAATTTTTCCTGATATCCAAACTAAACCTCCCCTGATGCAACTCAAGGCCATTTCATCTTGTCCTGTTTCCTGGGGGCAGAGCCTGATCCCCCCCAGCCCCCTCTCCTGTCAGGGAGTTGCAGAGAGCCAGAAGGTCCCTCCTGAGGCTCTTTTTCTCCAGACTGAGCCCCCTCAGCTCCCTCAGGTGTTTCTGCTGCTCCAGACCCTTCCCAGCTCCGTCTCCTCAATGTCTCTCCTGTTTGAGGAGCCCAGGACTGACCTCAGGGCTGGAGATGTCANCAGAGAGCCAGAAGGTCCCTCCTGAGGCTCTTTTTCTCCAGACTGAGCCCCCTCAGCTCCCTCAGGTGTTTCTGCTGCTCCAGACCCTTCCCAGCTCCGTCTCCTCAATGTCTCTCCTGTTTGAGGAGCCCAGGACTGACCTCAGGGCTGGAGATGTCAGCAGTGCCAGCACAGGGACAGTCACTGCCCTGCTCCTGTGGCCACCCCATGGCTGGCATAGCCCAGATGCCCTTGGCCTTCCTGTCCACCTGGGCACACCTGGGCTCGTGTTTAGCTGCTGTCACAGCCCCTCCAGCTCCTCTGCAACCCCTCTACCCCAGCCTGGAGCTGCAGGGGGGTGTTGTGACCCAAGGGAGGATTTGGCACTCTGCCTTGTTGAACCTCGTACCTCATCTCACCCTAGAAATGGTCTTTTATTCTGAAGAGCCCCCTGCTAATATTTAAAAGATGAAGGAGACTGAATTTTACACTCTGATGAAACTTTTCCAGTTCCACAGGCCACACTTTTCTTACTATATATTTTGGCTGTGTAATTAAATGCATTTTTTTTTTAATGGTGTAGTCTGTAACCAGCATGAAAGTTTCAGTTTTTTCTCTCAAACAGAAACTTCAGATTTTCCAGGAATTTAGAGAACAAAGTTGTGGTATTGAGCAGAAAGGGCAAAGGGCTGATTAACATCTTAACAACATTCTTTGATTTCTACTTACTTGACTGAACACTGAATCAGGCAAGTACACCCAGTGCTTTGTGATACTCAGCAATGCCATTGATCAATTTATTCCTGCATGGTTGCAGAGTGAAAGAAATAATCAAACCTCCTAAAAAAATATGCTTTGTTCTTGAGTTGGTTTTTTTTTTGTTTGTTTTGTTTTGGTTTTTTGAGGTGTATGTCAGTATGTTAATGGAGATAAAGAGCATATAACAGGTATCTTAATTTCCATGTGCAAATACACAAGTAAATAAAATCCCCTGAACCATTTTTCTTCTATCTTTCACTTGTTATAGTTTTGGGATAAAGTATTTTGAAGTTTCCTGTTGTTAGTAAACCTAAATCTTGTTTAATCCCTTTGTCATTCCAGTGTACTTATAAATGTAAGAATGGGAAAAACTCAAAATGCTGTGACTTGATATTTGTCACAGTTGGTTTTGTACTTTGGGTGTTTGTTTTTGTTTGATTGTTTTTTAGCACAGATGTACTTTAAATTTAAACAAGTCTGAGCTGGGCAAACAGTTGCACCTTTTGCTCTAGAATGCACAACTTTCTGATATTTGCCAAAATTAATTTTTAATGCAACTTTGCGGTTTCATGAAAAGGGATTTTCAGACTCTGTTTTCACTTAGAAATGCTACTTTCCCTGGTTTTGTCTTCCCAGCTCCACATACATCTCATCTCAGGCTCTTTTGATGCCCAAACATTCCTCTAATCCAGCAAAGCAGCAGTTACATAATTTGTATCCTTGTACATAACTTCCAACTAAATGCTGAATCTAAAAGCTGAGGCTGTAGAAAATGTTATTTATGCAAAAGAGATTAACCCTCCATCAGTTGAAGATGTGTCACGTGGCTGGTCCTTGAGCACACCGGAGGCTTGGTGGGGTGGCAGGTGTCTCTCCATGGTATGAACTCCATGTATCTCTCACAACTTGGGATGCAGAGCCTGAGAGGGACTGGAAATTTGTGAGGAAGGTGCAGTTTGAAAAAGCAGAAGCAAAGTTTAATTGACTCTTAAAATATTTTTACCAAAATTGCCGGCAGTTCTCTTCCACTGAGCTCTTGTGGTTGCTGTGCTGTTGTCATTGGCTCTATATTCCTTACAAATTCTTAATTTGGAATAGTGTGATGAGGCTTCAGTTATCTAAATATGTATTACAACCATTTTCTAGGATGTCTTGCTTGGCAGCTACTGTTGTTGTCTACAGTGTTCAAGTGACAAATGAGATTACTACATAAATTATACCATTAGTTTGTTATTACTTTGTAATTAAAAAATGACTTAATCTTTACAGATTTTAGAGATGGGAAAAATAGCAAGAGCCTCCTCTAGTCACATGGAAATGGGTTTTGAATGCAGCAGAAGAGCAGCATGGTTGATAAATTAATTTAATACAAATGTACAGAGCAGTGATTGCTTGGAATTTGTAAACAGCCAAGCAATGGATGTAGCTCTCAGTGCTCAGGAACACAAGGATGCTCATTCCAACATGTCATAAAGTTGTATTGCAAGGTTGTGTCTCTTTGTTCTTTTCAGAGAGCACATTTGTAAATTAAAAAGGAATGTTAGGTTTGTGTCAAGTCTTACACAATGAATATTCCAGGGGGAATTCTCACCCAACTTTGAAAATAAAGATATTAACTACTCCTGTGTTTTGGTGTTAAGCTGGGTAAGTGGGAGCTCATCCAACATGTTTATTCATAGATCCTCTTTATGTGAGTGCAGTATAGACCCTAAAAAGTGTCAAGAAATTAATGAAGGAGAGGAAGGGAACTGGAGTGAATGCTGCAGCTATTTAAAGCCCACTGGCATTCATAAAACAGATACAGGTGGGACATAAACTGCAGAACTAGATAGGTGAGGAACTTGCTTATAAAGTCAAAATTTGTCTTATACTGCTGAATCTGAAAAGTTTGAACAGCAACTTCTAATGTTCAAGGTAAATTCCAAGAATATTCTTTGATTTAGCATGAATTACAAGCGTATTTAAGTAATCCAAGATATACATTGTCTCTGTTTTTGTTTGAGAGATGTACTAACAGGAAAGTAAAATGGTAAACTGCACAATCATTGCTTCTTTCTTTTCAAGCTTCACTTGGAAAAACATTTTATTGGTATTATAATAGTGGAAGAGAAGACTGGCTTTGCTGCACGTTCAGAATTCCTGTGTTGACATGAGGAAAGGATGATGAGTGAAGTGAAGCCTCTGACCACTTGTGTGACCTGTTTGTGTGGTACAAGTTACTTTGTGAGTGTGCAGCACTTCCCTTTCCCTCTCCCAAGCCTGTGAGCCTTGCACACCTGGTGCAGGCACTGCTGCATCCATGGAGTTTCACCTTGGGTGCTCAGCTGAGGAGAAATCTCTGTCTGGGAATCCTCCTGTCCTTCACTTGATTCCTCCCAGCACTTACAAACTACTTCTCAGCTGTGAGGGACATGCTGTGAAGTTGAGCTGGCTCTGGATGGATGGAGTAGGAGGGATCTGTGTGGTGTTTGAACAGCAACTCAGGTGTCAGTAGAGCTCAGTCCAACCCCTGTGAGGGCACAGCAGGACAATGTGAGGTGCCACAAGTGTCCTACTGCAGTGGCAGAGGCTTCCATTGTCCTCGAGAAAGGCTTCATGTTGGTGTTTAAAGTTTTATTAACAATATTAGCTTCACTGATGATATGAAGCTCTTCTAGAGCAGGAGCAGGCTGGTTGGAAACTTTATTTAATGTCTTATTTTAATGTTGAACAGAGAGGAAACCAGGCCTGAAGTCCTCAATAGCTGAGCTTAGTAGGGAAGACCTGTTGTGTTCCAACAGGCTGGATGATGTGTTATATTTATGTGCATTTCTCATCCTT
Source organism: Formicarius rufipectus (assembly GCA_013399695.1). Classification (NCBI taxonomy): domain Eukaryota; kingdom Metazoa; phylum Chordata; class Aves; order Passeriformes; family Formicariidae; genus Formicarius; species Formicarius rufipectus. The sequence continues at coordinate 1,166,390 of VXAU01002171.1, forward strand.
CAGGGATTTTCAAGAACCCTCCATGAAATTTCAGTCATTGTTTCAGTGTTGGAGATTAGAAGCCTGTGTTCATTGGGTGGGTGGTTGAAATACTCTTCTGTTTCTTTGGCAATGAAAAAAAAAATACTTAGGGAATCTTTATTGCATGTACTGGAGTGAAATATGTTTTGGGTGTCATTCAGTTAATTGCATCCTTCTGACATTACCAGACATGATTATGGGGTCAGGGAAGACATGATTGAAGTCATTATCAGACATGACCATGGAAATCTGGAAACAAAAGCCTATTGCCCTGCAATATTGCATGAACTGGCTCTGCAAAGTTCCACGTGTGCTTGGAAACACCTGAGGAAAAAACAATTGCGTAACACTCTAAGTTCTCAGCAATGCGGTTTGTCAGACTCCAGATACAAACCTTATCAAGGGGCAGCAGCTGAGCACCTCACAGGACTACCAGGAACCTAAATGTGGCTTATCATAGATGGAGTTTGGAGTTTAAACTGAGTACAAAACTCATCTAGATTAAGGAGATGGCCTAAAGGTTTTGCTTTTTTTTCCTCAACGTGGTTTATTGCATTGCTTGTTGTTAGCATCACACAATTAGTGTACATCCCATAGGCAATTTCAGACCAGTGGAAAGGTTAAAATAATATTTGAATAGAATATTAAACAGTTGTTTAGGAATAAAATGGGGGAGCCACAAGGTAATTTAAATGCTTATGTTTTAGTTTTTAAAAAGTAATGAGAATTTAATGGGAATTTGAAGTTTGCTTCTTCCTGATAGATTATCATTACATATCATACTAAGTGCTGTGGAAACTTTATTGTAATAGACTGAAAAACGTGATTAAACTGAAGTATAGAGAAGTTTGGGGTGGGAGGAGAAGGGATTGTTTTAAGGACTACTTTGTTCCATGAGATTACAAGTTTTTACCTGCCACCACCCCAAAACAAAATCACATCAGTTCCCTAAACTGAAAATTCTGCTTGTAATGTTGTAGAACTGAAAAATGTCCATTTTCAGTACAAGAGTGAGCTGTAGTTTACAGAGATTATGATTTTATTTTTTTTTAAATCCCGAGCTGTTACAGAAGTCATAAATAACTTCAAAGTATTACTTCGTCTTTTCCACTATTGGTTTTGTCCTTTGGGGCGTTACAACCTTTATTCCTCTGATGACTGCATGTTTAAATTTTGTGTCTGCTGGAGAAATTGGGCCCTGATGGAAGTTGGGGCTTCAGTCTGTACCTCTCCTGGTATGGAGGCATTTCTCCATTGGGAGGGGGAGCCCTAAATGATCCAGACAGCTCGAATTTCATTTGCAGGCAGTGATTTGAGAGACATTTGGTTTGCACTCTCTAACCTGGCGTGGGGCTCTGTGCAATTCCATGGCACACTTGCCAGGGTGGGGTTTGTGTGTTGTGCTCCAGGATCTGGGGGAGCTCCTTGGAAGTATCAGTGATACATCCCAAAAAACTCTGGCTAGATGGGCTATATTTAGCTCCAGCCTGTAGTCTGGATGTTCTGTTCACTGTGTAAGTACTTTCAAGGAAAACAAAGTTTATGTCACTGTTGAAACTGAGATGAAAATTAGATGTGTCATAGTACTGTATGAAGCCGGGCCTAAATCCTTTGAGAATTGTTCCTTTAAAAACAAGAATTATATGTGTGTAGGTACATAGCAGATGTATATAATATATGTATATATACATGTGTATCCATGGCTCAGTATGTACATATAAAAATATCTTTTTACAATAATTCCATTAGAAATTTTCCCTGTATTTAAGCTTTAAGTTAGAACTGTGTGTGTGTGTCACCAAGGGCAGCCTTTTACTTGCAGTGGGACCCTCAGTAGTGCATGTGAAATAAAAACATCAGTTGACAGGGGGCTCAAGGAGAAAACCTTCAGCCTGAGAGGGAAGGCTGCTCAGAGCCTGCACAATTGGGGTAGCAAATAAATAAAAGCAAGCCTTGGTTTTTGTTACAGCAGCCTCTGTGGGCTGCTTTGTGATCCACATTCCTGGATGGGGCTGGAGACCTTGAACATCTCTTTGATATTCCTCTCAGTGTAGCAAAATGGAGACTTCACCTGTTAGGAAGAAGAAATGCAGTTTCTCAGGCTGACAGTTTCTGAGAGCTGTGAACCTTGATGTTTTAATCTCATGCATTTTGATAGTGCTTGATATTCATAACTGGTAGGTTTGATAAATTTTTAACAAGGAAGTTGAAGATAATGAGAAAACACAAGGGGAGTTTTGCATTTTGCACCTTGTACTCAAGCCTTCAGGTTTAATTTTCACTTTTTGCACCAAGAATATTCCTTGGAGGAAGACTGACTAGATCACATGTTGCCCTAAGCTGGTTTTAACACATTAAGGTAAAATAAAAACCCAAACCCTGCAGAGTTACCTTTCCAAATCCCCAATTTTAGTAAAGGCAACAATATCAGCACTTGAAAGTCAGAAGAGATCCATTTAAACCCAATACAAATATATGCTTTTACTCATAACCTATGGGATAAATATTGTAACTTCTGAATAAGTAAAATAACAAATATATCAAGATGGGAATAGAATTTAAATATATACATGTCCTGGTTGTATTGTGGAAAGAAAAATCTCATAAAAATAGATTAAAGAGAAAGCTGATAAAAAATTAAACTGAGACACCAGCATGGAAATACAGTTCCATTTATTTTAATTTATAGTATTCTAAATATTTTATTTGTAATTCAGAAAATTATATTAAGGTGGGAGTTCCCAAGTTGCTTTGAAAGAAATCATTACCTGTCTGGATGAGACTGTAACCGTTTTCCTGCTTTTGCATGGGGCTATTTCAATTAATGCATATTAACACCCAAATATCACAATTAAGAGCATGTTGCATGTCATTGTATTTACTCAGAGGTGCATGTGGGTTCGAACACTTTCCTCTCATTAAGTATAAATTAGAACTAGTGACTGTTCAGTGCTGACAGGAGTTAATTGCTCAGGAGCTAGAGATGGTAGTGGTAACTCACGTTGGATTTACTGCCTTAATGAGAGGGAAGGAGGAGGGAAAAGCAGAGTATCTGTCTCTAATGATGTGTTCCATGTATCATGTACACAGAATTCTGCTGCTCTGTGTAATCCCACTGAATTCCCTGACTGGAATAACCAAATGTTGGCATAGCTTTACATACCCAGAGCTGCCTGACCTGTAGGGTTATGCTGCTGCCACGTTGTCTCGTTATTGAGGGTACGAAGGAAATGTTTCTCCCCCTTTCCCCACCCTTTGTGAGGGGCCTTTAATTGAAATATTACCATGCTAATTTTAGCATGCTGATTCCCTGGGACAGACCTGTGCCAGGAAGCTCCTGGTGTTTGGACATGGTGACATGTTCAATGTCTCTATAAATTACACCAGCTGGTGAATGTTGGGAAGAGCTAAGGAACACTCAATTTCCAGTTACTACTTTGGTGGAAACTGTTCTTGATAAAACTGCGCTGAAGAAAACATTTCACAAACATTTTCAGCTGTAGCCTGTGCTATTCAGGAACTCCTGCTGTTTCCCATCTGTGTGTTTGCACTTATTATTTGAAATGGATTACTATTTGATAAGATATAATTGCAAATGAATTGCATACTTTTAAAGGGATATAATATGGAGTTTTTTTCTAGATTCCTAGTGTATAAAACCCTATTCATTAAAATCCCATTACTACGTATCAAATTAAGAGTCTAAAAATTAAGGATGTTGACTTTTTTTTTAGAAAGCTAAAATACAAGCATTTTTTGAGAGCATATTGTTACAGCTGCTGCTGTGTCTGCTGTCATGACAGATGTTGTTGCTTCACTTGTTTCAGAAACCATAGTTTGGCATATCAGACATGCACAATTTGTAGTGAAAACTTTATTTTTAAAGAACAGCTTCACATTGGCTCAGTGACAGAGTGCTTGGGTTGTCTGGGTGGTATGACCCAACCACAATAACTCTGGCAAGGTATTGATGCAAATGTGAACAGGGCAACACCCTAACCCAAACCTTATCCACTGGGCTAAAGCAGGACTTGGGCAACCTTAGAAAGAAGAAAAGTGTCTGTTTGGTCTGTTGGAAACATCATTGGCAACTCCTGCAGGAAAACCAATTGTGTAAAAATGTCAGCCTGTTGCAATTATTAAGGATTTTGTAATGCTGTAATTACTGAGGATTCCCCTGCTTTTGTAATATCTGGTAAATCTTCTGTCTGCAGCACAGAAATTTGGCACCATGTTTTGTTGCTTTTTGTTTTAGATGGACCATCTCCTGCAGGCTTAGTCCAAAATGTGTGAACAGTTTCAAACAAGCACATCTGTTTCAGGATCTGATCTGTAGAAGGGAGAAGATACTTTTTATAATGAATAATGTTAATAAAATGTTTTGAGGCATGTGCAGAAACTTTCATGGAAGTGGAAATAGAGTTCTGAGAGCAATGTTTCTCTATAAAAATACCTCTACTGATGGGGTGCAAGATTTTATTTTTCGTTGACCCTTTCTTCAGATCTGGATTATATGCAAATAATTCAGGAAGCATAGATTTCCTTCCTTGAGATAAGTTTCTGGACATTTCATGTTATTGTTTGTCTGGAAATTGAAAGTATAATGACATACAACACTGTCTTGGAATTAAGGGATGTAACTGATAAAGATTTTCTTTGGGTTTTCATTGAAAGTACGGGATGGAAGTGGGGTATTTGTGTTGAAATGCTGGTGCAATGATGCATGGTTGTGATAGATAAAGTATATGGGCAGTTCTTTAGAAAATACACAAAGTGATGCACATGCAGGTTTGCCTTGGTGTCTCTTCAGTCCTTGCAGAATCTTTTGTAAGTTCTAAGCACACTAAAATTAATTCTAAGCATAATGAAATGAATAATTTTGCATGATTCTGTTAATGATCAAATTATGTTCAGTGTGGTGATAGGAATATTATGTTGATGACAAGCTCCTGTGGGCTTCATTGGCAGCAAATCTGCAACTGTGAAAGGTGACAGTGCTGCTGTCTAGCTCTGATCAGCTCCTGAGCAGTTCAGTTGCTGATGGGAAACGTTATATTTGTTAGGATAGTTTATTGAATAAAAAAAAAAAGAAAATAGCATTTAGCATGAAGGAAAACCTACACAGAAAATTGAACTGAAAATAATAAAATACACAGAAATAAAATAATTCTCTGTTCTTAGCAACACAGTTCATTTAAGATATTAAATACAGCATTTAAATTAGTTTCTGTGGGATATTATTAGAATTCGGGGATGGGTGAAGACAGAGTGTAAAAATACTAGTATTGGTATTGCTGCTGGGGATAGCTTTAAAAATAGGATCCTGAGAAATAGGGTGGTGGGGGGAAAAAAAAAAAAGGAAAAAATCACCCAGTGAAATAAAAGTGAGAACTGGAGAATACAGAGAATGGTATGTGACTCATTAGGAGCCCTGCATTGCTTTGTTGGGCAGCTGATGCAGCGTGGTGCCCAGCAGAGCACTGGCAGCATCCTGCCCTGGCACCCACAGCAGCAGGATGCCAGGCTGGGAAGGGGCACCCTTTCCTGGGAAATGGGCTTCCCAAAAGGGACAGGATGGACTCCCTTACTCTCTGTTGTCTGGAAATAGCAGCTTTCCCAGTTTCAGATGGATATGTTGCACCTCTCCTCTGTCTGCAGGGGGGTTTGTCCAGACACAGGAGCACAGACCTTTTAAAACAGAGCATTTTGTGTTCTGTGGCAACACCTTTCTCAATCAATCTCTGCTGATCCCAGTCTTGCAAAGGTGCTTTCTTACTGGACATATTTCCAGTTTGAATTCTTACCAGTGCAGTTTTGTTTGGTCCATGTGTCCTAATTAAATTGATGCCTCACAGATCCTTAGGATTCTTTGTGTGGAGATTTACATCTCCATTTAATAGCATTATCTTAATGACCACATATGGTCATTGTTTCACTGGCTCATTATTTTAAACAGGTAATGTAAAAACATTTGCTTTGAGTCAAAAAATACACCTATTTTAAATATGGCTTATAGCCAGGTACTAAGCTACTAATTTTGCTTAATTTTGCCATGGTTTGTTTGAAACTACTTTTTGCCTTCATCATATCTTCATTCTTAAATTATTTTTTTTTTTTAATTGGATCTGGTGGACAAGCATGTAATAAGGATTTGGTACCTGTGAAAGATAGAAGATCAGAAAACATATATCTGACTTAATCCAATTTAATAATAAATGGAATGTTTTGCTGCTTATCAATCCTGGAGAGAAAAAAACCAAACCAAACAAATCCATATTCTGCTTTGATATCAATAATACCACAGAGACCATGAGTAATGAATGAGAGGCTTCTCTTCTCCTTCAGCAGTAAGTCTATTAGGCTTTTGAATTCCTCAGCTTATCCTCTGTCATGGACATAAAGAAAAAAGAGACAAAAAAAGACATGGGCTTGGCTAGGCTGTAATTAACTCAGCTGGCAATTATCCAGCCAGTCCCTTCTTTCCACTCCTGAGGAGCTGGCACTTCTCAGTTGCTTCATGGCTGTAAAGACTCTCCTGCCTCCTGTTTTCAGGAGGTTTAACAGGATGAAGGTAAAGAAATGTGGTGGCCAAGTCTTCTGATTGCAAATGTTTGTAGGGATCACCAGGAGCTTTTTTCCAGCCCTTAGATTTGATGAAGGAAATCAATGGTAGCACTTCTCAAACTACATGTCTCCTGGAATTCTTTTTTTTTGCCCTTTCTCCTTAAGGAAGGCACCTTCAGTGAAACAGTTGGGGTGCAGGAACCTTCAAGAGCTCTCTTTCCTCTCCTGATCCCAGTGTCTTCCTCTTCAGTGTTCAGGTTACCAGGATCTGAATTCCAGCAATTACTGCTGGAGTGACATTACTGAATTATTTTGAAACCAAAGCCAATGGTCCCTTTGCTAACTCAAAGGAGATAAAACTCATCCTCCAGATATGTTTCATTCAGTTCCAAATTAATGCATCTGATTTATTTCAGTGATTTTCTTGAAAATACTATTTTACAGGACAGACTATTGAAAGTTTCTGTGAAAATTGATGGTTTTTCTTCTCTGCAACCATAAATACTTAGTTTGTTTCTTGTTAAATAATTTTAACTACAGTAATCAGGTTTTCTAGGTGACCTAGCATATTTATATGGATAAAATGATAAAAATAATCAATGGATAATGGTAAAGAGTAGAGTAAAAAATGCACTAGATTTAGTAGCACAATATGTTATTGACCTAATGACATTACATTGTATTCTCTATTGCACTTCGGGGAGTATAATTCAATCTGTACTCACTTGCAGTGGTTTAAAACGCTCTTCTTGTCCATAATGTGGCAAATATCTATTCCAATTGCTTCCCCATCCTGCACAGCTGGGCCTTTTTCAGAAGAGAGGCATCTGCAGCTAGTCCTTCTCAGTTTCAGAGTGGGTAGGAGTGAGCCTGGATGGGTCCAGGTCTTGCACGTTATCTCAGAGTCGTAACAGACTTGACTCAGTTGAACCTCAGGAGGTGATCCAGTCTAATCTTGCACTGTCACTGGCGTAATGCCAGGGCTAAGTCAGTCATGGATTTGTCTGGAAAAGTCTTGAAAACCTCCAATTTTCAGATGGAACTCATATAATCTCTGATATATTATCCACCTGGTGCACAGCTTTGTCATAGTGTCCTGACTCAACCTCCCAAATGGGGTTGTTATATTGACACAACTGAGAAGGGCTCTGTCATCTTGCAACTCTTACAGCTTACAATTACTTTTCAAGTAGTTGTAGGCCACTCTTAGTTTGCCTCTTAGCCTCTTCTTTGCCAGACTGTTCGTCTTTCCCTCTCCCCAGAGGTCCTGTGTGTTAGTCCCTTTATCACCCTTTATAACCATTGGCAGGACCTTCTCCAGTTTTACATCTTTCTTACCACCAAACTGGGTATGGTTCCTGTCTGTCACTTTCTGTGACAAAACTAGTTAAACAGCTGATGTAAAAGGGTATTTACTCCTGGGAATACCTGAAAATATCTGCCTGTATACATTATCTTTTTACTCTAGCTGTACTGCTTCTGGTGTTCCTCTCAAGTGTTAACAGCAGGTACATGAAAAGGATTTGGAGCTATAGGCTTCTTGCATTAATCAGTAATATTAAATTAGTTGGCTAAATATTGCTGTGTTGGCAGAAATTCAAGACAGTCTGAAAAGGAAGCAAAAACTGATCTCAGCTTGAATAAAGACAGTGGCCTGAGTTCCCATGAGGGGATCCTTAATGAGGAGGCAACTGTAAGGAAGCAAAGCACTTTTTGTGGAGATATTGGCAAATACACTGGGTCAGGGAAATTTTTAGATTACTTATCAAGTGATATCTAGTGTGGGGGATGGTCTTGAGGGTGTTCCCAGGTATCTTTTACTGGAGAACAGCCTTTCTCAGACCCGTAGGATGATTGTTGGGGTTGTCCTGTGCAGTGCCAGGACCTGGACAGGATGATCCTTGTTGTGTCCCTGATTGTGTGACTGATTTGCTGGTATTGGGACAGCACTTAAGAAAAGAACCATGGGAAAAGAGCTGTTTGTCAATGAGATACCCTGGGGAGATGTATTTTAAATCTTGGGATTTAAAGTGTTTGCCTGTGCTTGAAACAAAGTATTGATTGCCACTGTAATCAAAGAAAGATTTTATTGGTTCTCACAAGTACTTTCCAAGCAAACAAGGCGAGTGTTAGTGAAATGACTTGCCATGCTGAAATAGGAGTTATATTTATTGATGTTTCCCAGAGTCATCTGGACTTTGTGTAGGATAAAGGCTCTTCTCAATTACATTTTATTATGGAATAGCTTTTTGTGGCTAATGATTTTGACATATATAGTTGGAAACCACTATTGTATATTGCTTGCATAACTGCATGTATGTAAATGTTTATTGCATTTAAAGATTTTTAGGAGTGAATCAATGAATATCCCAGAATTATTTGGCTTATTTTAATTTTCAAGTGTTTAAATCTTTCATGAAGTCCTTTCATGCATGTTTATTCCCATTAGGTTTTAGATATCCTTTCAGTGCTGGTTTAATTTGTACAAATATCTGAATCTTAGAACTGTAATTATCCTGTATCTGTAAACTGGGTAATAAGGCAGTCTTAAGAATCCTTTTATCTTTTCCTCCCAGACATGTGTTAGTCATCCAGCACTGTTTGTTACCAGGGTTTGCTCAGCTTGCTAACAGTGGAGCAGAATGACAAAAGCTCAATCAATTGTTTTCTTAATCAATAAATCCGTCCCTGAATTTGTTTTAACATAAAATCATATTTATAGACTGAAAGTCTTGAGCAAAACTTGCCTGTGGTTTACTTGCTAATTATTGAAATGATTGTGGGCAGCAGTGTTTATATTTCCTTGACTCCTGGTGGTGCTGCTTTGGATTTCACCTGCTGAACTCTGAACTTGGGTGAACTATCCCTGTATGGTGCACAGAGGGTCATTCAGCCCCTCCTCGTGCCAGACCTGTGAGCATTTGTGCTGGTTTAGAGTTAAACTGGCAGGAGAAACGAATCCGACTCGGAATGGGATTGCAAGTCGGAATAAAAATTTAATAAAAATGATCACAAAATACACTGATACAGAAGGAAAAATCCATTTGACCCACAAAAACAGATGTGCAGCCCAGCAGAGTGGGGCATGAGTAGAATGGAGCTCACCAACCCCTGTGCTGAGCACCACCTGGGCCCCCTGAGTTCAGAGTAAAAAGAAAGGAAGAAATCTGCTGGTGAAATGATGATTGCAGTCTGGTCAACAGTAGCAGTCCCAGTTCTGTTGAGGCTCTGCCCCTCCTCTGGATCTGATGAGAGATTCCAGTCCCAACCCCCCAAGTTTATCTCTGCTTGGCCTCAGAGGGGAATGCCCAGTCCTTCCTCCAGGGTGGGGAGTTTCACAATGGGCGATCCACTCTGTGAGGTCAGTCATGGCATATTTTTGGCATCCCTGAACAGACATGTTTGGCCCATGAACAGACATGACCTCTCAGGTGGGTGTGAATGTGCTGATGGCTCCTTTGGAGGGGAGTTATCACACCTGAGTTATAGGTGTGAAGACAGGAAAACTTATCTCACAGAAGTTCCTGAACACCCCGCTGTACCCTGAGGGGTGGCACGTGCCCTGGGCAGCTGCTGCCAATGGTCCATTGTGAGCAATTCATGAGAAAAATTACATAGAGAGTTTAGAATAAACACCCACCCAGTGATAAACTGATCCTGGGTACTGTAACCAGGACAGCATTGAAGCAACATCATCATCTTTGTCAGGCTAAGCCAGTAACTGCCAGGGCTTTGTGTCATTATCTGCACAACCTGGCAAATACAATCGGTTCGACTCCCCAGTTATCAGGTGCTTTATAAGAGAATTTCTTTTCTTTGTGATGTATTTCACTATAAGGAAATGATATTTAAGCAGCAAGTCGTTTGCCTGAATTCACACTGGTGGTTATTGCCCCTTTTGTGACAGGACAGAATTGCATTATGCTTGATGACTTTGAGTTGTCTTGAATAATGACATTTCTGTTTAATAGAAACCATGCTAGGACTGCAATAAAAAATGCTGAGTACAGTGTGCACTAGAGGGTTAATCAGAAATTCCTGAGGGAATAATAAAGCATACACATTTTTACATTTACGGACACTGAACTGAATCCATTTTTTTAATGGTATGGATTTTTTTTTTACTTTATTAAATGATGGAGCTGGCCATATATATCCTTGTCATTAATCAATAATTTCTACTGTTTTAATTTTGTGTTATGAAAGGCTAGAAAGCTCAGCCGAGTCAGAGAATGCAAAGTTGACTCAGGTAAATGATTGCCAAGGGACGGCAATTTATTTTGAAATCTGAGAAAGATCAGAGTGAATCTCCCCACCCAACCATTTTTTTTATCAAGCAGAATCAGATTTGCCAAGTAACAGAAACAAAAATCTTCCACTTAAGTCAATTATTTCAATCTCAATTAAAAATAATGTTCTTGTCAGGAAGCATTTAATCTAAGCAGTTCTGCTGATCTGAGTCTGCAGCTCTGTCGCCTGGACACCCCTCTTTTAGTGGTATTAATGATATGAAACTGTGAGTATGGGTAGGCAAAGCATAAATCTCCATGGGGCCAGCATCCCATGCTTACTCACAGGTACTAAAGTTGTCTGCTGGGCTGGCTGCAAGTTAAACTGTTCCCTCTATCATGTGATACAACCGACCATGATAAATGTTAATTTGGGGTTTTTTGGTTTGATTGCTGTGAAATTATCCATTGTATTTGTAAATGTATTTCTGCCTTGGTAACAAAGGAGTGCTATATTGCAGGGGGATGTTTTAATTTGATCACTCAGCATGAAATGTAATGTGCTTACCTTTGTTTATCAACTTTCTGGTTAATTTTTAGGTTTGTATTTATGTATCTGCCACTTATGAGGTCATTTAAGTCGTAGCCCCTGGTGCAGGAATGCAAGGATAAATAATAAATACTCCTAGTAAAGTGTTCAGTTGATGAACCTTTTAATTTCAGTGTGCTTGAAGGTAATTAATAGAAGTAATCCAGTTAATTGGATTAACCTGAAGGTTCTCATCTCGGTGGAAACACAGTATTTTAGAGTCTCTTGCACTCTGGCACTTGGAGATTGAACCAGTCCTAACTGATACTCCTACATCTGTTTAGCAGAGGAAAGGTTTAACCAAGGAATACTCTACAAGATGAAAAGGGAACACAGTAAATCCTAGTTTATGTCCACAGCAAGTGTTGGTTAAGCCTTGCATTAGGCATTTAGTCACATTTTCCTCTCAGAGGAACTCTATGCTTAAACATGAGCATGACAGTGTTAGCAGCTCTGGGCAAATGCACTGCCCAACTCCAATTTATGGCAGGGATTCCGGGCCCCAGCAGGGACTCTTCCTCAACATTGGCTGCAGCTGCATTCTTGACTGCACAGACTGGTTTGGTTTGCTCCATTTTTCCTCTCAAATGTGGGATGGGGTCCCCTGGGAAACTGCCCTCAGGGAGAAAGGAGCAGAAGGGGCATGACAGCTATTTAAAGGCTTTTTTTTCTTACAGCACAAGAGCTCTCTATTTCCATGTGTGAGAAATCAGGCAGGGAAGGCAGGAGAATAACATGACTGAGTAAGGACTTCCTAGTGAAACTGAAGTGTATCCTGGGAAGAATATAGGGATGTCACCAGTTTGTGTAGGAATGGGATTAGGAAAGCTAAGGCACAGTTGGAGTTTGGGATTAGACAAGGAATTTGAAGAACTGTAAGAAGGGCTTCTACAGGTACATTGGTCAGAAAAGGAAGAACTAAGAAAATGTACTAACCCCCCATAAATGCAGCAGGAAATCTGGTGGCAACCAGCATGGACAGGGCTGTGGGGTTTTCACTCCCAGTCGTTTCCCACATCTCTGAAGCCCCTGAACCTCAGGGCAGGAACTGGGAAAACCAAGTGCCTGCCATTGTAGGAGAAGATCCCGGTTTGAGACTACCTGAGGAGCCTGAACCCACACAAGTCTGTGAGACCTGAAGAAATTTGTCCCAGAGTCTTGGAGGACTTGGCAGAGGTTGTTGCTGGGCCACTCTCCATATTATTTGAAAAGTCATGGCAGTCAGACAAAGTCCCCAGTGATTGGGGGAAAGGGAACATCACATCATTTTTTTAAAAAGGGTAGCAAGGTGATTTGGAGATGCTTTCCTTGGATAATTTCAGGAAATAGTTTCCATTTAAAATAATCAATGCATCCTAAAAGGAGGTTTAGATAGATTTTTCCTTGTCGTTGTCAAATCAAAATGTGGGCTATGGAATGGTGGTTTTCAAGAACTTGAATCTACTCAGGCAGATCAAATGGTGTGTGTTTCATAGCTCAGCCCAGCTCCTGGTGACCAGACCTTTCAAACTTCTTTGGTGTTGAAATATTTGTGGTTTATACAGTCCAAAAGCTTCTTAATGTACTTTATGAATAGATGAGAGTGGAATGTGTGACCTGCATACTGTTATAGTTGCTCATTTTCAAGCTGCACACAGAGCCCCTTCTAGCTTAACTCTGATGATATGGAAGTGGAGTGACTGAGGAATAACTCACAAGATTATATTTTCTGTGTCTTTTATTATTGTAAAACATAAAATGCTGCTAAAACACAAAAAAATCTTCTCTATAGCCAGTAGTTTGGGTAGATGTTTACAGATAAATATATTAAAATGCTTAAGTCATCTACTTATAAATCATTATAAAAAGGTAGCAATGTTAGGGAAGTAAAATCAATACAAATTGCATATGGCTCATGGGATACATTTTATAAACTGGGTGTTTTTGTTGTAATAAGATAAACATCTATGAATATTAAGCCACTTTTTTTGCAATTCAATTTTAATCTTTCAAATATAGAACAGGGACTATTTTCTCCTCACTATCTAATTTCAATTCCCCTCTTTGCTGATGGCATTTATGATCATAAATAGAGATATTAAAAGAGAGGCACAAAATTTGCTGAAATGATTTGCTGAGCAGGCTGCATGTTCCTAAGTAAAAGATGCTTAAGTAAAGTTAGAACTTGAAAAATACTCTCCTTGATAACTTGTTTTTATAATGAAGATTGAAACTTTATTGAATTATAGTAAATATAAGTGAGATTGTGACCCTGGAATGAGTTTAATTTGATTGTGTTCCTTCTGTCATTTGGGGCTTCCCGAAATAATCAATCTGAAAGTAGTATAACAATAAAAACAATTTAGGAAGTTTTACTGTAAGGGGCTTAATTCTTGTAAGAATTTGTCTAGTGGGATTTCTTAATTTTGTTACTAATTTTACAGTTTGCTGGTTCTGTGTGGCTTTATATCCAAATCCGTGTGTCATATGAAAAGGGAATACATGTGGCCTGTAGTTATGGGAGCTGCTTGCAACCAGTATTTTAGAAAATGTTTGAAAAACAATTATGGTGGAATAATAGTGATTTTAATACCAGCAGAGAAAATAAATGTCAGGTGTTTGCTGGAAAACGTGCTTCAAGGGTTCAATATTTAGGAAATAATAGTGATGAAATACAGACTGGTTTCCTAGTACAGATGGTGAATACGTTTGTTAAACTTGTCCTGACTTTAATGCCACTGCATTTACAGTAGAACTTCATTTCTCAAAAATCTGTCTTGATGCTGAGACTTCTGGGGGCCATTAATTTCCTTGCATTTCTTAAATTACCCAGTGAATGCAGCTGCCCATTAATCATCAGGTGAAGAGCCACCTCTCAGGGTGACAACAGGGCTGTGTGTCTTAGTCAAGAATTTTGCAGCAGTCCACAGTGAAATAATTTCAGAAGATAAAACACAGAAGGCTCTAACCTTATTAAAACATGTCAGTAAATAATAGTTGTTTGCTGCTGGTTTAATTTCCAAAATTTCTGAGGTATTTAGTTAAACACTTAGAGGGACTAATTGCAAATGATATATACCCATTGTTACTTTGGTTAATAAAAATGGTAATACCTGTGCAAAACAGAACTGCTTTCCATGCCATAATGTAATTACATCTTGGAAAACAGCAGAATAAGGCAAGAAGAAAACCTTAGGTATGTGTAATTCCAGATGAAATTTCCTTTGGATTTGAAAAATACTGTCTGGGTGTGGGGCCTGCTTTTAAAGTGGGCAGGAAAACTTCCTCTGTGTTACTGCACTCTTCAATTTAATTAATGCCAAGTGTAAAACTGTACCAGGCTTTCCTGTGGGAATGAGTTGAGAGAAAATATTGCAGTTTTTACAAACTGAAGTCAGGTTTTTAAGCTGCTTCCGAAACTACAGTTACTTCTGAGCTTTCTTCTTGTACATCTCAGTTGGGATTATTCGTACCCTGGGTACATCAAAGTCAAGTTAGGGCAGAGTCAGCCACAACTGTCCTTGTCTACCCTGGAATAGCTTGTGTCATACTTAGATATTTCTGTGCTTGCATTCAGGACTATAACTTGTGGAATCAGAATACATTTCCATTTTTCATTCATGTTTGAATTTGAAAAAAAAAAGATAGGAGAGAGTCTTAGAAATAATCTGAACCCAATGGGGATGTTTATTAATGACTTGATTTCTCTTTCCTGTTTCAGTCTAATTTCATGACAAACTCAGCTCATGTGGCTACACACCCTGACCCCTCCCCACTATGTTCACATACTGAAAGTTTGATCAGAAATGTTTGCCTGATTGAAATTCTTCTGTATATCATTTATTTTCACTGTACAGACAGACTTTTGCTCTGTTCACATTGCTACTAAATAGTTGTGGGAATAGTGTTCATGTTTATTGATATAATACACCCCTATTTGTAGGCTGTGGTCTCCTTTTTTTCCTGGTAAATATAAATAATGTGTGTGTCAGTGTGAGCAGAGCACACTTTGCTCATTTAGCCACTTATGTGGTGTTTGGATGTAACGTAGTGAAGAGCATTATTTAAAGGAATCTTTATAATTTTCTAAGTGTTGTGAAAGTAGGAGGATAAAATGAAGAGAAGGAAAAATACATTTAGTTAAACACAGTTGCATTAAATACTGTACTTAAGAGACACTAGCTCAGATCTCTACAGCAGTGTTTGTGTTTTTTCTCCCTGCAGGATGAAAATGTAGCACTCAGGAAACACGGATAATGCAGCTATCAAGTAAGATAGACAATAGTAGCAAATGAAACAAACTCCTGCTTTAAAGTCCCAAGACAAAGTCACAGTCCTTCCAGATAGATCCTAATAAGTTCAGTTCCTCTACAAATGTTGAGAAAAGGGAATTCTTTCAGAAATGTTTTGTATCCTGTTTGCCAGAACAGAGGCTCTGGATGATAACTCTTCATGAGCAGAGGTTTGTTGTACAGAGTGGAGTTTTCCTCACCCTGCGGTGCCCCGGGCGGGGCTGTTCTGTCCCTCTGGGGGGGGAAGGGGGCAGGAAAGGCAGGAGCTGGTGCCAACCCTAAATGTTCATCCCTGAGCCCAGGGATTGCTGAGCTGCGTGGTGTCTCTGCAAACCCAAGCTGTGACCCACGAAGTGTCAGGAAACTCAGAGAGGGGACAGAAAACCTCTGGTGATGAATGACAGCGGCTCTTCCCCAGTGTGAACCACCTTCAGCCCATGACTGGGATGGGCTGAGGGTTCACACAACACCCTCCCCAGGAACACGTGCTGGTTCCTTGGATCTGAGGCTGGAGCTGTCCAGCTGTCTCCAGGGGGAGAGAGGTGCTTTTGGGTCCTGGGTCGTAATCCCCTTGGAATGCAAACTGCATCTCATCTGCCTCACAGCCCTCAGCTCCACAGTTCTGTGTTGCCTCCCAACACTAAGACCTTTGTAGGTTTGAAGTGTTTAAGTGGTTTTGAGGGATTTCTCAGGTGCCTTGTTCGAAGACTGAATTTTAGTCTGATTTTCAAGTGTTGATAGTTTTCTGTTAATATGGTCATGAGTTTGTCACTTGGATAAAGATATTTCAGATGTATAAAGATATTTCAGATAAAATCTTCTGACTCATCCATCTAATATTCTTCAGCAGCTTGGATGGAGTGATCACTGATCTCATGGAGAGATTTCTCTTTATAATAACCAGTAGGTAACTGCTGCTCTGAGCTGCAAGAGAACTGTACAGTCTTGCAAATAGTTTTCGGGTTAGCCTTTCTGATATTTCCTAAAATACTGCAGCATAAAAAAAATTGTCTGGACCTCAATTGCAGGTGAATGAATGCAAACCATATTTCTGCACTGCCAGAAACATCTTAAAAGGTGTTGTGTCTGTCTGCATAAATATAGTTGTGGGTTTGATAACTCTGCAGGTGCAGCAAAGTGTGACATACTCTTGACCTTAAAAATGAGTGATGCAACCAGAGTGCAGCTCATTCCTTTTGGGTCTCATGGTCTATTACTCCTTCATCTAATGAGTGAAGAAACAAACTCAAATGATACAATAAACCACATTTTCCTAAAAAAAGAAGCAGGCCAGTTGGGTTTGATCTGAAAAGAGCAATAGCAGGCATATGTCATGTGTCATTACAGGAGAGAACTGGTGACAGTATTATTCATTATGTGGTTTCAGAGTGCCCTAAATTGGAGTATAAGATTATTGGAAGTGGTTGATTTCCCCAGATTACTGCTTAATAGTGACTAAAGGGCCCACATTACTCATATTTGCAAAGAAAATAGTGCCAGAAAACAGCAGTGGTTGACTGGAATGAAATGTGGAGCCCTCAGGGTTTTAGCTTGAGATGCAGCTTAATTGTGTGTCTCTTGCTTAATACAAATGTCCCTGAGCCTCTGAGGCTGGTGTGCTTTCTGCACTTACAAATTGATCCAGCACTTTCCAAAGTATTTACTGGGAATCGTTTTTTCCTCACTGTTTTCTAAACAAATTATTATGACTTCACAGACTAAAGTAGGTTTCCCCATTTCTCACTGTTTTTCATCACCAAATTCCTTCTGTTGTTTTCCTATATCTGTTAAAGCTTCTGGAATGTCAGGGTTGGAAGAGATTTGGAGTCTGGTGTCAACATTGGAACCTCCCTTTTGCCCTTCTGCAGGAATAGCCAGGCTGGGCTTAGTTTGCTCTAATACAGCTGGTGGCTCTTGATAATGAAATATGTGTCATGAATTACTTTTAACCAAAAGCAGTTCATATTTTCAAGGAGAATTATGAAAGTACTTAAAGGAAGAATTTAAACTGTGAAGCTTCTTATGTTTTTAGGGCATATGTGTAAGCCCTGCTTGGGAAATGTTTTGCTACATTGGTTGTGGGGTATGCACAGAGCATTCTTGAAGAAAAACTGAATTAGAAATGATCCTAAATTTAACAAAAAATTGTTGGAAAAAACCTCAAACACCAAAATCATGTTGTATTTATGTCCTGATGTTTACAATTTCTTTGCCAGATTCCATGAAATTAAGCAAAAATACTGCTTTAGTGTGAAAGCAGATCATGTCGTGGTGTGCAGGTGCTGGACTGAAGTGCAGAGGAATGAGTTTTAATTGAGCACCCTGTTGAATTCCTGGACTTGTAACTGCTGTGCTTCTATTCCCTCAGCATGAAAGGGAAGCAAAAGCACTTTCTTTCTGCCTAGTGAAAATCTCAGGTGCAAGTAGCCAAGACTCACTTTTGCCTAGAAAATACCTTGGGAAAGGACCTAAGAAGTCATCCTGTCCCTCTGCTTTAAAGCAATGTTTGGAACTGAAGTGTTTCAATGTTATTTTATATAAAGGGAGGTGAGCAAAGGGAGAAATGACTCCTATATTATATCCTGTCTGCAGTGCTCCTGATTTCTATCTTGCCTTCAATACCTTGTAAATTTAAATAAAGTATAAGAGGAGCCTCAGGTGCTGAAATGCTGCTTGCAGTCTTGGAGCTCAGAGGGATGGCTGAAGTCTTTTAGGGGTCAGCACACTTAGGAAGTAACTAGGATGAATTGGTAACACCTATAAATAGTGAGGAATTAAAAAAGAGGATCTTAAATGTATTCAAAGAGCAGCTGATCTGTTGCACCTTCTGAGTTTCACAGATCCCTGAGTAGTTCATCTTTTAATGCTGGTGTTGTGCCCATGCTCTTCAAAAAGCAAATTGCTGATGGGGATTTTTAATTGTTATTATTTCCTTTGGCTTTGAAGATGAAATAGCTGTCTTACACTGCTCAGCAAAATTTCCAATGAACATTTATAGCTTCTATAGAACAGGGTTTTTTCTGGTATTTGGTAGAGCTATTGCTCCCCAAATTCTTCCACTTGCACAAATGAAGTTATTTATTACAAAGTATTAATTGCAAATCTCTGCCTTTCAGAAATTGCTTTTGCAGTTCCTATTTCTGCAATGCAATAAAATACTAACTGTGCAACAAGAAGCATGACATTGGAGAATCCCTGAACTGTCATGCAATGAATCCAACAGAAGAATATCTGAAGTGAAGGTGTCTGGGGTGATTTGAGATGTTTGCTTTTAATGGATAGGAGAAATTCAAGATGCAGAGTGAAATTATTCCCATTCATTCTAAGATGAGAACTCAAAATTTGGAAACAAATTTTTTCTAAAAGGAGAATACCTGCATGATGAGTTACAAGTGACATTTGAAATCCAGAAGGGGTAGATAAGGCAAACACACATGAATGATCAGGTTATAAGATTTAGTTTGCGATGATTATTTATATCTCATGAATTTTTGAGATCAGTTACTAGGGGACAAAAGCTACATTCTGTTGTTCTGTATAAAACCCCACTGAACTGATCATATTTCTTCCACTTCCATGTAGCAAAAATTAATTTTTTTCAAGGTTAGTTTTTTTTTCCCTTCTGTATAGTTTAATATTGTTCTGCCATCCCTTGGGCAAAGAAAGGACATCTTTGGTTATATTATGTTTTTCCTGAATCAATAAATACTTTCACTGTATTAGGATTAGAGGTGAACAAGTGGGACAGCCTTTTTCTTCAGCAGGAGAAACCTTGTTCTTCAGCAGGGGAAACCTTGTTCTTCAGCAGGGGAAACCTTGTTCTTCAGCAGGGGTTTAGCTCGACACAAGGCTGGTCGCACACAGTGGCATCTCCTGCCACCCAGGCCATGCTCAGGAGGTGACTGCTGTGGTGTCCTGACCTTCCAGATCAGACCAGCTGCTTGTGCCAGACTTCCCCTGGCCTCACAACGTCTGGATCTGATTCCTTCCCTCCAGTCCCTCCCCTGGGGAACATCGCATTGCTCTCTGTGTCCCAGTGTTTGCAGGAATGTTTGCAAAGGAATGTTTGCAGCTCTGCATTAAGACATTTTCCAAGTATCTACAAAGAATGTGTCAGTCTCCAGCTCTCCTTTGATGGAATGTGTTTCTCCATTGCATTGCCTTCACTCAGGATCAGGGGGCTTGCTGCTCTTATTCTCTCTGAAGCATCGCAGCCCAGACCCAACTGGAAGTGGGTGAGCTCTGGTGTCTGGTTGCTGTGCCTTGTTCACGTGCCCATGTTAATAACAGCTGACCAAGTCCAGGACAGCACTGTTTTGGTTTGGTTTGTTGTTTTTCTCAGATCACCTGGGACCTCTGATTTTCCTTTGGGTCTCGTCTGCAGCAAAGAAAGTAATTTGAGTGTCATATACCTCCCTGCCATTTGGGGAGTCATGTTTGTTATTTGCCCTGCTCTGGTGTCTGCCTTTTTATTTTATTCCACCTCTTCTCCTGCCCTCTTTAAGGTATATTTGGATTAATTTAATGGCCTGTGGACTGAATGTCAAACCCCAGATGATTTGGTCCCTTCAATCTCTGATTTCTCTGAAGGCTGTGAAGTTCAAGTGCTTTAAACATGACTGTGCTGGTTAGTTACTCTCACAAAAATCAGTTACATGCATTGTGTCCCAGTGTTCCCATCTGAAAAACCTGGCTATTATTTAGCAGCCTCAAACATCAAATGTATTAAATACTTGGAAAATAATTGGAAACTGCAGCTAATTAAAATACTCATGAAGAGAACAAACTATTTGGATTTGATCCTCCACGTATTAGAGGAAGATTTGAACTCAGACCAGGTATTAATTGCTATTCAAATATTACACTTTTTATTGAGTCATTACCATTGCACAGTTGTTTGTCTCATCCTTGTAATATTCTTCTGTTACTTTTTTCCATGACTGAAAGATGTGGTGCTTTGTCCATTCCAGTTTCTATCAGCTTCATGCTGGTGAGGTTTAGATCCATGAAATTCCCCCAAAATGCAGAGCATGTGAGGGAATGCTCGATGAAATGTGACTACATTTATTTCTCCCTGAGGAAAAGTATCAATGTAGTGTAATAGTGTGGCTAGAGAGCATGGCCAGCAGGAGCAGGGCAGTGATCCTTCCCCTGGACTCTGTCTTGGGGAGGCCACACCTCGAGTGTGTGTTCAGTTCTGGCCCCTCAGTTCAGGAAAGATGTTGAGGGGCTGGAGCAGGTCCAGAGAAGAGCAGCGAGGCTGGGGAAGGGACTGGAGCACAAGTGCTGTGGGGAGAGGCTGAGGGAGCTGGGGGGGTTCAGTGTGGAGAAGAGAAGGCTCAGAGGTGACCTCATCACTCTCTACAACCCCCTGAAGGGAGGTCATAGCCAGGTGGGGTTGGTCTCTTCTCCCAGGCAGCAGCAATAGAACAAGGGGACACGGGCTGAAGCTCTGCCAGGGGAAATTTAGGTTGGATATTAGAAAGGAATTCTTTGCAGAGAGAGTGACCAGGCATTGGAATGGCCTGCCCAGAGAGGGGGTGGATTCACCTCCCTGGAGGTTTTCACACTGAGATTGGCCGTGGCACTGAGTGCCATGATCTGGTAAAGGGACTAGAGTTGGATCAAAGGTTGGACTTGATGATCTCAGAGGTCTTTTCCAACCCAGTCCATTCTGTGATTCTATGAATTCACAGCCACAGCAACAGCAATTTCCTTAGTGCTGAAGATAATGAGCAACAGTCCTTTGCTCAGAGCAGCAACTTTCACATTGTATGAAGCCAAAGCCTAAAGCACTTAGATAACAGATATTAATAGAGACAAAACTTAAAATATTCAGGGAGTAAATAATCAGAACTCCTGTGTTAATCCAGAAACTGGGCACTGTGATTGTTGGGTATAAAGCCAAATGGAGGAGTATCTTCTCCGTAGATGGAATCTTTGAACAGAGAAGATGAGGCAGCGTCAGGTAGGCAGGCGAGCAGTGCTGTGAGTGTGTGGAGCTGTGCCAGGTGGGGTTCTTCCAATGATACCTGCACCTTTGGGAAGGAGTGCATATGTCTCTGCAAAGAATCTGTGCTTTCCCTCAGCTTTCCACAAAAATACACTCAGTGTGTATTTCAGGCTCACAATAAGAGGTTTCTGCTTAGGTTTGGCCTAACCTTGGCATGCATAGTATTTGCAGTGCTTGTTTACTCTGTTGGCTGAAAAATAAAGCTTTTCAGAGAGCCAGAAACTTGCATTCTTTCCCTAAATAACACTGTTTCTCTCTGATTACTGTCTGTGTTCATCACTCCAACACAGGGATGGGCTGAGTTTGCCATGAAAGCAGATGTGCCCTGCAAGGGTTTTTTTTTTCATGCCACAGAGTTGCACTGCTGGATGTTCCATGCAGTTGTAACCTAAGAGCTTCATCATTTAATGTCCCCACCTACAGAAGCCTATGGTGATAAAATCTTCCCTTTGGGTTTCTCTCTTCCCAAGAAGTAAAACACTCTTGCTCTGAGTTAGACCGTCAGCAGAGCATTTAAATGGTGCTTTTTATGTCAGGGCGTGGAATGTGGACCAGCTCGAGCTGCTCAAGCAGCTTTGCTCCTGCACATAGATTTTTGTGCCCAAGAATGAAATAATGTCCTAATGATGTTTAGTTAAGCTCTAATAATGGTATTAATGCAACCTATTGTGGCTGCTCTATTGGTTCAGATGTTTTATTGTTTGTAGAGCAGCTCAAATGTGACTCTTAGTCAAAACGTGTGTGATATTACAGGTGGGGTTTCCTTGCATGTCTGTGTTTAGTGCAGAGTTGTGCCCACTGGTGGTAACTAAAGTGTTTCCTATAAGTTCTAAGGAATATATTGTAGCAATATACAGTATCTATTTGCATGTTCTAATTCAATTGCACATAAAATATGTGGAGGTTATTTAAGAAATCTCTTGAATATTTTTTGAATGAAACTTTGTCTATAAAATTGCAATCTCAAATGCTTCTCTGTTCTCTAGAAAATCATTTTATTTGTTTTAAAGAGAATCGCAAGTACTCCAAATGAAAGGATGCTAAATATTCATATAAGATGCAGTGAGAAATCAGATAGAAAAACATGGAAAATTTGAAAGCCAAATGTTATTTTATTGTCTACATTTTAACATGAAAAGTAAAAACCTGTGGTGTGTGTGTTTCTGGCTCTACTTTGGTGTGACTTCTCCTCCAGTATCAAAACCTTAAAACTGTGCAATAATTTTATTCCATTTTCTACTCAGTTCACTGTGAGACTAAAAGGCTTTTAATTAGCCCCACTTCACAAGCTGTGCTGAGAGCATCAGTGGTGCCTGTTCATGAAATGAAAAAGTAACTGAGGCAAAAAGATGCTCTGGTCTCAGGCACCTTTTATTGGGGTTGACAGTGTTAACTTATTTAGCAGGAAGGAGGCACTTTCTTCAGGGCTTGAATTACCAGAGGAATTCTGGGCTCTGTGTCATTCAGAGGTTGCAGTAGAATATCACAAAGAGTCTGTCTTTCCCTCTGAAGTTTCTATTAACAGCTATTTTTGCTAGCACACCAATTGCGTGTAAAATGTATTGTTTCCCTTTGTTTTCCTCATTCAGGTTGGAATAATGCATGTCATTTAGAGCAGTGTTCTCAACGTGGCACTCACACACCTGTGCACTGTGCTGGAGCATTAATTTGTTCAGCTTTTCAGGGGGATCATGTGAGTTCTTTAAAAAAATAATTCAAATTTTTCAATTCTGAATAAATCTGGTTAAAATACATGTAAATATCCAGATCTAGGGAGTAATTGGCATGTGGCTGTAATGTATCAAACGGGGCAAGAGCTGCCATCATTGCAATTCTGAAATATTTTGTGCAAAATCGTTTTGTAACTCACTGACTTGGTAAGCAGATTCTGTTTGTTGTTCCTGCAGCACCCCTACTTAAATTAACAGGACTGAATTGTAGCCTAATAGACCAGTCTTTCTCCCACACTTGCACTTATCAGAAACTATTAAAAATTAGACATTTATCATTTAGCAAAACATCACTGTGTATTTTCTCTGATCAGGAAGCAAAAATTTATGGTGGTAAAAAAGTTTAGAAAATGGCAGTTGAGTTTTACATCAAGTTGTCATTTCCCAGCACTTAATAGTTCATGTTTATAAATGTGTAAAGCCAAGCAAAGTTTTACAATTTATTTTTAATCTTATTCCTACCTCGGTAAGTATTGGCCTGTTTAATTTGCTGAGCAGGCTGAGAGAGGCTAATGTATAGAACCCATGCCATGGATGGGGGGACACACAGTGACCTAAAATTAGGGAATAACATGGGACTGCATTTGGATTTGCTCCTTTCCATTTGCAGCATCTTAGCTGGCAAACTGTCCCCTATTCATTTGAACGGAGCTGGTGATGGATCACGTTAAGGAGATGTTCCGAGAAGATCTGTAGGTCTAGGAGGGGTGGCAGGTTTGTCATGGGCCATCTGGAGAGCTCTTCATCCCATCTACTCTGGGATGCCACTGTAGCCAAGGAGTGTGTGCAACGTGGACAAGAGCAGGTGGTCGTGTCTCTGCCACCTTCCTCTGCACTTGATGTCCCGCCTGGACTGCCAGACACACCTGGAGCAGATGCATTTCTCTGCTGTTCCTCATTCCCACCCAGGGCTGGGTGGTGGTTGTTCAACTGAGCAGTATCCATGGTCATTATGTGAGGCAGAACTTGCCAGTGGCTGGTTCCTTACTCCAGTTTGTTATCAGAATTTCTTTTTGTAGTTTTGGTAGAGTCGAGTCCAGTGCACACTCACTGGTCAAAGCTTAGGTAAGGTGTTTTGCTTCCTTCCCCCTCCCTCCCTCCTCTCAATCAGAGAGATATTATGTCACTTGTTCCCTCCAGTGCAAAAGAGGCAACGTTCCCTCCTTGGTTCAACTGGATTTATCTTGGGAAGCTTAGCTTGAGGCTTTTCCCAGTATTAGTTATTACCAGTAATTATTGCAGATAACACTGGTGTGATTTTGTTTCATTTAGCTGGTGCTTCCTCTGAAAGTAACATGCTGAGATGCTCCTCAAACTTTCTGAAGTTTTTATTCTTCAAAATCAGACATTGTAATCTAATATATAAGCTAAGAACCTTGTATTGCAAGACATTTCACACATAGTCTTCCCAAGTAGAATATTGTCTGGGCAGTGTAACATTTTGTTGCAGTTACAAAGTTTTGCCTTTTTAAATCCGCAGGGGAGAAGTGGCAAAGGACTTTACTCCAACATTGCTTGCCTTTATTGAAGCTGCCAACTAAATAAATTAATGTAGCTATTGAAAGAAGCTGTTGTTTCTTTTGTAGTAGTTTGGTCCCCCATCTCTAATTGCATCCCTGTCCCTAAACAGGTCTGCTTTTCCCTCTGTGTGTGTGGGATGACTCACAGTGTTGACCCCTCCTTTAATCCTGCAGCTCCAGATACCTCCTGGTATCTTAAGACAAGAACTTTCAGAGCAAGGATTTGCAGCCCTCAACCTGACCCTCCATAGTAACTGATGCAGAAAACAATCAACTGCGTCTTCTCTTTTTTTTTTTTTTATGCCACACAATTTATTGGAAAACAAGTTAAAGGATTTGAGTCCAGGCTTTTGGGCTGGGACACAATGAAACATCCAGAATTGGTTTATTCATGTCAGTTCAGAATTGTTACAGTAAAGCAGAGACCCCGAGGTCAGACAGTGGCAGAGTCACAATGTTTTGCTGATTTGATTGCTAAGGTTCATTTTATTAGTATCTCATGTCTCTGGATGAGCATTTCCCAGCTTTTAAAATTCACATAATTGTGTGGTACAGCTCATCACTTGTCATGGAGTGCTTTGTATTAATTAGTGCAGTACAATGTGCACATTGAAAGAATATGCAGGTGATGGCTTGGGGCAGGGCAATAATGTTTTTATTTGTTAAATATTCAGTCAGTAGCTCTACGGTGGTTTGTTTATGCTTTTAAATGCAGATAAAGATGCAGCACAGAAATAACAGCACATGGAATTTTGTTCCTCTAATTCTTGGTATTCAATACATCAGCTAAAGATTAGGAGTCTCTGTGTACAGAAATTATCTTTTTGATTGAATTCTAGGTCTTAGAAGTGGCAGCTTCCCTGTCTCAGAGATGGTCTGGGCTTTCTGGTGCAGATTCAAAAGTACAGTTCTCTCATTTGGTTGCCTCACAATGAACTCCCAAAATCCATCTTTGAACACTAGAAATAATGACCTGCTTTCCATATGTCATGGAAATGTCACTGACTCTGCTTAGAATTTTGGATATTCAAGAGACCTGGGGAAAAAGAAGAAAAAAAAACTACCAAAAAAACCACCTGTTAGGTGAATGAAACTAATTAGAGGTAAATGGGAAAGATGAACACGGGGATTGCAGTGTTTGCTGTCCCCAGAATAGGCACAGTTCCCTCATAGTAAACCTACCTTGGCAAAGGTGGAGGACAAGTGTGGGAGAGGCAGAACTTGTTCTTCACACACCTTCATGTGTTTGCATCTCTGTTGAGACTACCACAGCGTCTTTAAAGAGAGTCAGGAACACAGATGGAAGACTGACTCCAGTGTTTTAACCACCAGGGGATTATATTCTTGGCCACCACTGACCCCAGTGACTCAGTCACTGCACAGTGGCCAAGGCTGCACTTCTGGAACAAAGGGATATGGAAGCAAGAGGGGAATACCCTGAATTTGTGGTAACAGTTAGTGAATGAAGGGGTATGGATGCAGTGAGAGGTTCAGAAACCACGGTGCTTTAAAGGAAATATACTTAGGACATATAGGAACTGTAAATGAACCTGCTCAGTCTCTACCTAAACTGATACAGAGCCACTGACTTTGTATTAGAATATATTTGTAAATGAGAACTTCTAACAATTACTGCTGCCCCAAGGAGCTTGGGGTGGAGCCTTCAGCCTGCAGGAGCACTCAGGGTAAGAAGTAATTATTATCCTAAGATGTTGTCAAGGGAGAGAGGAGTTGGAGAGGCATAAAGGTTCTGTGGATTCCAGAAAAATACATCCACAGCTGAGGAACATGAGAATTCCACTTTCCCCAAAGCACTTCTGGCTACAATCTCCTTTGCAGAAGAGGGAGATGAGATTCTCAGTTGCCAGATCAGCACACTCTGTTGTTGAATCAAGTGCTCTGTTCTTTCCTAATCTGTGTCAGTGATTTCCTGGTGTCACTGTGCAAATCTCCTTTAATTCCCAGACTAGGAGGATTGGCTGATTGCTGGTAATTCTTTGATCACTTCTTCAAACAACTGATCATAATAATTATAATGCTCTTATTTAATGAGGCAGCACTTCTCTAAGGACTAAGCAAATATTATTTATGGCTCAAGTAATTCAGGTACAGAGAAATTTAAATCATCGTGTAGTACCTGAGGGAGGGCTGCACTATTTCTGTCTGAGGTGTCTGAGAAGAAATACGAGTGCTTGCACCCTATAAGATTTGCTCAGTGGATCTGATGTGCCTCAAATTATGCAACTTCTTGTGCATAAATATGAGGACATTGCATAGATCTTTGCTGAGATAGATACAGTTCTTTGCAAACAAACAGTTCTTCCCAAGATTTACTGCAGGGTATTTGTACATGTATTTTTCAGTCTAGAGTCTTTTACACTTTTCAGCTCAACTGTCTCTTCTTCCTCTAGTCAAAAAAACCCCCCGAACTTTTATAAACTTTGTGTTCAGGGACAGTAGTTTTTGCAAAGCATTGTTGTACCTCATTTCTGCATAAAGGTTAAAAACATAACTCCTCAAATTACAAGCTCTTAACTCAAGTACCTCTGCCAGCACAAAGCCCTACCAGTCCCACAAGTAAGGATTGTCCTTGACAAGAAATAGCTCATTTTGTTCAAAAAGTGGATTAATCCCCACCAGGCAGCACTGTTGACCTAAGTTCTAACTTGGGGCAGAGTCCACTCAACCAGCAAAGTGCAGGTTGCTCTTTCTTTGATGATTTTCACCCAAGAATATCTGAACTAACCTATTGTAGAGTTTCACAGCGTTGTCCTCCCAAGCCTTAACTCTCATGTGGGACTGCCCTTGCACAAGTGGAGCCAAATTCAAATTAACACTGGCAGTGGGTAGGGGCATGGAAGCAAGGAAATGCTTTAATCACTGTATTTGGAACAGTGAACAAAAATAAAATTATATAAGAGTTAGCCAAGTGACTTTGTTCACTTTGCTTTTTATCCCCCCCTACCCTTCCTTTGAGGGTGTCTGCAGGGCTTTGACAACATGGCAAGAGGATGTTTGCTGTGAGCTTTTCCCAGAGGCCCTGGGTGCCAGCCAAGGGAGAGGAACACATTTGCAAGCATCTCTGCCCCAAACAAACAAACAAACAAACAACAAGCTGATTGTGTTAGCAAAGTACCCAGTGAGGTCAGCCTTAATGTCCTCTGGCCCTGAAAGCATTACCAGCCCTGCAATTCTATTTGCTAGTTGGCAGTCCATGGAGTCTCAACTGCTTCTGCCATACATGATTCATAAGGGCAAAGGTCTTCATAAATTTCCACATCATCCTGAACTATTCTCTGTCTCATAATCTGTTACTTCTTCCTTTCATATTCCTCCACCACAGTGCTTTTCTTTGCCCCACACAGCTCTCCCACAGAACTCTTCATTTCCCTTGCATATTATACTTATTTTCTAATTTTTTCCTCATTTTATCTGAATTCTTGGTTCATGGAGTGGAACTTGCTATCTTTCTTACTTCTGTCTGTCTTTGAATCAGAGACTAGCTGAATATGACAAGAATTTATACCAGGGACAGATTTTGTTCCTTTCAAATAGAAGTGACCTATGGGGAAAAAGATTTATTGAAAGGTAATGACATTTTGTGCTAGTTCAAAACTGAAGGGAGATGGAGGGTCACTCAGTTCAGTGGAAGGGGCAGAAAATTTAAAATGGATGGAGTAGATTAAGACCATCATGTTCACATCCCTATTTTTTCCACTTAGAGCAAGGAAATTTCTAGTAGCAGGACTGGGGGGAAGAAAAAAAGGCACAGCCAAAAGGGTAGAATGTGCAATATTATTTTTAAAACTGCTATATGAAAACAAAATGGGGATGGCAAGTCTTACAAAAATTATTATGCAATGTTTTCTAGTAAGCAAGGAGATAAATCATTCATTTGCTTTCGTTTTTTAGTGCCATAGAATAATAGTGACAATAATCAATTGAAGACAAAAGCTCTCATGATCTCTTGAATGTCTACCCCATTTTATAAGTGTAGTTTCATGAATGGATGTTCAGAATTGAATGTATTTTTTAGATTCCAGCACCAAAGGGGCCAATTTCCCATTGAGAAGTAAGATGCATTTAAAATGGATAAATCTTTCAGTTGAGTATTGTGAGCACTGATGATGATCAAGTTATTTTTCTTTCATGATTCCTTTGTTTAATTTATTTTATGGAGATTTTGGGATGTCCCTACTGAAATTTCTGGGAGTTGCAAATTCTGAAGTCCTTCGTTGTTTCCTTCCAAAACAGGGAAGTTTTAGTATTACACTCTTGTGTGTAAACAACTGTGTTAACTCCCTTGAGTAGCTGCGTTTTGCAGGCTGTTTATAAAGTCAATTCCAAACAGTTAACAGACCATGATTCTGAATGAGCAGTCAGTGCCATCTGCAAGGTGATGTTGTTTCTTAGATATATTAATTTTGGCTTAGGGAACTCTGCTCTCCTTAGGAAGGTGCTCTTTATGCTGGGCCAGAGCACTTAACCATTTTCATGGACAACACCTCGTTTCATACAGTAGAAGATGTTCCATGCAGATGTGTCACCTGAGGTGTCAAAGCTGCCTCCAAGGGCCAGGGGATGGGCACTGAGCACTGCCACTGGCTGCCTTCTCCCTCTGAAAGGGGGAGGGATGATGCTTAAGATTTTTAAAATTTGTAGCATATAGGTTTTAACATACATGTATGGTTTCTAACACTTTAAAATGTGGCAGCTTACCCCTTTCTCACACATTATATTCAAATTATTGAACTTTTTAAAAATGTTCATCTCAAGGGAGAAACATTTTAGCAAGGACATCCTCTTTGGGACACATACTTAGAAGGACATAGTAAGATAGCATTGCAGTCAAAGCAGAAGGCCCAGAAACCTTGGAGAAGCTCCAAAGAAGGCATGTGGTGGGACGATGAGGATGGTGAAGAAGCAAAGGGATCTTGAGACCCCCTCAGTTTTGGGGATGTGAGCCCAGGGGCAGACCTGAAGGAGGCTCTGGGGGCAGACAGTCCTCAGGCTGGATGTATCCATTAGATATGATGATTAATTAGTGTTATAAATTTGTAGGAGCCTTAAACTTTATCGTGACTTCTGTGTTCACTGCTCCTAAAGGCACTTTTGCTAAAGACCTGCTCTCTATTTTATCTACACTAAGACTGTCTCAAGACATTTTTCTTCCATTTTAGACATCATATTATAAGAAAAATCTCTTGGTCTTCTTTTTAAATACCTCTTCTGAAACAAAGGAGGCAGTGGTTTGAACGGTAAACTTAGATTCTCAGTAGGCACTAACAGCAGCAAGCACTGGACATAGTTCAGGTGGGATTTTCAGAGTAAATTGAACTCTGGTTCCTTCTAAAGCCAATCTTTTTTTTTTTTTTGAATCTAGAAGACTGCTGATTTTTAAGAATTTCTCTCATAAAAACATACATGGAAGAGTGTTGTGTGTTGGGATTCTTTTAGGGTTCCTTTATTTTTGAAATAAACTTCAGTTATTTCTTTCAGCCAAGTCAAACTACTCCTAAGAAACAGCCAAAAATCTCAGGTTTTAATGTAAAGACAGTGCTTCAACCAGTGAAACAGTGGAGAATGACCTCGTTTTTGTAGTCTTCTGTATTTTTCTAAATGAGGCTGAATGTGGTTATGACCTTATTAATTCACTACAGTCGTAATCTGAATAATTTACTACTGTGAGGTAATTGTATGGGTGCATTTTGGAAAAAATAATTTAGTTTTACCTCTACTTAGAACTGCTTGGAGTCTTTAAAATAAATTTCATGGTTCCATAATTTGAGAAATCATAAAAATTATTACAATTAAGGAAGTGGTTAATAATGTATATCATGTATAGCTGTATTATGGAAACCAAAGTAATTCCTGTTTTAATTGTAAAAATATAAAATTTAAGCAGTGGCAGGCAAATTACTCATTAATCATGGACTCAGCAGTGGAGATGAGAAAGCCTCATGATGTTATTGCTGCAGGACTTTGGAATCCATGACTGGGCCTGGAATAGCCATGGGGGCTGCATTGCCAGCCTGCAGACACAGGGTGCTTTTGGCCTTCAGCATAGACTCTTGCCCAACATTTGTCATATTCACCCTGTCTGAAGTGTAAGGGCCGTGCAGTTTGGCAGTGGGGTTGCCAAAGAACTGGTGGAACTGATGAAGACAGCAGTCCATTTGACCTCTCTAAAGTTCTCCAGAAACAAAAGAAGGTGAGCATCACCTTAGGTGAAATCCTACTGGTTATTGCTTTAGGGCTGCAAAGCTGTAGGGGCACCACCTTGAGTGTAGAGTTCCCTATACATATTTATATTCTCATTATATGTAATATATATAATAATATTATATGTAATATATGTAATTTATATTCCCATTGTATGTAATATATAAGATACGTATTTTATATATATATTATATATATTCCCATATATTACATTCCCATATATGGAACACATGTGTGTACCTATATCTCTATATATATCATCTATCTATCTATCTNGACTGTCTCAAGACATTTTTCTTCCATTTTAGACATCATATTATAAGAAAAATCTCTTGGTCTTCTTTTTAAATACCTCTTCTGAAACAAAGGAGGCAGTGGTTTGAACGGTAAACTTAGATTCTCAGTAGGCACTAACAGCAGCAAGCACTGGACATAGTTCAGGTGGGATTTTCAGAGTAAATTGAACTCTGGTTCCTTCTAAAGCCAATCTTTTTTTTTTTTTTGAATCTAGAAGACTGCTGATTTTTAAGAATTTCTCTCATAAAAACATACATGGAAGAGTGTTGTGTGTTGGGATTCTTTTAGGGTTCCTTTATTTTTGAAATAAACTTCAGTTATTTCTTTCAGCCAAGTCAAACTACTCCTAAGAAACAGCCAAAAATCTCAGGTTTTAATGTAAAGACAGTGCTTCAACCAGTGAAACAGTGGAGAATGACCTCGTTTTTGTAGTCTTCTGTATTTTTCTAAATGAGGCTGAATGTGGTTATGACCTTATTAATTCACTACAGTCGTAATCTGAATAATTTACTACTGTGAGGTAATTGTATGGGTGCATTTTGGAAAAAATAATTTAGTTTTACCTCTACTTAGAACTGCTTGGAGTCTTTAAAATAAATTTCATGGTTCCATAATTTGAGAAATCATAAAAATTATTACAATTAAGGAAGTGGTTAATAATGTATATCATGTATAGCTGTATTATGGAAACCAAAGTAATTCCTGTTTTAATTGTAAAAATATAAAATTTAAGCAGTGGCAGGCAAATTACTCATTAATCATGGACTCAGCAGTGGAGATGAGAAAGCCTCATGATGTTATTGCTGCAGGACTTTGGAATCCATGACTGGGCCTGGAATAGCCATGGGGGCTGCATTGCCAGCCTGCAGACACAGGGTGCTTTTGGCCTTCAGCATAGACTCTTGCCCAACATTTGTCATATTCACCCTGTCTGAAGTGTAAGGGCCGTGCAGTTTGGCAGTGGGGTTGCCAAAGAACTGGTGGAACTGATGAAGACAGCAGTCCATTTGACCTCTCTAAAGTTCTCCAGAAACAAAAGAAGGTGAGCATCACCTTAGGTGAAATCCTACTGGTTATTGCTTTAGGGCTGCAAAGCTGTAGGGGCACCACCTTGAGTGTAGAGTTCCCTATACATATTTATATTCTCATTATATGTAATATATATAATAATATTATATGTAATATATGTAATTTATATTCCCATTGTATGTAATATATAAGATACGTATTTTATATATATATTATATATATTCCCATATATTACATTCCCATATATGGAACACATGTGTGTACCTATATCTCTATATATATCATCTATCTATCTATCTATCTATCTATCTATCTATCATCTATCTATCTATCTATCCCATATAGCAGTGAGCCACCCGTTGAATTTGCTCAGAGCAATGGCTGTGCATTTGTCTGCCCGAGCTCTGCCAACCCAGAACAAATTAGAAAAAGCTATTTCCCAAAGGCTCTTTGAATGATGAGCTGTCCCAGGAGGGTGAGCTGGAGAAAGTAACCATGTAGTGTTCTTGAGACAGCAAAACACCAAGGGCAGGAGAGAAGGGAAGAGAAGGGAGCAAAGATGCTGTGAGTGCAGGAAGGGTTAAGGCATTTTTCTATTTACATGGTTTATTTCACAAGTGTCTGACTCATTGGGCATAACCAGCACAGTTAAATTACAAAATTACTATTTGGTTCTTTTTTATTGACTACAATTCAAAGCTGCTTCAAGCCTTCCAAATTTAATCCCCCCAGCTCTTTGCCAAGAACATTACCTTTTATTTTCAGCATTAAACTGTGTAAGATACCCCTAAGGCTACATGTGAGCTCACCCTCCATGATAGGAGCTAACAGAGTGTATCAATTGTTCATGATTTCCCAGTCTCCTGTAAATTGGGAGAGGCGGGAGGAGCACTGGAATGGGAATTTTGTGCTGTCAGCAGTTCTTGGGCAGGCTCTGGCTCAGGCAGTGCGTGGCGAGGTAATTAATTGTGGAATGTTTTCAGCTCTTCACTCGGAGTTCCCATTTAGCAGCCTGTCAAAACTAAACTAATCAGCCCATTGCCTGTATTTTGATATCCTTACTTTGCCTGAACTGGTGGGGTTCTGTTTCTCTTCCCCCTCTTTGGGTCAAGTGAAGCTCAAACACTGCCATGAGATGGTGAAGCGGAAAGAAAAGGCCATTCCACAGAGACATGATATGTCCTTCCACTGAAGTTTTGTGTGGCTTTGTTGATCCAGAAAAATTCACTTTGTTTAAAGTAGCAGAAATTTTATGAATCTATTTTGTGAATTTGTTCTCCTTATGCTCCAGCTCCTATTCACAGATGGGGAGTTTTCTTATTAGTTGATTGCATTGCAGATGTAAAATGTTTATTTTTAACCATAATTGCTTAATTAGAGCACTTTCTATTTGTGGAAATTAATATTAAACTTACAGTATAAATTTTAGCAGGTGCCTTCCCATGTATATTTTGAATGTCAAATACTAAATCTATTTTTCATAAAATTACATTTTAAAACACTTCCCCCAGTGTTTAACAACAACAGTAGTCAAATGGAAATATTTCAAAATCTGATTTTTCTAATGTTTTAAAAAATAATTTTCCATGACATTTTGTTTTTGCGTTGAGTTCAAGATAAAGATGGGTGTGAGAAACACATGTATGAATACATGGAAACAGTCACATGTGTGGGTGTTTTCTATGCCATAAATAATGTATAGCCAGGTTGGATGGGGTCTGGAGCAACCTGGGCTGGTGGAAGGTGTCCCTGCCCATGGCAGGAATTGCCTGTGCAGGTTATAGAACTGATTCCAGTGTCTCCTCTGATTTCATTTTGGCCATGTATGGTTTAGGGGAGCTCTCTTTGTTTGTTTGGGGGCAGACTTTTGTTTAGGGGAGATTTTGGTGTGTTTTGTTTTAAGCAGTCGGGTTATTGCCTTCCCATCCTGCCAGTGCCTTCCCAGTAATGGTTGCTCACTTTGCAAGGGCTAATAAGTCTCTGCAAATCATCAAGGTGGAAGTAACCCGTGCAGGAATAACCAGGTGAGTGTTTACTGCCAGCAGCAGCCACGGTGTTTGCAGCTGGTGTGATATTTGCAGAGAGAACCATAAATAAGTAAAGCTGTGTGCTCTACATGTGAGCAATAATCAGGGATTTCTGTGTAAAATCGAGATTCAAGTCAGAGGTTGATACATGGCAGTGTGTTTAGTACCTCTATTTGCTAGAGAACTGATAAAGTGACATTTGATGTGATTATTAAATATATATACATATACAAGTTTTTTGTTCTTTGGGATTTTATGAAGTTCTTAGAAAAACTAATTTAAAAAAACCCCTTATGGCCTCACTGCAGGGAAAAGCCTCAAAACTGAAACAGCAGGAGGGAAAAGGAAATGAGATTGTGCGATTCAGATGCTGATCTCTGGAGATCTGAGATTATTTCCAGTCTTGTCTAAGATAGGGCACCACTTTGTTCACCTAAAGCAGTTGGAGACTCAGATCCACCGTTTGTGACAGTCAGAGAAATGCTCCATGTCCTTGCACTGCAGCTCTCTCTGCACAGGCCTCCCAGAGAGCTGGTTGTGATTTGGAGTATTAAATTTCAGCCTTCCAAAATGCATCATACAAACAACTTGAATTGTCTTCCAAGGCTTGGGTAGTTTTGAACTGAAAAAAAGAAAGGTAAATTTTGTTCACCAGAAGGGATATTTTGATGCAGTTTACTTCATATGTTGATAAATGCTGCTTGATTTTTGGCTATGAGGATATAACTCTCTACTAGTTTGTCTGAGAGTTTAATTGAAGAAATGAGGTTACACCAGAGATCAGATCCAGCTTAAGGAAAAAGAAACTAAATCTTTACTACAATCAGTGATGGGCAAAAAGGAGAAGAATCCAATTTGACTTTCAAATCCCAGGTTGAACTTGAGCTCAAAGTTAAAACAACTTTCAACCTGCGAACACTTTTGATAAAGAAACTTTCAAGGAAAAGTAAATAAGATGCGTCGGGATACTGGAAGTCTTGCTCTGATTATACAGAATCCTCCTTTGAGGTACACTAAGAAAATGTTCTGGTATGAAATAATTTGGAGAGATTTTCCACTTTTACCATAGTTTAAGCACCTCCTCAGCTCAGCCCAGAGAGCAGCTCGTGGGGCAGAATTTGGAGCTGTATTTGAGCGCATCCTGCGGCTCTAAGCCCTGGTCACATCC
This sequence comes from Formicarius rufipectus, assembly GCA_013399695.1. Taxonomy (NCBI): domain Eukaryota; kingdom Metazoa; phylum Chordata; class Aves; order Passeriformes; family Formicariidae; genus Formicarius; species Formicarius rufipectus. Next base: position 1,202,070 of record VXAU01002171.1, read on the forward strand.
CCATGGAGTAACCCTTAAACACGACTTTCAGAGTTTCACTCAGGACTTTCAGGGGGTTTCTTCACGCGGCTTAAGCCCTTCACGCCTCCAAGTGCTCATTAGCAGCTGCCTATTGATCGTGTTAAGGGACTGGAGTCTGACTGGATTATCGAGGTGGTGATGGAATCAGCCCTGGCAGGTCCTTCCTCCCGGCGCTGCTCCTGGAAGAGGAATGAAGGAAATGCTCAGCTCGTATTTGTGGGCTGTGGTGGGGGTGAAAGTCCCCTTTGCCACGAGAAGGGCTGATCGTGTTGTAATGATGGGGCAAAGGTGTCAAAGGTTCTCCAGCAAACCTTTCTCTCAGTGCTGGAGTTGTGCCTTTTTATTCTTTGCCTTAAATGTATAACTGAAGAAAAATATGCCATTAAACCTTTTTGTGCCATCCTTGGATTTTCCAGTACTGAAGCAAACAGCAGTTGTGCTACTTTGAGTGTTTCAGGTGATGTCACGAGGTTATAAACGTGTTTGATTTTACTGATGCAGAACCTCAGAACTGCATATTTTCACAGAGAAAACCTTCTGTTTTTTTAAAACTCTGAACACTGCCAGTGTAATGAATATGAATATATATAATTTTAAATCATCTTGGAATAAAGTCAATAAAAATCACTTGTGACAGATGGAATTTATACACCTAGTCATTTAAAACAGAGTAAGAATATGAACCAAATCTGTTAGTAAATAAATTATTCATCTCCATAGTAAAAGTACTTGAAAATTTTGAATAAGTCACTGAAGATCCAGTTCCTTTAATATAACTGAGAGGAATTACCTGCCTGGACAGGTCAGTTCTGTTTGCAGTGGAACTCAGCTGAGACTTCTTTGGAATCTTAGAATGCAGTTTTGAATTTTTCACCCACAATTTGTACAGGTGGGTAGGAGAAATCGTCATTCAACCATTTTCAAATGATGAGAATTGTATTAAAAATCAAACAAGAATGTTCATTGAATTTTTTCTTTCTCTTGTCAGAGTGAGTGGGGAAGAGGCTTAAGTGAAAAAGGGGTGCGTTAAGATGTCAGTGAACTCAGACCTGTTTCAGATCCAGTCCCTGAGTTCTTGCATCATCTCTTCCAGGGCATTAACCATATGCAGGTGGGAGATTAAATGGTCTTACTTTGCTGAGGAAAACACTTGAATACAGACTCACCATAGAAAAATTCATTAAAACATTTCTGGGAAAATAAATGAATGAAATGACAAAATGTATTTCTAATGTTCCTCCAGTAGGGTTACATATTACTTAATCTTTGAAATTTTTTTTCTAACCTGTAGAAGTGATGTCTTTAATTTTATTTTTTTTTTCTTGTAGTCTTCCCCTACATAAATGCCAGTTTGTAGCTCAGAGGCTCTGAAAATAGGTAAATAATATTCCTGGTAATTCACCTCGAGCTACTGTGTTTCAAGCTGTGAGCACAGCACTGACCTCTGTTTTATGAACAGGAGTAAAGCTCTTATCACATCAGATCAGAACTTCTCTCCTGGTAACAGAAGGGGAAATCCCTGCCATAGTTCTGTGTCAGGAACTCACTGGAGTATTATTACATACTCAAAAAGCTGTCTTCAGATATTAGGGAGGGGGATTATTTTTGTTAAGGATTTCACAGAATGTGAGGGGGTTTTTGTGTCAGAGAGAAGTGGATTTGTGTACAGACAGAAAAGATGTTTTTTCCTCAGGAGTGTTAGAGCAAAATTGTGTAAAACTAGATTCTTTCTATTCTGATTTTGGATTTGTTTTTCTCTTTTTCACTTGAAAAGGGAGCTTTTTCAGAGTAAAAGATCAAACTCAAATGTCTGTCAAAAGTATTGAACTTACTGGCATTTTATCTACATGATCTTTCCTCAGATCCTTTGAAGTTAGGGTTCTGTGTATTTCTTTTATCATTATTTAAATGACTCAAATTATAGGCAAAATCAATATTCACACAGAAGACAATTGAATAAGAGTAAAGAAATGTATTTAGGATGCAGGTACAGAATTGTTTCCTTTCAGATGATGGTGGGGATGACCTTTGGTGGCTACCAGACTTCAGCCAGCCACTCTCTTGCTCCTTCTCCACAGCAGAATAGGAGTAGAAAATAAGCTATGAAAGCTCATGGACCATGACAAAGACACGGAGATCATTTATCAGTTACCACCAGGGGCAAAACACACTCAACGTGGGGAAGAGTAATTATATTTATTGCCAATTAAAATGGAGTTGGGTGGCGAGAAACATAGACAGAACTTGAAATACCCCAGCACCCTTTCTTCCCAGGCTCAACTTGACTTCTTTATTCCCAACTTCTGCCTCCTCTTCCAGCCTGAGGGGCACAGGGGGGCACTTGAAATGGTGTTTTGTGTTCAGTCTCTGTATTTAAGCAGTGAGGGTAAAAAAAAAAAAAAAATTAGGTTTTTCATATTCAAGATTGAATTATTCGAGCTTAGAGACTAAAGATGCTGTGAAGTCTTAAGCATTTATGTAACTCGAGATTCTCTTTAAATTTTTCAGTGCAGAAATTTAAGTCTCCAGGAAAACTAATGTGGGTGGAGTTGAGATCCAGTGCTCCTCCACAGCACAGCCACAAGTAGGGATCAGTAGTGCAGTTGGAACCAAGGCTCATAGTAAAGAAATGCTTCTATTTCCAGTTATGACTTTCTTGCATAGATTTTTGAGATCACCCTGGGAAATCCTTTATAGGCAAATCTTAGGGATTTTTTTAGTAAAGAAAAAACATTATTGGAAAAGTCAAAATCTATTCTGGTCTAATCCGAACCATCCCTTCCTAGCAACTTCTTTTTTTTTTTTTTTCTCCAAACATCAGAAAAGAAAACTGAATGAGGATAGACTAGGTAAAGAATAGCTTTTCCACATTAAATTGCATTATTATAGTGCCCCTTCATCAGCACCAGTAAGAAAAATGTTACTTGGAACCTGAAGTCTGACTTCAGATGGCACTGATGAAGCATCCAATGTGATTTTGAGGTTTTATTATTTCATCTGTTAAAAGTTTAATTTTAAACCTATGACTAGCTTAAGGTTTTAAAAATATCTCTTTATCTTGGTGTATTTTTTAAATCTCTGAAATGTAAGACTCTTTATAGATTGTATGGTGAAGATGAATTGCCCTTGAATCATATACATCATGTACCACATCTTTTATGTAACTTGAAACAATGACTGTAATGCTGGCTGTGACAAGTCTTAGTTTTACTTCACATATCAATTACAAGTCTCATAATGTAAAATTTTAAAGAGGAAGAAAAGGAAATTGTGTGAATATTATTATTATTATGGGAGTTTTTCTACAGCACAGTTTAATTATTTGGTTCAGTAATATTCAATAATTATTTCAATGTGGAAAGCCCTCACAATCCCATCCCTTCAAAACCGAAATGGTTTCATTACCAGTAACTAATTTACAGGGCAATTTCAAAGTCTTGTGACTCCTTGTCTGCCTGAGATTTACAGTCTCTAATAAAAGGAGATATGAATTAACAGCTCATTACAAGGAGGGTTGGTATTTGGTCCCTTGGTGGTGTGTGCTCCTCTCCCTGCTGGCACCCAGCCCTGTCTGCTCCCTCACCTCTCCAGGGACACACTGACCTGCTTCCAAAGCACTGTGACATCTCCAGGGCAGGGCTTTGGAGTCAGCCCTGTGACAGGGCTGGAGGTGGGTTCATGTGCTTCTTCCTTTGGGTTCATGTGGTTCTGTGGGATCCTGGAATAGTTGGTATTCCCAAGCACTTTCCATGCAGATGAAACTCAGCTTTCTGGTTGGTGTGTGTCGGAGGGTGAGGACAGGATCTTTCTCCTCTCTGAATGTAAGCTACTTCAAGATTGTTTTGATCCTGGGATGATTTCCTCCCCCTCCCTAGAGCCTTGTTCTGGCCTTGGCCTTACTGGAGAGAATGAATACTCTTTGTGGATAAGCTGGACCTATTTTGGGTCACTGGTCTTACTTTATGTGCATCATTAATTATTTCATCCTTTAGAAGGGGTCTAAAATCAGATTTCTGACTACTTCAGCAGCAATCCTTTTGGAACTTCAAAACCAGAAATAGTCACCCTGGTATTTCTGCTCTGCTCCAATGTTCAAATCCACCTCTGTGACTTTGTCTGCAGTTTTAACCAGACATTTAGTTATGCTGCTCTAAGCAAAGTTGCAGTGACCTTTAATCCCTTTTGAATCCCCAGAGTTTTCTCCCTTACTGTGCTTCACTGAAAGGGAAAACAAATAAGGAAACCAAAACCAAACCTTGTTTGATCGTTTAAGATGTTGATCAGTTCTTAATCATTCTAATTTCCTGTCTGCCTTGTGGAGAATGTCTCCCATGGTAATATCTCCAGATGTGTAACATACTGAGATCCTTGTTGTACTGTATTTTATGGATGGAAATCAGCTCGATCTGGAGGATTGGGGTTGAAGGCGGATGCACCTTTGCAGAAGGAGCCCGAGGGGTCCTGGTGGGCACAGAGCTTGACATGAGTCAGCAGCATGCCCTTGGCACACACAGGGCTCATGGATGCTGGGATGCCTTGGGAACAGCAATGCCATCAGGTCCAGGAGATGACCCTTCCCATCTGCTCAGCTCTGCTGAGCCCACACCCCTGGCCAGCCTTACTTCAATGCCTAAGACTGGAAACACTGAGAGGAATTCCTTGAAACAAAATAGAACAGAACAAGGGCTTCTTTTCCCCCCTGTCTATTCGATCCACACCCTAAAGATGCTCTCTAAGTCCTCCTTAGTGTGTGTGTTCAAACTGCCCCAAAATTCTCAGTTTAGGTGTTTTACCTCAATTCTGTCTATTGCTATAAGAAATCATAATTAGCTGAGTGCCAATGAACTGTCCATTGAGGATCAACACCAGCGGTGCAACAGAGAAACCAGAACACCAGGTACTTTCAGGAATAAACACCTCCACCTTTTAAACATTCTGCTGTCAGTGATGTCACAGATTCCACACAACACACCTCACACCTGAGGGTACCACGAGCATCCCCTTGCAGTGCTTCCTGCATTCCAACCCCTCAGGGCTCTTCCAGCTGCTCTTTTCATGTTCCTTTCATGCTTCTTTTCGAGTTGACTCTCTGGTTTCTGTACAATCTTCTGTGGATCCCTCAGCTGCTGTTGCTGTGCCAGATGGTTGCTTCAACCAAAGTTCGTGATTGTCAAGTTCCTCTTTAGTGATACTGTTTCCTGGACAAAACCCCTCTCAGATACTTCGGGTGCCCTAATCACATATGCTTGATGACATATTCCTACCCAAGATACAAGCATTAAAACTTTGGAATATGCAACTGCAACAAGCCTGGGAGCTTCCTGATGCTTAGAGATCACTGCTCACACAGTTGGCTTAATCATATTTTACTTGTTTGAGAAGCACTCCTAGGATCCTTCCACGAAGCTGAGAAGTGTTGGCATCCAATGAATAAGGTGAAGATTTAAGCATCAGGATGATATGTTTTCCCCCTCTAGGAGCATATGGATGCACCTGGCTGCATGGATGGCACCTGGGCCATAGATCCAGAGCTTTATGAATCCCACACACTCAGAGTTTCTCTGCATCTCAACTTGCTCTTACACCTGAGCTACAGAGCAGCTGCTTTAACTCAGCCTGTTAGGATTAGCTTAAGAACATTTGCACAGTTACACAAATCAACTGGAAAACACACTGCTGGAGGGTTAATGGGGTGGGGTTTTTTGTTTCTCAAATACCTCTTTGCTTTTGACATAGCCGTCTGGGAGTGAGAAGAATGCCAGCCCAGCAGACTTTCAGAAGGAGGGATTTGTGAGCAAGCCTGGCAGCTTGGTCTTGTTACCAATCTGTAAATTGTCATATTTATGTGAGCATATCCAAAGAATCTGGAAGAAGAAGAAAAAAGTATCATCTCTGTATGTGCTAATGGAATATGACTTTTAACTTGTTTGTGCACACCAACTAAACATCAAATATCTTTATCTTCTCAGACTGACCAAAAGATGAATTTTAAACCCACAATGGCATCCAGATGCATCAGAAATGAAAAGAACATAAGGATTCATCATAGGTCAGAAAACAAAAGTGCTTTTAAACTATCAAGAGCACAGTATATGCTATTCTAATTCTTTTTCTACTTCAAGTTTCTGAAATATTTATTAAGGAATAATCTGCAGAATAATGAATATTGCTTTCTTATAGAAGTACAGAATGTGTGCTATATTTCTGCTATGGAGCCTTATTAAATATGGATGTTGTGAGTTTCTAGTCGCTTTGGGGCCAACTTCTGACTGCTCTGTCTTTTAGCAAACAATGCTGGTTCAGTTAAGGTAAAAAACCCAAAGTCCTTTGTTTAGTGATGGCTCCTCAACAGTACAAAAAAGGAACTCTTTATATTTTTGTTGATGTCTTGGTGATTATAAGAAAGTTACATATCCAACAGGGTGTTTAGAGATTTTAATATTTTGTCTAATCTCGAAATTCAGTACATCTCATGGTCCAAATACAACATTATTGTAATCTTTGAAAATGTTTAAGCAGAAAGATCTCGTGGTATTCTCAATAATTAAGCATGTAATTCCTTAATATATAAGCCACAATACACAGGAATGATAAGAGAAAGAATCTAGGATGTGTTCAGATTGTATAAAAGTGAATTTAATGGGCATTACTAAATTTTGGCTAAAATATTGTAGGACAAGTTACTTCAAAATCAGAGAAAAAAGAGAACAAACACCACCTTCAGAGGCTGTCACAGCTCTGCTTCCTTGGCACGCTATCTAATTCTTGCTAGGATGGCAAAATGTGTCCCCAGTGATTCCTGGGAACCAAAATATTCCTGCAAACATGTCAGTCTCTCCAAAGTCACAGTCCTGCCTACTGGTAGCAAAATGCAAAGAATAGATGTTGCCTTTTTTTAATTACTTCTTGGATTCACTGGGTGTGTGTTGACTGGCGTTTTGAAAATCTAAAATAAATGTTCACTTTTAGTCATGACTGAAGATTTCACTAAGGTTTTATTTTTCTAAATGATAAACAGCCACCAGGATATTACCTGGTATTTTTAAATTAACAGAACATGCTTACAGAAAACCTTATTAATGATGTAATTGATGTGAGTGGATGCATTATCCATCTAATAGATCATCAGTGCAGAGATGGGGATTTTGCTGTTGGCATTAAAGGTTCATTTCAGAAGTGTGCCAAGGTCTCTTTAACTGCATCACTTGGTATTGCTAAATCGGGGAAAGACAATTTTCACATCATTTTAGCCTCCCCGCCCCTTTTTGAACCAAATGCAGCTGTCTGTTACTTTGGCAAATCTGAATTAATGGTGCTGGTTTTTCTCCATGTACTGTGGGAACAGTGTGATTTAAGGCTGATTATGGTAAATCACCGTGTTGCTCTTGTGACAAATGCAGTTAGTTAAAGGGAGTACTTGTAGCAGAGCAAAGTCTTCCTCGGTGTTATTATTCAAGGCACTCTTCAAATTGCCTTCATAAATATCCAGTTGTAAGAACTCAGCATCAAGGTGTGATATATAGAGAAGGACAGCTTTGGAAAATGGCTTGTAGCCCACATCTAAACTTGGCTATAAATAATTCTCTGAACTGTGTTTTTCCCCCCACAATATTTACAGCATTTACCACCGATTTAAAAACAAACAAAAAAAAACCAACCAGAAAACCAAAACCTTTGCAGTCTCTCCTCTGGTACTCACAAAGGGAAGATAGGAGTTCAAATATAGCCCAAATCTTTAGTTTAAAACAGTGTAAAAATATCTTGATTTTTGAAAAAAATAATTCTAGCTAGTTAAAACACACTACCAGAGTGGAAAGCCCCTTAAAAAATTAGTAATCTTTTATGGGGTGGGAGGTTTATTTGTCAGTATTAAAGCCTAGAACTGGTCTGGTTCTCTTGCATCATCTACCAGCTGAAGTGGGCCACATCAAATAAACTGATTAATTGGTACAAGAACATTTTACATGGGGGTCCTTGAAACAAGAATTAAAACATTTTATGACATTTCATAGGAAGGATAAAACGGCTTATTCAGAATTAGAACTGTTTAGTTGGTCCATCAGTGGTTCTGACTCCTGCTCATGTTTTTGGTTTTTCCCCATCACACTTGCTGAGTTCACTTTCCGCTATCAAAACTCATCCCTGGTAGTCTGTAAGTTCCTTCAGTATTTAGACTGCACTGTTTCAATTCCTTCAGCACTTTCTCACTGCCAGTCTCTCATATCCACTCAAGTGCTGACTTTCTTCCCAACCTGCTATGCTGGTTTTGATGGAATTTTCACCTCTCACCAGGAAATGTACAGTGTGTTCTTCACAGACAGGAGGGCAGTGACTTTGAGAGTGAAAGTTTAGTTTTATTTTGTTATAATGAAATCAGACTGAAATCTGAGGTGGTAAGGCTAAGTTTTAAGTGATTTCAGTATTTTAGAACGAAGTCTGAAATTTAGGTTGTCATTTGCCTTATTAAGCAAAACTGTGACATAAACTTGAGTAATTATGCTGTGCAGTTTGGTTCTTGCTGACAAATGTCAGATAAAGCCCCCTCCTGTCTGAGGAGCAACTACCAGGCTATTTAGCATACCTAATTATTTAGTATTTAGCATTATTTGATGTAGGTTTGTGTATCAGTAATGGAGTTATCAAGCAAACACTGTGATCAGTGGCAGAGCAGAGATCTTGCTGCTGCAGCCCAGTCCCTGCAGAATCAGGAGGCAGAAACAGTCTGGAGAAGCTTTGATAGTAAACTAAATAATTAATTAAAAAAGCAACATAATCTATTTGTCTTTGTCATCTGAGAGATCAAAGAGGATTATCTAATGGTGTCTTCTGACCTAAGAAATTGTGAGCTAGTTAAAAATAAGGTTTTAAACATGGATTCTGCTCTGTAATGCAGTGAAGTTGTGCTAAAAGGCAATGTCCTGGAAATGAATTTAGGCTTAATCTTTTTGCTCAATTTTCCCTGGTAACAGCCTTTCTAAGCACTGCCACTTGTTTTTGTTAAACTGATTGAGTTTATTTTGAACTGCAGACCTGGATGTGAGCAATGCTGCATTAGGGAGCTTTTGAAATATTTGGGAAGTCCTTGTTTAAACCATTATATACATAACATTCAGGCACTACATCAGAATTTACCATTCCCAGAGCTTCTGGACAGTGTATAGATTGCAGCACCTCACACTGTTAGACTTGGGCTGATACAGTGAAGTTTGCTCATGCATCCACCTGATCCTTCCCCTTATGTCCTGTATTCAGCTCTTGAATACACAAAGACTGTATTTGGCTTATTAAATTCCCTAAGGGCATCTTGATTTTTATAATAGCTCTGTGTTCAGGTCTCAGGTGATTTAAAGGCTGTTTTCAAATTATAAAAATCTGCCTTTCTAATGCTGACTAAAACCTGTATATAAATTAAGCCCACTAAATACTTCATTATATAATGTTGCCAAGATTACAATTTCTTGATAAATATCACTGAGAAGTTGATTTCTTGAATATTGAATATTCTAAGGAAGAAACTTGCAGGTGGAGAGCAGTTTTGAAGTAGGTTCTTAAATTAGTGATAGATTATTTCATTTATAAGGTTGTCACTGACTAACTGCTTTCTGTGTGGTGAAGAGGAGATTTCCTTTTCCCCATAATACTAATGCCCAAAGTGCAACACTGTGAGGCTTCAGGGAGAGGTGGAACACTGGAACTCGAGTGGGGGACTTTGGGAAAAGCCAATTTTAGTGCCTGTTTGTGTTTGCTGGAGTTGTTTCCATGAGTTACTTGTTCCAGGAGGCAGCAGTGGCTTGGTTTGTAGAAATCACAGTCTCTGCTAGATTTGGAATATGGAACAGATGGCAATTGGCCACAAAGGTAGGAAGGGATAGTGATGAGGGGTGTGATGCACCTGGAATTTCATCCTGACCAGCTGAGGAGGCTCAGACAGGTTCATTCATCACCCCTAGCTATTGCTGTGTTAAGAATTAAGCTTGATTAAATTTAGTACATGTTGGCTATTTGGGTCTCACTGGACTGGTTAGTTTTAAATTGTGTCCAGATGGAAAGTTTGCAGATCCATGTAATGAAATCACACCCAGACTGCTGTCTGTGCTGTTGAGTGAACTGAGGATTCTGCTTTTCTGCCTGTTGCTTCTCTTCATGAAGCAAACAGGGGCTGTGTAGTTGGGATATCCACCTCATAATTTTTACAAGTACTGGACACTAAATATTTTAATATTAGCTTGTCATTTGTGTACATACCTACAGAGATACATCTTTGCAATGCTGTTGTACTGCCAACAAATGCAGAAAGCTGAGTCTTAGAGTATAATCTACAACAAGAGGCAGACATCAGCTGTAATAGATTTTGACATCCTCTGGCATGGTTACAGCAAATCTAAATTATAAATGGGAATCAATCTATCTTTTTGGGTGCTTTTGAAAGACTCAAATTCAGTTGTGTAATGTTATTTCATTAGGCTTCCTTTTCTGTTTTGAAATAATGGTTATTTTCAAATTCTGGTTCAATTTCTTTTCCTTATGAATCAATTTTATCTCCATACAGTTCCCATTTTTGTCACTTATCCCTGGTGTAAAGTGCAGAGAATATCCTGGTGCTTCATTTCTCCTTGTCAACAAGAACTTTTTTTTTTTTTTAATCGATGTCTGATACGAGAAAATTACTTGTTTGTGTTATCCTAATTATTGCAGCAAGAAATAGGAACGAGTCCTTAAGAGAAAGGGAGAAGTTGAGTGTTGCCTTCACCCCCAGCACTGTTTGGTTCCCAAGCAGTTCCTTGTCCCAGCTCTGTCTGTGCCTTGCACTAACACACTCTGGTGCCTCCCTTAGGATTACATACATGCAGACATCTGTAAAGGAGTAGGATTATTTTGTGTTATGACTTGAATAGAAGCCCTAAACACATAGAAGGGCAGTGCAGATATTCTCCTCCTAGAAGGGAAAAGATCCCTCATCATATTGATGTTTCAATCTTCACCTTACTCATTGGACTCCAACACTTTTCACTTTCTTGGAAGGATCCCAAGGGAGCCTCTCAAATGAGTGAAATATGATTAAGCCAACTGTGTGAGCAGTGATCTCTAAGCATCAGGAGGCTCCCAGGCTTGGTGCAGTTGCACATTCCAAAGTTTTAATGCTTGTTTTAAAGCTATCTTAGCACACATGTGGTATATCAGATATTTATCCACATATCTGATTCCATTTCAGGTGTTTGCCACGGATGTCTGTTCCCCCTGCCTGTTACAAATGCCGAAGAGCAGGTTTAACAATTGAGCTTGATGGTTTTGACAAGGTGGGAGGGGAAAAAAAGAAGGAAAAAAATACAAAGAAACAGAAGGAAAACAAAAGTTTTCAGTTGACACAAAATTGCCTGTGGATTTCAATAGTCTCTTCAGGTGGATTTCAGCTTTGAAAGTTTGCCAAGGCTGGTTTAAGAAGGCTCAGGACAACTGAGCAGAACTGTGACAACCTGCCTATGCTCTCTATGGGATTAGCAGTCCTTTGTCCCCTCGTGCTTCAGCCACTGTTAGTAACCTCAGCCCTGAAAACCTGCCAAGCTGCTGCCCAAAGGGTGATGTCTCACTCCTGCTTTTGGCCTTAAGGAGGAGAGTGCAGGACTGTCTGTAAGAGTCAGACAGGTTATTGAACACTCCTGCAGAAGCAAAACCACTATTTAGAATGAGGGATTTTCTAAGTACCAAGTCTTGAAAAGAGAGAAAGAAGTGGTGCCTTTAGCTTTGTGTACTGTGAAAGTGTAGAGTGAGAGAAGGGGAAGAAAAAGGCATTAAAGTGAACGGTCTCTCTGCATTTTCCATAAAATGATGCTAAGCGTTCAGGGGAGAAACAAACATACAAATGAAAAACACAACAACAAACGTGTAAATACTGGAGTGAGTAAGAAGAATTCCCTCCAAACACTTAATTTCATGAGTTTTTTTGGTAGCTGCTGAGATGGATACTGTGTCAGGATGATAAGTGGAGAAGACAACTGAGTAAATGCTGTTATGGCCTATTGACATTTGCTTTTTTACAGTGCTATCCTAAAATTAAACATGAGCTTTGCTTTCCCCATGATTACAGCTTGTTATCCTGGGAACAGTGAAAGAGACAATGTGCAAGTAGCCAGTTCTTATAAAGTGACCGTTCATTGAAAGGAAAAATGAGTGGTATAAGGAGAGTAACTTTGCAAAGTGGCTGCTGGTGCCATCTAAGGTACTGAATGTTGCCATTTAGTTTATGTGAAACTATAAAAACAGCTTGGGACAAACTCCTGGTGGTACAAATTGGTGTGTCTGCCCTTAATTCAACAAAGTGATAGCAGTTTTAGCATATAGCAAATTGGATGGAGACCTGATTCCTTTTTTTTTATGGTGCTCTCTTATACTTACATTAATAATGGTTATAGCACAGTTATGACTCAGCTTTTTTTCTCTTGCTAAACTAAAACAAAAGTAGTTGATCTATTTGATCTGTTTTTCCGAGTGAACATTGTCCATGAAAAGCTGACAGCATTTTGAAGCTCTCTGTCCAAATAATATTGCCTGTCTAAAAATATGAGCCTCTCTGCTGCTGCTCAGCTCATGAAGGCCAAGCTCTTCAAGCTCCGTGTTCTGCAGCCAGGAGGTTCATTGCTTTTTGGATGGCCTCTTGAGACTACTAATAAACCCTCATTTTCAAAACATTGCACATACAGATTAATCCATAAAATTAACACTAGTGAGACCAGATTGCATGGGGGAATAGAAACAAGACTATTTCCAAGTCAAACAAGCTTCCAAAGAATCATTTTGCCTTGAGGGATTTTTATTCCCTTGATTTGGAGCCAATTCCCATTGCACTACTTTAGACAGAAGTTCTTTAGATGTTCTGTCACCACCTTCTCTGTGGATCACGTGGGGTACAGAGGTACACCCTGAAGTGCAGGGAACCTGCCAGCATTAGGGAATTGTGGAAGCAGAGGAATTCCAGTAGCCACTGTACTGGGAAGGATTTATACTCTGCAGCTCTGACTTTGGCTTTGTTCTGCAATGCTGTGCTTCTGGTAATTTAATGGAAGAGAAGTAAAACTTTGTCTTGTTAGAAACCTTATTCAGATGTTTAAGTGTCAGTGATGCAGATTTGTTATACTGTTTGTTTTAATGACAATTGTAAGGTACAATAGAGTTATTTTGATTATGATTGCTGATTTTTAGCATCCTGACCCATTTTGGCCGTCATACTTTTACCTTCCTCCTGAGAAAAGATGAATAGATTCACTACATTTTCTTACTGGATTGAGGAAAATAACAATAACAAAGCACCAGGAAAAACAAGCAAACAAAAAAGCCCAAAATTCAAACCCCAAAAGCCAGAACCCAGGCAAAAGAGCTCATCTTTTCTGCTGGTCCAAAAACACCCTCTATGTGCTGCTGTGGAACTGAGTTGAATTCTAAGAGCACTTATTCTGATTCCACGTTGGGTTAGAACACAAATAAATTAGAGTTGTTAATTTTGTGAGGAGTTCCATCTAGATTAGGCTTTACCTTGAACTCCCACTATCATATTCCCCAGGACAACAGAACAATAATTTGTTGTATAAACAGTAGCAGTAGGGACTAAGCCTCTCTGGATACCCCCATCTGGCAGAGGAAATCTGCTTGTTAGCATATCAAAAGACTTGGTGGATTTCTTCAATTTATGCAGACTTAAATTAAGGGAACTTTGTAAAACTTTCTGCTATTTCTAATCTTTTTTGCCTAAAATCAGGAATCCTATAAAATTTACGAGATGGTGTTAGTTTTTCTTTTAAAAATTGAGAGGAAAATTTCTACCCTCCTTTCCTGATGTGCAGAAGATTTAATTTCTTTAAAAACAAAAATCGCCAATTCATCTGTTCTCAAGTCACTGCGTTCTCTGTAAAGGTAAATGCCCTCTGGAGATGGGATGGTGCTTTCTTGCAATAGTCTCCAGTTGTTCTTTGTTTTTTTGCATAACAAAAACCATTTCTGCCAAATTATCTGTTGTTTACAAACTCCTACAAATAACAGTGTGTTCAGCGTATTAAAATCCCTGTTAATGTCCCGAAACCCTGGCTGATTTCAGGTTTATTATCTGTGTTATTTAACTTCCATAAAAGCCTGTCCTTGGAGGAAGGTGTTTGTCCTCCTTGGTGCCACTTTTGCTTTTGCTCAGTGTTTCCCAGGCAGTGAGGAGTTTTGGGAAGTACAGGGTTAAACTCACCCGTATTTATTCCACTGTGGATTTTTATTGCTTCTTTTTCTCCTCTCCTTCGGTTGATTTAAGTCTCTATTTTCTTGGATTCTTTGAAAAAGGATAAAACACTCTCCCCAAAACTCCCCAATTTTTGTTTGCTGTTATATATGGGAAGACGAGACAAAGTTTTAAATAAAAATGACTTGCCAAATATTTTATATTCATTGAAGTATCTGAGAGGGTTTTTTACAAGCACTTGTGTCTCAGCAAAAAAGTACATATGCAAAAGTAGAATAACAAAAAGATTTATTGGTTAAAACTCTTCCCACTGTCATGTGGTACATAAGAATTAAATATTTATACCTCCTCACTGGGATAATAAAACTCTATTCAATTATGTTGCAGACACTACCAAATGATTGTTGAGGCCTCTAATAATGTTGCAAATGGTAAAATATATAGTATAAACAATACATGAGAAAATATTATGGGAAAATATTCTCTCCTCCATAGAATTTGCTTGTTTGTTACAACAATTATTGAGACGGATGACAAAGCCCTCAGCAGACTGGTGGCCATAAATGTGAGTTTCAAAGGTGTTGTGCTGTTGATGAGCCCAAAAGCTGCAATAGTTTGGGGCTGAGCAATGAATCAGGGCTGTCCCTCATGACTGCTCCAAGCTTTATAAACCCTTAAAAATGCAGCAAGAGGTGTCTTTTTCTTTAGCTGGGATAATGTAACAAAAATTTCACTTATCCCCTTTCTTCCTAAATAAAAGTCCTTTCACGGGTACTCTGCAACACGGGTACATTTCTCACATTCCCAGCCACTTAAACAAGAATGCCACGGGGTCCTGACTGTGCTAAAGCCCACCTGGGTCACTGAGGTGTTTCACCAAGGTAATTTGCACCAGCCTGTGTTTAGACAAGTGAGAAATCTCCTTGGCTGGGCACACGACTGGCTCTGCACCTTTGGCAGAGCTGCCCCTCATCCAAGACACAGAGCAGCAGCATCTCTTGTTCGTTTTTGGTTTTTTTTTTCCCTTCTGGGTTTCGAATTCCTCTCAGACTTGCTCACTGCAGGCATATCTCGGTGAGAAAGTCCCCCCTTTACTTCTTCTGGGGCTGTTGTGTGTAACTTTGTCAGCCCAGCAGCTCCAGCTGTGTCCTGACACTTTGGCAATCAGATGTTCCTAGCCCTACCTTGGCTTTCTGATGGAAGAGCATTATTAACCCTTGCTTTCCCCCCATCCCTGATCTCTGAGGAGGTGGCATGCCCTTGGCAAGCAGCCCTAACCATTGGTAATCAAAACTCAGCAGAGCACAGCGTTTGTCAGAAATCCCATTGCTTCCAAACTGTTGCTCTAAATGAATCCATTCCTATGCGAGGATGGTAATTTTAAAAGCATTATCAGAGGAACTGGAATTATTTTCTCATTTCCTCCCAGTAAATGCATTCATTGATCCTTAAGAGCTTCACAGTTATTCTGCTAATTGTCATCTTTCCATTAAGAAGTTTAAAAATCTGCCGTGGCACTGTTAAGTGTGGACGCATCGCTGCAGCTCCAGCGCATCGAGCTGTTCTGAAAGAGCAGTAACGAATTTTGGCAGACAGAGAAATGTTCTCCTGCTTCTGTTAGTCAGCACCCCACAGGAAATGGAGAAAATGGGCAAATATCAGCAGTGAGTGCCTATCATCTGGGCTGTGTGCCAGTATTGATAACCAAATAATTAAAAGATTACCGTGTTTAAAAACAAACTGCAAGCATGGCCAAAAGAAAAATCAAACCAAATCAGACTAGTTGTATGCAGGGTATGCATATTACTCTTGATCCTAAGGAACTCAGAAAGAGTCAGCACTCAAATACACATTCCCTTTTTTAGGACCTTGACGTTTCTTAGTTTTCAATTAGGGTACAGTAGAACAGCAGTATGTATTTTATTGTTTTTTTACACTTACTTTGTGTGAAATGACAATAAATTAAGCAAAATTCCCCACGTCAGGACTGTTTTGCCTGCAACATGTACTGTTTTCGGGATGTCTGAGTAACAAACTGCCACCATTTTTTTCATGTTGGGTATTTTTTCTGTAGCAATGGCTCACTTCAAATCAGTGTTTGAATAAGAGGAGGGTGTTTCATAGATGGTGTTTGAGATTTAACATGACACAAGAGAAGCATTTGTCATTTATTCAGCTTAGCATATAAAAAGGAATACTTTTACAGTAATATTTTATTATTTGGCATTAACAATGGAATGTTCTTCCCTAAAGTGAGACTTACTAGTGGGAAGCATTTCAGCCACCCTTAGAAAGCAACCACCTCAGTGCCGCCAGCTAATTAATTAATAAATGCTGCAAAACACTTGAGATCAGGATCCCTTCTCAGGCGTTTTAAAGCCTTCAGCCCTTAGAAATGCTGGAATTCCTCAGGAACGCCCTTTGTGTTAACATGCAGCTGGATCCTCTAGTGCTTTGCCACTTGTGACCCTGAGCCTGCCAGTTGTACTCAGCTTATTTTGCCAATTGTGCTCAGTTTATTTTACTAATTGTTACGTGGAAGTTCCATCATCCCACGTGTGGAGTGACTGTTTCAGAGCAGCAACGCAAGACAGGGGACCTGTTCTCAGCCTGGACGAGTGTGCACTGGTGAACATCTGTCCTCTTGGTGGTGTAGCCAGCATAGCCAACTTTTGGGATTCGGGGTACTTTTTTACCTTTATGTCTTGAGATGTGAAGTTTTTTTGCACTCTCTGTAATGAATTAGGGTGATGGAGCTCAGGGATAAGTAACATCCTTTTGCTTCATGTTTCTCAGCAAAAACCCAGACCCAATTGCAGGACTGTGTGCAAATAAACCCATACTTGAACTTCCTACATATTAAAAAGGAAGGTATCAAGCAGAATAAATTAATCCAGCTCTGGAAAAGAGAAGGAAATGGACATTTAGTCCCTGTTTTTTTCCTCTTTTTACTTTTTCCGTTTTATGCATTACTTTTTTTTTTCCCGTCCCAATAAGTAAATGTTTGGATCTTTTTGACAGATGTTTTCTTATTTTACTCAGGTGGGATGTTTGTGATGCATTAGTCTCTTTTATGTAATTTTATTTTGGCATCTATATTCTGAACTAATTAGCACACTAGAGAGATCTCTGAATAGGGATACATGGACAAGCAGTGGTTAAGTATTTGATAGCATATTGCAGAGTCCAGGAGGCTGCAGGATGTTTGCAGTCACTGCATGGGGCATAATTGCATTTCTGGAACAGTGAGCTGTTAGTGCTCTGCAGCTTTTGTTTGTGCAGCTCTATAAGGGAAATACCAAAGACCTCTTAAATTGTTGTGAATTACAATTTTAAGTTACACTGTGCCAGCTGAGTAATGTATGTATTATGATGTGCATGTGCTCTGTCAGAAGGACTGGAAGCATTTAATCAACTGTGTGTACATATTTATACATGAGCATGTGCTTGCTGTGTCACTAAGATTCTGAGTTTGCCTTTAACACAGCTGAAATTATTAGAATTACATTTTACATGATGTTGGTATAGAAGTAAGGATGCAACAAACCAACTTCAGATTCTTGCTAGCAGTTGGTTTGCTAGTGGAGCATTTTGTATTACCTTATTCCTATCTGTAACATTACATCTGCAGTATTTTTCTTCCAAAAAGCATAAAGTTTACTGTCATACTGAAAGCTGGAGTGTCTTATCCCTGTTATAGCTATTATAATTCATAATCCACTGTACTGACTGTTAATGGGAGCTGAAGATACCACAAGTAAGACTGAAATATTTACTTGGAGATTTCAGCAGAAAGATGTGTCAGTGTGAGAGGGAAACGAGTTACTGAAAGGGTCACAGGCTGGAGCAGGATGGTTAAGGAAATAGCCAAGATGTAGGAGATCCAGAGCCATTTGCATTAATTAGTTTTTAAAACTGAAAATTGCAGCAAAGGATCCTCACTGCACATCTACAGCAGCTTCTCCTGCTAGGAGTCTTCTCAAGTGTCTCCCAGTGCGTTTCCCCTCCCCTGGATGCTGATTCCCTTTCTGGACCCTCAAGGCTGAGGCTTCACGTGCTGCTCAGACTGGCAGAGGTCCTGGCACACCCTGACTTGCCTGTACTGGTGTCAGAGCCACATGGACCCACCTGTGCTTGGGTATCTGAGCCCTGCAGTGGATGCTAACTCATCTGCTGACTGATGGCTGCCCATGCATGAACTAATTGGGCATTCTTGCATAAATTAGCTGGGCACCTGTGCATGCACTAATTAAACACTAATGCAAGAGCTAATAGGGTGCTCCTGTGTGATCTAAGTGGGGACTCAAACATGAACTGCTTGGGCACTCCTGTAAATTCATGAGATGCTCGTGCAGATGGGGCAAACCATTCGATTTATGCCCAAGAGCGGTGGCAATTCTTTCTTTAGTTGTACCGTGTCTCATTCCTCTTGTTATTCCTCAGAACTTAAATAGCTCCCAGTTTGGGCCCAGGCAAGAAAAATGGGATTGTGCTTCTGTAAATGTGCACATGTTGTAGATTTTCTAAGAGGATTAGACAAGAGGCTGGGCCTCCTGCCCAAGGAGAAAGCACATGATTTTGTCCTGCCTGACCAGTGGTCTTTATCTGGGCAATGTTGACCTCACTACCCAAACCCCACTGAGGAATCCATTATGTACTGGTGTCACTTAGGATGACTAAGGACAGTTCTGCTTCCATCCTTTTAAGGAATTAAGGTTTTTGCTTGTCTTCATGGTTTCAAGTCAGCTGCAGCATCTGAAGTGAGAATTTGTAAAATAGGAAATATGGAACCAAAGCTTTTGTTTCATTTGGTTTTTGTCAATGCATAACAGATTTCTCAGAAGACTTATTGGAAGAGTAGAAAGATAGAATTACTCAAAAAAAAACCCTTAAATTTGAACATAGGAATTTAAATGGCATCAGCATTCTGTCTATCTAGCTGTTTGCCTTTTGACACAAAGCAATTGTTGTTTAGAGATGAATATACAGAGCAAAAGTAATGCAATCTGTCTACAGCAAAAATAACTCCCTTGTCCTCTTAGAAATTCATTAATGATTTGGCAAGCAGATTTCTACTTTTTCTAGGTTCTTTGATCCAGAGATTTATATGACTGTAACCTCGGATGCCATTAAAATAGAACACCACCATCACTTTGCCATATTTGAATTAGTTCTGTTCAGAGATTGGTTTTTAATTAGATAAGAGAAATCTGAAAGAACTTGAGCCAAATCCCTGTGTATCTGAACTTCAGCATAAAAGCAAAGTTAAGTTCAATACAGTTTTGTTTGTAGCACTTCATTAACTGTAAGAAGCACATGAGGTGTTTGAACTCAAAGATTGATTTTAGTAGAAATATCAAAAAACAGTCCTGTATAATATGGGAAAGAGTTTAAAATCCACTAAGTAATTTCTCCTTTTCCTCACTGATATATGTGCTGGCTCAGTCTTCTGATGCTCTGCTTGAACAGGCCAAGAGACTTAATTTTTTTTGGTACTCCTTTTACCTATAAATCAGTGCTCTTTCATACTAGACCATTGACATACACTCAGTAAAAGATGCAGGGGAACAAGTTTGTCTTTATTATTAATCATGGTGAAAACAGAGAAGCTTTTCACACCAGTGATGAGATTTGTGTAACTAAGACAGCAGGAGCTGTGGCTTCAAACACACTCCAGAGTCACCTCATACATCAGTGCCAACCTTGAACTGTTCTCACCAGGGAGAGCATAATTATCTTTATAAAGTGCAACTGGATGGTGGTTGCCTAAAGTGGTAAAATTTAAGCTCAGTTTTGCAAGAATTCTTTGTGTTCTCATGCAGCCAGAAACAGAGTGCTGGGCAGCCAGCTCAAGGTGTCCCTGCTAAAGCCCTGGGGTTGGACCAGGTGCCTTCCAGAGCTCCCTTCCAAATTCAGCCATTGTGTGCCTGCAATCACAGACTCATGGTTTCTATCTATGATAGAATCAACTGGGTTGGAAGAGACCTCCAAGATCATCAAGTCCAACCCTTGATTCAACCCCACTGTGATTCCCAGCCCACGGCACTGAGTGCCACATCCAGTCACATCTTAAAAACCTCCAGGGCCGGTGAATCCACCACCTCCCTGGGCAGGCCATTCCAATGCCTGGTCACTCTCTCTGGAAAGAATTTCTTCCTGATGTCCAACCTGAACCTCTCCTGGCAGAACTCAAGCCCATGCCCTCTTGTCCTATTGCTGGGAGAAGAGACCAACACCCACCTGTCTACAACCTCGTTTCGGGGAGTTGTAGGGAGTGATGAGGTCACCTCTAAGCCTTCTCTTCTCCAGACTAAACAACCCCAGCTCCCTCAGCCTCTCCTCAGCTGCATCCTCTGGGATGTAAAGCAGCTTCAAGTTGTTCAATGGTTTTGAAATATTGCAGCTATGTAAAACTAATATAAAAAGCTCCTCTTGGCTGACACTGTTGCAAGAATGCACATTGCCTGCTTGCTGATCTGTTCATTTATGTTGATGCTAATGCAGCCTTTGTGGAGCAGCTGAAGGCAGAGCTGTTGGGGTCTTGTGGATGAAATAGAGCTACTAAATCTGAAACTGAACATATGGGCTGTTTTGGCACTTAAATTGTGTTTGTTTTTTTTGTTTTGTTTTGTTTGTTTGTTTTTTGGGTTTTTTTTGTTTGTTTTTTTGTTTGTGTGGTTGTTTTTTTTTTTTTTTTTTTTTTTTTTTTTTTTTTTTTTTTTTTTTTTTTTTTTTTTTTTTTTTTTTTTTTTTTTTTTTTTTTTTTTTTTTTTTTGTTTTTTTTTTTTTTTTTTTTTTTTTTTTGTTGTTTTTTTTTTTTTTTTTTTTTTTTTGTTTTTTTTTGGTTTTTTTTTCCATCTAACACTGAGCTTCTTCATTAGGGTGGGCTTCACCTTCCTTCTCCATTTCCTGAATGATGGAGACAGCAGGATTTATTCTGAAGTTGTTTAAGCATTGTTCGAAGGTAGAGGTGTGCCCAGTGAAGTTCATGATGGTGTGTTCATGCAAGTGAAGTGAGAATGAGTAAATTGAGACTAGGAGAAAAATGCAGTAGGTTGGGAGAGCAAAGGCTGAACAGGAGGATAAACCTTGGTAGTGAGAATGGGAAATTTAGAAAATAAAAAGCATCACATGGAGGGAAATAACACATGAGCTACTCCCTCTGCATTGTTCTCAGCATGCTCAACATCACCCACCTGGCTAAACTTTATTCACCACATCAGACTTTAAGATAGTTTTATCATGCATATAAGTGCAACTGTATCAAATTCGTCTTTCAAAGCTCTTTGTGTCATTTCTTGGATTATTATTTTTGCCATTGTATGTCCAGAATTCCTGTTGATGTGCCTTTTTATAAGTAGGTCAACAAACAGTGAAAATATTTTCTTTAACTTACATTATTGGGGGAAAAAAATAAATCAAAATATACTTTAAAATTTTTTCTGCACGCAGGTTGAATGTTTGCATTAAAAGCTAAGCAGAAAGTCTGGCCAATGATCACTCAATAAAACCTGACTTCCTAAAGATCTGTGTTGTTACTTTGTGGTTCTCCATAATAGCAGGTTTTCTCATCCTCCTCCCCAAGACATTATTTCTCCATTATTTCTCCCTTCTCTGCCACCTTTTGGGGCCTGCCCCAGCTCGTGTTGCAGGCATGGCTGCAGTGCCGCATTTGTGTCATTCGGTGGCAGAGAGGACAAGGCGAGGTCTTCCCCTGGTGCTCTGACCCACGTGGGCTCCCAGGATTTCTCAACAGCCTGACATTATTGCTTTGCTGTTTGTATGTTACACTTGAGAGGCGGCGGGCGTTGGCCGAGTGGCGCAGGCCCCCACCTGTGGAGCTGGCTCCTCTGAGGATGCCGGTTCGAATCCTGGAGGAACTCGCTGTCGCCATCCGAGCTGCTCGGCCGTGGCAAGATGAGCCTCAGGAGTAAAGGGAGTGGGGCCAGTTCTGCGCACACTGTGCCTCACTTAAAAAATCCATTGCGCAGGCTTATCCCAAGATCTTCGTTTGCGAAGTCCAGCCAACAAAAATTTCTCCCTTCTGCTCTGCTTTTTCTACACCTGCTAAGTCATTTCCCACTCTCACAATGAACAATTATCTGACTACTCCAAAGGATGGTGAGATGCCCTCACAGTGTGCAAAATAATATTTCAACGTGTTCTTCCGACTGGAGGCATAAAACCAGCTTATCTGGCCTCATCATTGCTGAGAAAACTTGAAGCAATTTATTCTTCTTTACATGTGCTCTGCCATTTGTGTGTTTCACTTACTGTAAATCTTGTTTCATTCATCAATTTTCAAATATATACATGAAAAGCAATATCTGCTCTTCAGTTACCTATAAGTGCCTCTGAAATAAGAACTCTGCAATTCTCTTTTCAGTGTTTTGGGTTTTTTTTTAATTATTATTTAATTTAAATTTCAGCTTAACACATACAAATAAATTCTTTGTGTATTTGGAGAATGATGCTAATTTTTTTTTCAGTTACCTTGGAAAATGCAAGTCTAGATGTCATAATATGAAACTACCTGAAAATACTTATAACTTCCTAACACTTCAGTGAGATTATTGCCCAGCTGAGAACTTTAGACTCTTTTTCCACTGTGACTCAGGTAAGGGATGTTGGCCAATAATGGGTGCAGAGAAGACTGAATTCCTCTAAGAACTCCTCAGTACATTATTGGAGGCTTTTGGTTTGGGGAGTTTGGTGGGGATTTTTTTGAGTGTTTGTGCCTCTTTAGTGGTGGAAGCTCCTTACACTTTACAAGATGCCAAGTCTTGGATTTTGAAGGAAAATGTGGCTGTGAGTTTGTTCCACAGAGGCCTCAGTGCTGCTCCAAGAGTGAATCTCTGAGTGCTCCAAGAGCTGTGACCTGGAATATTCCCTGGCATCCCTCTGTGACTGGCCAACAGCTTGGCTATGCAGTGGGATCCAAGAGGATGTGGATTTATGTGTTTAATTCCTGAGGAGGAGATTTAAGCTCCAGCTTTAACTGCAGGTCTGTACAGAAGGAGATTCCTGAGACAGAGCCATGATTTCAGCCCTGATGGGATCATTCAGTGGCTCTCTTGGAAGGATGGAATACACTGCTTTGGGACTAATAGGGTTTGTTCTGGTGACAGCCTGGGGTTTTTTCAGCTGTCATGGATTGCACCAATGAAAGGATCTGTTTTTTAGACAGAACACTGTCACTGTAAAACAGGTTGAGGGTCCAATTTTCTGAAATTGTGATTTTATTTTTTGATATAAGCTGTCCAACCATTACTTGGTGGATTGATTCAATCAGATTTTATAATTTAACTTGTGATATTTTGGTAGGGGTTGCCCAAAGAAAACTCCAGACATGAAGCAGATGATATTCCTGTCTTCCCTGACTTTGGGTTAGACTTGGGATTGTATCCAATAACAAAGTGTTCCAAGGAAGCAACAGCGGCCAGTGCCCACCCAGCATAATGGCATTCCTAATATCCTTCTTTCCCATATTAACCTTTTGTGATGTTTGTGTTGTCTGTTGTTACATTTTGTACCTCAACATGGTATATTCTTTAAAATAACTCCTGGCATGGTAGAAATGCATTGTAATTATTGAAAGATTATCCGAATTACCTGCTTGGAGAATTAATTGTAAGACAAATATACCCAGTAATTTTGTATTCACTTTCTAAGAGAGAGAGAAAAGTACAGATTTCCAGGCAAATTGGTCTTCACATTTGGGAATTTAGTGTGGGTGAGGCAATTTCTCTTTTACAGTCTTTTTTAAAAATTAAGTCACTCATCACTACTTATAGAAGCATTCTAAATTACTTTGCCAGATTATGAATAAGTGTTCTGGATTGAAATTTAAAATTAAAAAAATAAATATCTTGTTACTTATGAGAAGGAACATTTTTATGATGTCAGATTAAAAGAGAAGCGGTTCTGTATTCCAAACAGTTTCCTAAACTGTTTTACATGCAAAAAATGTTATGTTTGGGGTTTTTTTAACATAAGGCTTAAAAATCCAGCTGTGAGGGATAATGACTTCAAGGTGTCACAATAATATTATTTTTCCTTATAAACAAATTGCTATCTACTTCAACTTTTCTTATAGTTAGAGTATCTTGTAGCCTGCTTGCAGAACTAGTGCATGAAAAAGTCTGAGACCACTGGGTTGTTTTTCTTTTGAACGATTCATTATTTATGAAATGCAGAGAAAAATAGTTACAAATGATTGTTTCAGGGGATTTCCTGTAGCTGTACTATTGTGTTCAAAGGATTTACTCATACTGGTTTAATTCCAATATGACAAGTCCAGGATCTTGTTGTCCTAACCTAGATTCCAAAAGAAGTTAGTACATGACTTTTTATGCCTATACATACATAGAGAAATGTATTGGTCGAAAAGTTCCCATTTGTTTAATATTAGGCTATAATATGTGCCAAACATTTGTTCACTTGGCAATGTTTTCTTATTTCAACTTTATTGTTGCTTGAATTTGCAAATAAGTTTTTGGAGGCACAGTTCATATTCTTTACTTTTCACTCTCTTAAGAAGAAAGGAATAGTTCCTGTCCTTAGGGCAGCGTGGGAGTCCCTGATCCACTGTCTTGCAAAGTGCTGAAAAAGCATCAGTCTGGCTCTGGGATTTCTCAGTAGAAGACACTAAATTGAGCCCCCAAGTGACTGTTCCATAGAAAGCATAAAATTCAACTTAGTCAAGTGGTAAAAAGCTGATTCCCTGTAATTGTCCTTAGTTTTCTAGTATTATTTATACAGCAAATGTACTTTATGCCAGTCATAATATAAATTGCAAGACAGATGGGAGTGCAGTGAACGGAACTTCTGCTACATGTTTCAGATTAAAAAGAATTTTGTGACTTGCAATCCAACACCCTTTTCTGGCCTTAAAACTTAATTTGTAGGGAAGGAAGAGTGTATTTTTCCTCCTCATTTTCGGAAGCCAAGAAAAAAATTGCTTTCACTAAATTATTTAGGAGAAAGTTAAGGGTTTGTAGAGAGAGGAACCAGATACTGAACCAGCTGAGCTGTAACACCTGCACAGGTAACTCTTTCATCTAAGTCTATTCAGCCAAAATGCCTTCCTTGGATTCAACAAGGTTAAGTAGTTCTTTCACAAGACAGCCTCAATTAGTAGGTAACTAGCTATTTACCCAAAGGGTAAAGTTAGCCTTGTGTTTAACTGAAATGTAACATAAATGTGTTGGAACTTTCACTTTGGTGGTGACAACTGTCAGAAAGAACTATGGCAAATTGGAAAATCCTTCCTAGACCTGGCTGTAAAACTAGCATGAAGCTGGAAAGATTAACTCTTTCGACAGACTTGGCACTGTGTTGCAGGAACCTTTTTCCTTTTCAGAGCCTAGAAATCTAATAGGCAGGGTTTTTTTTCAGTGACAAATCTATATGTTTTGTGCTGTATTAGCAGCAGAGCTTTGAACTGAGTTTTCTACTCTGGGGCAAGGTGAAATTTCCTTCCTCTGTACCATAAGGGATCCTTGCCCATTTTATTTTATGTAAGAATAAAATCAGAAGAGTGAGGATAAACTCCAGCAGGGTGATGCAGTTTGTCTTACACTCTTCTGCAACCAGACTTCTCACCTGCAGGAGGTCTGGAGGTATTTTGCCTGGTTCTGTTGGAAAGAGCAAAGCAGGATTCTCACTTTGCTTCATTCACCAAAATCTTAACAATATTGAATGTTTGAAGACACAATCCATGGATGAGACTGAAAGTTGTGCTGCTTACTTGAGAATGGATGAATCTGTTCTGATCCTGTGTGCCTGTCCTCAGTGCTGCCACAAATGATGACAGGCCTGCTGGGGTTTCCCATTGTTTTGCTCCTTTTTGGCTGTCAGTAATATGATCATACACTTACATAAATGAGACCCTGAGTCAGCTGGATCTTTTAAGGGGATTTAAATAGACCTCCTCTTTATAGAGCACTCCCCAAAGAAAGCTAAAAGGCTTTTTACATATTTTAAATGACAGGCTTTATTAGAATTAAAACTAGACTACTTAACGGTTTTGAAGAGAGGACTCAGAGCAAATAAGTAATAAATAAAAGGGATTTATATGCAATTGTATTGCCTACTGTGTCTGTGGAGGCAGGTCCCTGATTTCAGCTGGTGGCTTTGCAAATTACCTTCTAATATTTGGAAAAATTTGCATTGTAGAAAGTAGTTAAGGGCAGGTTTATCATCATGAATTTCTACAGGGGCTGGAGCATAAAGGGGCAGTAGTAAAATTGCATGTCAGCTGCCAGCAAAGGACATCAAAGCATTTTTCAAACTTCAGTGAATTAAACCCAGCTAAAATAAATGGTGAAATTAAACAATGTTGGAACCAAACCATTTTCAAATTGCTAGAAAGCACTGGCAGAGGAGAAGGAATAATAATACGTATTTTCCGTCCAGCTCCAGCAACACCAGCTACTCTGGTTTGTGAATTAACTTTATATTCAACATTTTGTCATGTACATTAGGTGTTACAATGCATGAAATGAATACACAGTCACATCCCAGTAGCTGCAGTTGCCAGTAATGATCGACAACACTGCCTCTAGCTAGAGAACACTTTCCCCTCTGAAATGTTTTCTGCATGACCACATCCCATGGCAGCAGGCTGCAAAGGAATTTATGAACTAGCTGGAGCTATCAGTGCTAGTGAGGAAGCAGTGGAGAAAGATGTATGTTAAAAAAATAAATTAAAAAAGAAAATAGAAAAAGGGAAGAAAAAGTGGTCGGGGGAGAAGGCAAAAGATAAACAGCCAACCAGAAAAAAAGCTGTCAATATGTCACATGGATGTCTTGAACCAGCAGCTTAATGGCACTGCAAATTCCTGTCTGGCTTCTATTTTTAAAATCTCCAGCTTTTCCTAAATATAGCTTCTTGTTGAGTGTGTTTCTTCTTAGTTATAAATAACTCAAAGGAACTGACACATTCAGCTTTATGTCAGGTTAGAACCATGATTTGTTTGCATGACTGGGAGTTAGGAATGTTCAGGTTCTTATCAGGTCAAGTCTTTTTTCCTGAAGTCAAGTCAACTAGTATGATTCTCTTAGAGGAAAAAGTCCTCCACTTCTCTCCAGTTGCAGTGGTTTGACACAAGTTTTCTTTTCCCTCCTTTTCTGCTTATTTAGCTATTTTTTTATCTTTTCTCCCCACACACTGCTACAATACTTGGCCACCACATGTACAAATGAAGTTCCTTATGTGATGTTCCTCCAGGGCTTGTCTATTTTGCCTTTTAAAGTATTTTTCACCAGGTCAGCCAGGCTACTGGCAGAGAGCCCTGAGCCCCCAAGCCCCTGCTTTTAGTATTTTCTGAGAGCCTCCAGCTTGCCCTGGCACTCCCAGCAGTGCCCAGAGAGAAGATCAGGTGGAGGTAATAAAGTGGGGTAAGGGTGGCCCTGCCAGCCCAGGTGCTTTGCTTTAAAGAAGATTGGGGCAGTGATTATCCCTCTGTGGGTGTCCCTCTCAGGTTGTGCCTCAGGGGCAAGGCTGCCTCTAGTTTTGAGCCCCTCAAAACTGCAAACATAAGGTGCAGAGGATCAGGAATGCAGCCTAGAGGAGACCCTGAAGGCACAGAGTTTGTTCAGCTTAGAGAGCAGGAGTCTGAGGAACTGAAGAGCAGCCCTTGAGGACCTGTGGGGAGACCAAGGACACAGAGGTACGTGGCAAGAAAACAAGAAACACAAGTTAAAACAAGATGGGTTCAAGGTGGACATGGGAAAAAGTTCTCCGCTGTGAGCAGTTCAGCTTTGGAGTGGGTTGCTGAAGAGGTAGCTTTGTGATCTCCACTCTTAGGGGCTTCCAAAGAGCATCTGGGTCAAACCCTGAGCAGCTATGGTGTGAACTCATAGGTGGCTATGCTTTAATCAGGAGTTTCTGCTTGAAATCTTTTGAGGCCCCTTCCAACCTGAGTTATGATTTGATTCTCAAGACCAGAATGCAACCGATAGCTGAGAATTCCTACTCATTGTGTAGGGTTAACTGAAATACCTTCATGGTAACATCCCTTCCTGGTTATGATTTGACTTAATAAGTGTGGGAAAGTATTCACTGGAGCTAAACCTTCACCCTAATATCTGAGATGGATTTCTTGTCCATCTACGTGTGGCTTGAATGCTTTCTGCCTGTTGAATTTTTTAATAGGGGTTCAAAGATGGGGCTAAGTGAATGCCCAGAGCAGCTGAGGTGATGAAGGTGGTTCCTCCTAGGGTGGTTCCCTTTCAAATCCACCTGGTTCAGTCTGTCCCATTGCTATTTTACTTGTTTGTTTGAACTCTGCTCCACAGTACATAATTGAAGACCCAAAAGTAAACAAAAAAGGTTTCAGGTTGGAATGCAGATGCCATGCTCTGCAGATACAATAAAGGCAGATATAATAAATATTATCTAATACAAATATTAGATAATATATATCTGCTCTGCAGATATAATAAATATTAGTTCCCAATCATAGCCCTTTTACTAATACCAGAGTCCCGTTTCCATTGTTTTTGTAGGAAGTGACTCAAAGTAGCAGAGTTCAATGAAAATATGTATTTGAGTAAGTAAACCTGAAGTAAGTTTCTAGAAGTACTCAGAGTAGCTGTAGAGGATTAGAAATAAATTTTGATTTATGTTCTGGCCCATTATCTTAAGATGTGTGCCTTGGCTTTGGCTAAATCAGCCAAGTCTTAGAAAAGACATGTCAGGTGGGTCACGTTGCTGGGTTATGTGAACTGGAGCTACCTTTGGCTTGGCTTGTGTTAATGTGCTTCATCCAAACAGAGGTAATTAAAAATAAATGATTCTGAAGTCCCATAATATCATTTAATCTCACATCTCTACTTGTCATATTAATACAATGCCTGTCTTATTTTTATTCAAATAGCAATCTATCAAAATTGCCTTTTGACAGGATTTTGACTACTACTTATAGTAACAACTAATAGTTCTTTTTTACTATTTCCCAGGGGGAAAAAAGTATGTATGTGTGTGGAGGAGTGGGAGGGAGGAGGCTAGAAAGACTGAAAATAATTTTCATTTTTACCCTGAAAACGAAGCAGGAATTTTAGATGTCTGTGAATTTTTATATAAGACAGAAATCTGGAAAGGCCTTTCTGGTGTGCTTTTATTCTGTTTTGTTTTGTTAGGGGGAAGTGTAAGGGCACTTTTAAAAATGAAGCTGAGTCTTTAATTTCTGTTTGTAATAAATCTTTTTAAGAACAGATGAAATTCTTGATACATTTTGCACTCAAAGGGCTTTTAATATTTTTGTGCACAAGTAATAATGGGTTGAAAAAAAAATGGTTGAAAAGACTGATTGCAAAACTAACAATAAATCAATCAAATGGTTCTGGTAATGCATCTCACATCCACAGTGTGTGATGCTTAGTTTATGACATCTTAAGATCTCAAATGCTGATTTATTCTTCCAGTAATCAGTGTTCTGATCCATTAGTTTTTATAATGTGGAGAGATGTCCCTGTTTTTTTTTTTCATGAAATATTTGTATTTTAAAATTGCACATCTGTCAATCAAGACAAACCCAAGGACTTTTAAAAACTTCATGGCTTCACTGTAGGTTTATTTCTGTACACTGGTGGTGGTATATATTATTATTCAATGAAGTTCTCCATTGCCCTTGATAGTTGGGGATTTTTTTTTTCGCTAATGTGTAGCCTGGGCAAGTTTTTATTCGGCTGTGATAATTGTTTTACTCTTCTCTATATTGATATTTTAACAGAATGTGACAGTCACATAAGCCATTCCAAATGCATCCCAGCTCAGGATATGTTTTGTATAAAGGATAATTTCCTAGATATTTGTAGTAGTTATCAACATATCAGAAGTGTTCATAACAGATTGCACCTGACTGTTAATACAAACCACTTTGAAGCCAAAAGGAGTTTTATTTCTGGACTTGGTAACATGTTTTCATCAGTTGTTTCTCCAATTAAAATTATTGATAACTTGCTGACTTCAGGTAGATGTAAGCAAAAGTCCAAACCAAAACACTTGTGTGTACCTTGAGGCTCTACCTACACCGCTCAGGGAGAAGAGGTTAAAAGGTTTGGTGATGGCTTTTAGTTTTGAGTCAGTGCAAAAGTTATAATTCAGGTTTTATCAGCCTTTTGTGGGACAGTAAGTTCTAACCCTGAGGGCTTCTCCTAAACTTGCCTGGTGTCTTGGCATTAAGATTGGGAGAGTGGGTCTCTTGTCTGATATTTAACAGCTCCTTCCACCTATGGGTTGGCATCTCTTAAAACAGAGCTGTGACCGAGGTCAGTGCTGGGAGATGATCTCGGTGTTCCCCAGGTCCCTGGGAGGGGAATGGGGTGCTGGGGAGTTGTGGTGAGCTCTGACCACTCTGGTTCTCCTGCATGGGGGTCAGAGCTCTGTTAGTGCCTCAAAGCAGTTCATTCTCAAGCCACTGCAGCAAAATGTGGAGCTGGAAACAGGGTAGTGAAGCTTCGCTGCTGTTGAAATGGGTGTTGGATAAAAAGCTCATCGTAGGAGAGCAGATGCAAACAGATGTGTAATTTTTATTTATCCACTCAAAACCCAGGGATAGACACCTTAAGTCTTTGATGTCAGTTAAAACTGGTGGCAATCACCCAGTATTGACATTCATTTGTCTCCTCCTCATGTTTTCTCCTGCACTGTGCTGTGCTTTTGCTGCCATCTCCCTCCATGCCCACAGGCTGGGTGGAAACACAATTCGTGGGAAGCTGTAAAACAGCTCCTTGGCTCTTGGTGGCAGGTGTGGTTGGGGACACTCTTGCTGTGCACCTGTGCTGTTGTCACTGTCCCTGTTGCAAGGGAGAGTGAGGGGAGCAGAGCCAAGGCCAGGTGTGGAAGCAGCACCACCCAGGGGGGGATGGAGGGATGCAGTAGCTGCTCTGGACCACCCTGGTGAGGACCAGGGGATGGAGCCTTCTCATTCTGCTTGAAACCTCCTTCTGCAGCTCCAGAGGTGCTTAACAGGGGGATTTAAAGTCTTTTTTTTTTCTTAATTCTGGGTACAACATATAGGGTGTTGTGTACCTCTACGGGGCTCCCTTCCAACTCAAAATATTCCGTGCGTTGATGTCTTTTTGATTGTTCTTGGGTATGTTATAAGCAGGGACAGATTTAAAGCACTGCTGTGCTGCTTTGAGGCCTTGAGTGTGCACTGGCAGAAAGAACTCTTTATCTAGACTTGTTAATGAAAAGTTTATAAGCTAGAAATCCATTTCTATTCTAAAATGTAATTATTGCTTTGCTTTGTTTGGCTACTGGCTTGTTATTAAAGTGAAACTAGCAGAAAACAGAAGAAAAAATAAATTAGTAATTGGGTTCATAGGGGCAAAATGTGATTGCCACACCATAATATTCAGATTTCCTTGGGTGTTGCCTTTTGTGGTTCTTGCATTTTAATAATTTACTCTCAACATAGCCAAAAGGAGTTCATAATGGTTTAGGTGGGAGGGTTTTCTTTTGGCAGGATTAAAACCAAAAAAGTGGAAAAGGGTGAAGTTAACTTAATATGGAAAGCTACAAAAGTAGTGCCACAGCATTTTTTCCAGTGAGCTTGGCACTCTTTGCTGAGTTTTGCACTATACAGCCATTAGCAGGCTGGTCAATGCATTGCTTTATGAGGCAATTATTTCAGCATACTCTATTCAAAATACACATTAGAACTTAACCTTCTGAATCCTGAAGTAGCATTTTTATCACCCAACATTAGAAAAGAGTTGGAGTCAGCAATTTCCCCTTTCTTTTTATGATCTGGTATCATTAATAAAGCATTGGGCTGGTAGCTCCTTCCAGGTCTCCAGGATAATTTGTGACACAAAGGGTGCTGCTGTGATACAGTTGTCTGTTGACTTATTCAATAGCAGGGGAAACACAGAAATAGTGTCAAAATAAAAATGAGTAAGGGAGGGGAACGAGCTCTTAAACCAACCCTACGACTGACACCCAGCATATTAAGCCTGCTGCTATTGGATATGCACAAGTAGAAATGGGAACTTAATATGGAATTTCTAATTAGGGTCACATACTAATGAACTCCCTCTTCATGTTAGTTTTATGCCGCTTCAGAAATTTTTTATCATATGCTTAAAAATTTATGGTGAGAAACATTAATGAAAATGAGGCGTGAATTGGAAATTGTGCTATTATGGAGATGAGTGTGGCCATGGCTAGGCTGATTTCTAAGGAGGGATCTTTTTATTGCCATTTTTTGAGGAATGAGAAATGGTACAAGTAAAATTAATGACTGGACATATTCTTTGCCCTGGCTTGGCTGGCGTTATTATATTTAAAGTTATAAAAGCTGGGTTTAATAAAATTTTGAATTAATTATAAGGGGAATTTTAGTCATAATTGGCAGGCTTCTAGAAGAAATAAAACTGTAAATCATCAGAAGGGTAGAATTAATACAGTGAAGTGCCTATGCTTCTATGCACCTCTGTGCATGTACATGTAAAATATACAGCTTTGTGTGTCTATATATATACACAAACACACTCATACATACACATTTAGGTATAGTGAATATACAGTGACTTTGCTGCTAAAGACTCTCTCTTTTCCTTGCTGTCTGGCAACCCAATTGCTCCTGAGTTCTGTGGGTGAACGTTCAGGTATAAATTTTCCAGAACTGGCATTTTTGTCTCTGGTATCTTGTAAAAATCAATTGGGCTTGCCATTTAAAATGTCAAACCTCCAAACGCTACCTGTTGTACTGTTTCTTTCAGTCCCACGAAAATTATCATGCAATCTTGTATAAAATATATTGAAAGCATCTGGTAGTCTGTCTCATTGGAATTGCCTTTGGAAATAGTCTAGTAACTTTTGACAGCTTGGCTTTACAGGGATATTGATTTCACTGTGGCTTTATCATGGAAAACTGATGAATGGTCAAAAGCTGCAAGTGATGTAAAACCTGCTTTATAGTTTTTATATGAATGCATGCAATAAAATAAAGTAGGTTTGTAAAATGTAGTAAGGTATGCCCTTGTGAAAACATTAGAGTTAAAAAAAGAATTGTGCAGTGTTCTTGTGTTGTGGATTCCTTGGGCTGGGGACACTCAAAAGCATTTCCAGGCTTGCTACAGATGGACAAAGGAAGGAATGTACTTCCTTAACACAATATCATACATTGCTAGTAATGATGTGATAATTGTGAGAAGAGAAGCTTGCATGGAGTCCTGCTTTGTGATCTTGCACATTTCCTTTTGAAAGAGGCCATTAATACCGTACAGAAACCAAAATGGGAACAGTATGGTTTCCTTAGTCCAATAACAAGGAAAAGCAGGCAGCAGAAACACAAGTAACTGGCAGGGCATGTAATGTGAGAAACAGGAACTGCAATCTGTAGGAGAAATACCTTTTCTGTGGAACTTAAGACCTGAACAGGAAGAATTAGAAACAACATTGTTCATCTGTGTTGCACTGGCCACAATAAAAGACAGTAAGGAAAATATAGGACCCTACATTGATTTCTTTCTGGAGGAAGTAATTACTTCTCTGGTCAATTAAATAAAAACACAATGAGAAGGTTTTGAAGGAGAAACACTTGTGTCATTTCTGCAGAACAGTTCATTGCTGTGCTTACAGGATCCCCTAAGGGCTGGGGGTACACGTTAATCTCCAGTCCTGTTGGGCCCTGTTCTGCGAGGGGGGAGAGAGACCATGTGGGGTGCTTTCTGGAGCTTGGTAAGAAAGGTCTGAAAACAAATGGCTTAATGAAATGGCTGGTTTAATAAGACAGAATGAAAAGGGGAATAGCAATAGGGAGCAGATCTTGTGTCCCTTCACATTGTGGGAACCCTACATGGATGTGATATTGGATGGATGCTGGCTGGGGGTCCTCCAACAGGTTGCACGGACTCTCTTCTTTGGTCATTTGAGCTGTTGCATCATTTTCTTGCAAAAAACCCTCAGCTGTACAAAGGGTGTTTGCTTGAGAGGTTCTTGCTGCACTGCTGGGGAAAAGCAGGGTCAGGCAGGTGATTCCCGGGGTTCTTCGTGTCAGGCCTGGGTGGGGTTGTCCTCCAGCTTGGGGACTGTGCATCAGAGCCCAGCCCAGGCTGACAGCTCTGCTGGGTGTGCAGCCCAGCACAGAGTGCCCAGGTGAGCTGTTCCCTGAGCCAGCAGTGCCTCTGTACAGGGATTACTCAGTGGGACTCAAGTCTCTGGAGCTGGACTAGTGGAGTTACCACTAAACTATTCTTCTTCCATAAGAATATAATAGAAGACATAAGCCATAAATACATGAAAATGGAGTGAGAGGAGGGGGAAAGGAAGCTACCTTACAAGTAAAAGGTCAGTCTTCATTCTTGGAAGGGTGACAAGGAGCACTTCTCCAACAGATACAACTGTAAATGGGGAAAGGAGCAGGACATTAATCCCCTTGCATGCTCCTGTTTCCTTCTGTCAGTCTTGATGACTCTGAGCATGGTACAACCACGATTTCTTAAGTCAGGAAAGGTAATTGAAACTAAAAAATTAATCTAAGATTTGTTTGAGCTGCTTGTGTATATCATGTCTCTAGACTACAGTGTGTCAGTGTGGTCTGAACTGCAGAGAGGGCACCTCATCCCAGCCCTCCTTCTCCTTGTATTGCCAGGAAGTTGTCAGGATTATGACAGTCACTTGCAGTCCTGCTCTTCACTTCTCCCTTCTTGGGAAGTCTAATGGTGCTTTAATAGTGCCCAGTTGTTTGGGTTTGGAAGTGCAGCACTTGTGTTTGGTTACAGGAGCAGGCACACCATTGGTATAATTGTCTTACACTTTACTATAGCTTTGCTGATATTTTCCCTTTACCTGGCTAGGAATTCTGGCCATTGGATTGCTTCGGTTTACAAGCCCTGATGGTGGTAAAAAGAGAAACCTGCAAGGGTTAAAATATTTTTAAATTTGGTAGAGAAGTAAAAGGGAGCATGGGGCTTTGTGGGAAAATAATGTGTACAAGAAGTTAGTGCTGTGGCTTTATTTATTACGAATCAAATGCATTGGATGCTTGCCATGCAGAAGGGAAATGAAAAAATGTATATCCTGAAACTCACTGAAAAAGAAATATTAATAGATTAATTAATCCAGTGTGTAATATGGTTGAAAATTATGAAATACTGAAAGGGTATTGCAGCGTGGTTTTTGAGAAGACTGTTAGAAAAGAAAAATTTCTCATTCAGTTTTTATTAATCATTTCATACTCCAAGTAATTAGAAATGTCATAATTCAATAAGCCAAACATATTTTATTAAGCAGACTTGATCCTGACTTAGTAGGAAGTACAGTAGCTCTATGACTATTAACCACAAGGTTTTTTGGTTTTTTTAAATGAAAAATAAGGTGTTGCTTTCTATGTCTCAGGATTTGTGTTTTATCTTGCATTCAGCTTTTGGGTGAATTTTTATTCTCAGCAGTTTAGAGTTAAGGTTATTTGCAACTTAGAAGCACGTGATAAGGTGATGAACATAATGAAGTGTGTTGGGTTTGAGCTTTTAATTGCCAGTGGGAAT
Organism: Formicarius rufipectus; assembly: GCA_013399695.1. Taxonomy (NCBI): domain Eukaryota; kingdom Metazoa; phylum Chordata; class Aves; order Passeriformes; family Formicariidae; genus Formicarius; species Formicarius rufipectus. The sequence goes on from VXAU01002171.1 coordinate 1,237,810, forward strand.
TACCCACTAACCTCTCTCTGCTCAGAGGAAACGTGGAGGAGGTATCACAGTGCAGATGCCAAGGGGTGCTATGTTAATTTACCTTAACAAAAATGAACTAAAAGAAATTGAGGTTTGGCATTTTTACTCGAAGTGTGAGAAAAATCTCACTCAACTGTAAATTGTTCCTCTGCACAATATTAGGAGCCCCAACCCTCCTTTTAATTAATGCTGTTACAATATTGCTGGCATTAACTGATTTTTCAAAAATACTTTTGTAATTGAACTTGATTTTTTTCTATTGCTTCTGCCTTTCTATGCTCCATTAAGAAATTTTTTGCTCATAATTTCAACAGAACGCTTTTAGACTTTAGGAATCTGAGCCATTTACGAATGCTGCAATGAAAAGCTGAAACAAGTTGATGTGAAAACATTACAGCACATCACTTGATGAGGTAACTTAATAGAATTGCTACTAGAAAGCTTACTCTTAATGGCTTTTACAAACTATGGTTTATTATATCAAACTGCTGCTATAAAAAGTAAGGAATTAAAGAGAATGAATTAGACATAAAGGGGGGAAAGGAAAACTGAGAGCCCTTCTGAGGTTTATTTTGCATGTTTTAATGTAGTTAGGATAAATAATTGGAACAATTTTAATTGTAGATGTTTGTAACACAAAGATATAATAAAAAAACTACTACTCTCCATCAAAACTATCCAACAACACACAGTTATAGCTAAATATCAACTAAAATATGTTTTATAAAATTGGTGAATTCACACAATTCTTATGTATCTTAATTTAAACTTTATTAACAGAGCTCTTCACATACATCATGCAGAGTATCAACAGGTTCTCCTCTCAGTTCACTGTTGGCCAAGGCCATTTTGCAGATCCCATTGTTAGCACTGAGGCCTCTGTCTCGGAAACTGTTTCTGACTCAGTCTGAAAACGTGCAACGTGTGTGTGTTCCACCAGCAAGCCCACTGCTCGTCTTAGCCGTGGGGAAGATGTGGCCCAGGTCCTGCCCCCTTGGTTGTGCTTTTTGGAGGCACCGGCACGTTGCAGGTTTGATTCTGCCACGTGAATCCACAGGGCTGGACAGGAGTAGGAGACAGACCTGGAGATGTCCTGGGCTTTTCATTTTGTGGAAGTTAATTTTTTTTCTGTTACTGTCTCAGTGTGTGACAGGTCTGTGAGATGGAGAAATTGCCTTTTTTCAGAGCTCAAGCTGGCCAAGCCAGACTGAGGAGGAGAGTCAGGAGTCAGTAGCTTTTAAGTTTGCATCGGCATCACCTGACACACTCCTGATTATGGGGTCACAGAACCTATAGGGGCTTTTTTCCCTAAATCATCTGACTTAAAGAAACAGAGGAATTTAATGTGTTAGCCTGGTTCGAGTAGTTATGATTTTTATTGTCTCAGAAGTGGTGGGTTAAAATGTCTTGGATTTTTCTCTTAATGAAAATACTTGAAATCAAAATGATTTCTGACTTTAGACCAGTCATTTATTTTTGTACTCTTTTTTTTTTTTTTTTTTTATTAGCACATACCACATACATGAGAACATAGATTTACACATACATAGAATATAATATAAATATAGGTAGTATGTAGTAAATACATAGAAAAAATATTGAAATAGAGCAGCTTTCTGCCTGAACAACTGTTGTGCTTGATTGGAACATACAAAGGACATCTTAAGTATATGCTGGGCCATCTCACTACAAGCTTAAAGACACTGCATACTGTGTTACTCATTCTTTTATAATTCAAAGTCAGGTTGCTCGACTGCACCAATAGATTTCTTAGGTTCATATTAAATAATGAATTTTCACAGTACATGCCATAAAGTGAATTGGCAGGTTTTGTGAGCGATTGGACTGTAAATCTGAAATGAGACTCCCTTCGTCACAGTTTCACTTCTTCCCACCAACTGTTCAGATGCCTCAGGTGCCAGAAGGGATTAGGAAACCCTGAGAGAGAGGATGGCAGTTCTGCTGAGCATGGGGAAAATGCAGCACCGTCTTTGCTGCTTTTAACTGAACACAGTGAGCACAGTGTGAAGCTTTACATTTTACAGTCTCAGCCTGGCTCATAAGAAGATTCTATTACAATGCATCAGTTACCTTTATGTTTATAATCAGGGTTAATGCTATAAAGTTACATCCTGCAGGTTTTTAAGCCTGTTTTCAGGCACTTTGATTCGTTACACCTTAAGAAATGAAACATAATCAAGGAGTATGTGGTGACAGAACAGAAATTAAAGCGGTGGTATACCTTTAAAATTACATTTTCATGACTCTCTGATACTGGTGTGATTTCACAATAATACAGTCACGTTTTAAAAAAACCCCTCCCTTTGTTAGCCATAAAATGAGTTTGTTGCCAAAGGCATTGTAGGAAGGGCTGTCATTGTAGTGGAGCAGCAGGAGGCAGCTCACAGTGTCTCTTTGAACCTGGCACATAATGGGGTTGGTATGCTTTGGTTAACAACACAAACTGCCACTGACTTTATCATTTTGCCCCCGAAGTTTAAGATTTCTTAACAAAGCTTTGTTGGTGTGGAAGAACTCGTAGCAAACCAGCCTTTGTCATAAAGCAAACATCAGCTCCAGGGAGAGATTCCTGGAGGGATTGTTAGTTTTCCAAGATTTTACTTGACATAAACTCTTTAATCTGTGTGTCCTAACCTGAATGAAACTAACAAAATACCTAAACCCAGGAAAGCCACAGATCTCACTTTTAAGAGCCAGGTGTAGGTTTTGCATTAAAATCCTGCCAAGTCAAACCAGCATGGTTAAATTGCTTTTCGTCAGGGGTTTGTGATGGCACCACTGCCCAGACAGGCTGACTTTCCTCCTTGTCCTTGTGGTGTTCAGGTGAATGAGGCTGTGGCTGACAGGCCCTTACCACAAATTGGGGTCCAATGGCTGTGTGTTTGAGAACTGGAACAGACACGTCAGCCAAGGAAAATCACAGTGGCAAAATACACCCAGGGCTCTCCAGAGCTGGGTCACTGTTCCAGTTGCTTGGACAACCCTTCCCCTCATTACTAAAGCTGGTGCACACTGTGTGCTTATACATTTCCATAGGTTCTCTTCTCTTAAGCAAGGATAACATTGACACATAGAGAATCATTTGATATACTGTTTTCTCCACAAGTTACTCAGCAGCTCATGTGGGAGACATGATTAGAGGCAGTTTTCCTTTTTTTTTTTTTTTTTTTTAATGGAAGAGATATTTGTCTTGAGAGTACAAGTTGGAGGCATTATGAATTCTGTTTTGGGCATATTTATTTGATTTTGTTATGTTCTAGAAGAATGCAATATGAAATGTTAAAGGCAAATCTATCATGCCAGAGCCCAAGGGGTGAGGCTGTTATCACACCCTGTGCCCAGGTCTGATCAGAGCTGGAGCTGAAGATGCATGTACACGTTTATACACCATCAACCAGTGTATTTATCTAGATGTACATGTGTACAGTCTGCCCCAGAGTTCACAGGCAGATACTCAGGGCACCCAAATGAACACAGCACCAATGGCCTCATCCTGCTGCCCAATCTGAATGGACACTATGGAAGTTCACCAGGGAGAAATACATATAAGCACAGGGTGGATCTCTCCAGCCCCTGGGCCCTGACATGTAAACGCTTCCAAATCTAAGTGTGACTTGGACATCAGTGATTTCTCTCCATGATATCATCCCAAGTGAGGTGATTTTACTTTCTCTTGTGGGAAACTGTTGGAACCTGTGCAGGTTTTTAGGCTAAAGAATCAGAAGCAGCCTCCAAGACAGAAGCCTCAATAATACCAATGGAATCTGCTGGATGACCTTGGCTAACAGCGAACTAAGGGAAGAACCTGCTCATATTCCATTGAATGATACAAGTGAAGAGTTCTATTAATAAAGTTACATTTAAGATAGATAAGCGCTATGTAAATTGACAAAAATTACAAAATACATCTTGGTTGATCCTTAGCTATAGTTGTGTGTTGTTAGATAGTTAGGATGGAGTGTATTAGTTCTAGAAAATATGTATAAGTGTATGTTAAGATAGTCCTTTCTTGTACTCTTGAAATCCCTACTCAGGGGAACATAAAGATGCAAGAACGGAAACATTTAGCCCCTTTCTGCCTTCCTGCCATTCCTGAGTGGAACTGTAACTTCAGATGAAGAGGAGTGAACTCTCATTTTTGTTTTCTGAGGCAGTCAGGTTGTCCTATTAAGGATAATAAGCCTCCAACTAAGACACTAAAACTGTGTCTGTGCAAAAAGTCATCGGCTACAGGGAACACGCTAACTTGGTAATGCAGTCCTTCTGTTTGCCTAATGACCAGACAAAGCCCTGATGAAGATTAACCTCACACAAATGGATTTTGCATTGTCTGAAGTACATAGATCAAAAGTTAAAGCAGGGTTCTTTTGAGCAAAGAACTAATAATGATTAAGAGCTACATTTTGTCTCGAGTACCTCTCAATTGATTGTGGACCTGCATGGCATGATGGATTAAAATCAGTAATTTAGAATCTGACAAAACAATACCTTACAGAGAGGATTAGAGTCAGCATGATGACAAAATGTACTAATGATCCTGACTGTAACATTGAAAGCTTTTCGAATGTAACACCTTTCTACTTTTTTCCCCTCATATTAAA
>VXAU01002171.1:1246560-1257643 GCA_013399695.1 Formicarius rufipectus
ATAGATTAGAAGGCTGGCTGTATATTGATGGAGAGTGTAGGAGCTTTTCCCCTGTCAGTAAAGACTTACTCAAGCCCTCTGAATGGGGACATGGATCTGCTTTGAGATAACTCTCCTTTCAATGAGTTATGAAAGAAATGCAAGTCCCCACGTGAAAACTTTTTGAAGCTCACCCAGGGAGCAACAAAATGGTCCCCTGAATAGAAGGATGATGCTTTCCCACCATCAGTAGGAGAAGACCAGAGTCCAGAACAGGTTTTAGTTGCTACAGCTCTGAGCATAATCCATTTTAGTTGGAGACAAAATTTCTCTCTGCTTCCCTAGTGGAACAGTTATGCATAGTAGTGACTTAAAGGTGATGATTGCTGAAAGTCCCTGATGTGCTACAACTAGTTTTTGTCTTTTTCCCATAGTTCTAGGACAGTTTTTAGGGAATAAGTATCCTCATTATAATGAGCAACATTGACACCAGCAGTAACATGTTAAAGTAAAAGCAAATGACTGAATAAAACACTCCTAAGGCAGGTCCCTTGGAATTCATGTTATCCATATGATTTTGGATAGTTCCTTTGCTTGTATGTTGTATATATTTTTAGTGTGAATCACTTTACTAAACACCTTATATGTAAATCTTGCAAATGCCAAAATGTTACATGAGTCCAAGGGAAGCCTCAAGAATTTAATGGAAAAGATGGGATTTATGAGAGTAATGTCTGTGAAATGCTTTGTTTATAATAGATGAATGAGGAATAGATTATTCCTCTCAAACTGTGCCACTCTTCCCACCCCCTAAAAAGAAAGCAAAGACCCCAAAGCATTGAGTTTCAATTGGGATTATCAGTGGCTGCAGTTGGTACCCTGGGCAAGCACAGGCACAAAGTGAGTCAAGAAGGCAGCTGTGGAGTCAAAGATAAAAATCATCTGGATAAACATTTCCTGAAAAGGTACAAAGCCCAGAATGAATTTCTGGGAAATAGCTTTAGGTCAGTGAAACAGCCACCAGTATAAATATCAATGGTTTCAGCTTTCTTCTCTGATTAGAAAGACAAGACTCCACTCCAGTTAACCTTGTAAACTTGAAGGGTTATTGGTTAGAAACAAATGGTTGTATTTTCTCAATTCTTATTTTTTTTTGGTGTTGAGACTGTAATTGATGTTACCAATTTCAACTAGAAAGTAGCTTTAGTTCAAGAGAAAAAATGCTTTGCAAAGGAATGCAAATCCCTTAAAACAGTTAGTGTTATTTTCTCCTAGATTTTGCAGCCTCACCGCAGTACAGAATGATGTCCTCTTACTACCTTAACTTTTTCCTTTTTTCTGCAGTTGAAAACATTCCTGTATGCATTGTGACTGTTTTAATAATAATATATTAAGAAGTCACCATTTTCCTAGCTAATTTTAGATAATAAACCGATAGCTCTCATCCCTAAACAAACAAACAAACAAAAAAATCCATAAAATAGAAAGAAAAAAGTAAGGGGTGTTGTCCCTTAAAATCTGAAATCCACAAAGCCACTCCATATTAGGAGCAGGAGTGAAATCCATGAAGTAATTCCTTGGGGATTTCAGTTAAGGAGAACACCCAGACCAGGGCCATGGGAGAGCTTGGTGAAACCTCTGTGCTGCTGAGGGAGTTTGGGCTTTGCCACAGCCCCACTCTGTACCTGCAGGTGCCCAGGTGTGCTCCTCCCTCCTTAGGGTCTGCACACCTTCACACCACATCCCAAGACAGGGCTTTTCCTCATGCTGTCCCAGGAAATGAGCTCCAATTAACAATGCAATGTCATTGAAATGAGAATTTGCCAATCCAAAAGTTATAAATTATATTTGTTATAAAATGGACAAAAAGACTTTCTAATTAGTTGGCTCCTTAAAAATTAAATGCATGTAATAGCACACAGAATTTTTGTTTGCCTGATAGATTGTTTTTGCAGTTGCAGCAAAAATAATCCAATTAAGTCTTGGATGTTCCTTTTTTTTTTTTTTTTTTTCACTTCCCGAGTTAGCCTACCACATTAGTAATCTCTGTGTGTGCCAGTTTTAGTCTTCATTGCTGTTACAAATATAATTTTAATTGCAAATGACATATTGTTTGGTGTACACATGATAGCTTCCCGGTGTGTTACATGCTTGGGATTTATGAAGCATTTAATATGGTTTCTTGTTGACACTTGTAAGTCCTCACAGTAGCATGGTAAGGACTTGGTTTCTATATTTGCTTATAAATATATCATGCAATAGTATATCCTTAAAAATGAATCATAGGACAATTTTAGACTTTTTTTTATATCTTTTTTCTGGAAAAAAAAAATAAAAATGGATGGCTTCATCTTGTCGAAGTTCACTGAAGACAAAACCAAATCCCAGCCATGTTCAACCAAATTCAGTAACAGGAAGATGTGCAAGTCAAAAGTGAGATAAAAGAGCACACAATCAATTAGGTTGGAAAAGAACTGTGAGATCATTGAGTCCAACCTATGACCCAACACCACCTTGTCAACCAGACCATGGCACTGAGTGCCACATCCAGTCTCTTCTTAAACACCTCCAGGGACAAGGATAGTGACTCCACCACCCCTCCACAACCCAACCCTCTTTTTGTAAAGAACTTCTTTCTCATGTCCAGCCTAATAAACCTCCCCTTGGCACAGATTAAGACCACACCCTCTTGCCCTACTGCTGGTTGCCTGGGAGAACAGACCGGCTGCACCCTCCTGTCAGGGAGACGTAGATAAATTACATCAGAGATATTACTTTGAAGTCCATATCTGTCAGTGGGAACCTTCACTGAGATTTTTTTCCAATCCCAATCTCCCTTTCTGCTGAGCATTTGAGCCCATGGTGATGCCAAAAAGCACAAAATAAATGAAGTGCCCAGAGACAAGTTGGTCTTTAAGCACCAAAGGTGTTTATTGCAACATTGGGCAGCAAGGCAGTTCCATAGCACAAACTAGTTCAAAGTTTCAGTGAGAAACCAGGTGATTTATCCAGCTGATATTCAAGACTACAACTTGTTAACAACAAATCTTAACATGCATATTCATGATTTGTGGTATCTAATTATCATATTCATAGAGGGTGGAGTTTGGGCAGTTCTTGGGGTAGAACCTTCCAGGATCTTCTCTTGGCACAGTTTTGGGTGGTCTGTCAGCCCTTCAGCTTCTTCAGGGCTCGTTTTCTCCTCTTTCTCACCATGACCTCTCCACCTTTCTTTGTGAGGTTTCCTGGCTGGTCAAGCTTACAAAACTCCTTGGCTCGAGGCCTTCCTACTTTCTTCAAATGTCCCTGTTCCCCTGATTTATGACCACTGGGTTTATCCTATAGCACTCCTAGCAGTCTTCCTAAGGTTTTGGTCCAGCACACAGAACAAGACAAGTTACCCATCAGGTATCAGGCAGAACAAGCATCTGGCAATTTTCTAACAGAGCAAGGTCCCTTTACTAATTCAGTTAACTCTTTTAGGCCTTGCTCTTGCTTCAACAGAAAGCCTGAGCTCCATTGTCAGGTCCTGTGCAATCCTCCCAGACCTTGGCAGGGGCTGGAGCCATTCAGCATTTGTGTGCATTAGGCAATATATTTAACATTTCCCGTTTCCATCCCATTTGGGGCTGTTTGGCTGCAGCCCAGAGCTGTGGGCACTGGGGATGGCATTGCCATCAATCCCCCGGCGCTGGCTCCGAGTGCTCCGTGGGCGCCGAGGCCGGCGCGCCCGCGGGAACCTTTCGGGATTCCTGGCGGAGCAGCTCCGCCTCTTCCCAGCAAACCTCCCTGGGACTCAATTAATGCATCTCATCTGCTATTGATTGTAGCCAATAAGTGCCTAAATGATTGGATGCGAGGCAGAGGGATTCTGAAGGGAAGAGGCAGCTTGAAAGAAATATGCGGTTTAATTACAGGATGAATTTCGCCTCCCCCCCAGGAATTTAACAAATAGGCCTAAGTGCACTTAGCTGTTCTTGACATCTGTTGAAATGATATCTGCCCGTGATGAGGGAATTGGGGGGATTGGGCTGAGGGTATTGTCAGGATCAGTGAGCCACGGGAAACTGCTCTTCTCTCTGCAAAATTAGACTGCAGAGAAGCCTTCATTAGCAGTTTTAGGTCGAGCCGTAATGATTGTGATTGCCATAACAGAATTCTGCTTGCTGATTTAATGACACTGGCGCTGTCTTTAGAAGGATGTAAAGTAATTATTTAAAATGGTGTTGAAACCTAAGAATGAAATATGCATTTCAGATGGAATCCAAATCTATATTCCTGGTGCTGGTGTTGGTGGCAACTTGATATATGACTTGGAAGAGAAATGTCCAGGTTTATACCTGTTTTATGATGTGATGTGACATGTTATGAAACCCAGAATCTCTCAGGTAAACAGTGGAGATGGCATAAAAGCCAGGGAACACAAAAGCTGGAGCTTCAGCTTAAATTCTCTAGGAAGACAAGCATGGTGAAGAGTAATGTTGTGTATTTGCTCACTTTGATTACATCTATAATTCAGCAGGAAGCATGGATTGTTTCATGCTTTCAACTGCATTTTATAGTATTTATACTATACCTCTGCACAGGAGAGCCTTGGCAATACCTTTGGAGTCCTCAGAGACATAAGTTCCTTTGCATTATTTGAAAGCTGTGTTTTCTCGTGCTTGGAGCATTTATGTGTATTACCTCATAAATTACTTGTCATTTCCTTTGGAAAAGTGATAAACATTTATTTGAGGAGGTAGAAACAGAAGGTGGGACTGTGTATCCTGTTGTCTGAGCTGCCTGCCTGTGTGTGCATTCTGACTGTGCATTTGGCCAATGCAAAACCTCTGGAAAACCTGCAAGATTAGGCCGGGGGGGTTCTTTCTTTTACATATAATGCAAATTCTTCTGCCTGCAGTGTTCTGTTCATGTGATTTCCATAAACAATTTGCAAGCACAAATACCTATGGTGAATTTGTTGTACTGTAAAACACAAGTATTGATTTAGGACTGTAGGAAATGTTGATTATCTGGGGTTTTACAGATGCAGTAATTGAAGATGGGATTTCAGTTGGTGAGACCATTCAGTCTTTTCCTGGAAGTGACTGAATTCACATCCATGTAAATTCCTGATGCACTTCCCTGTTTTACTGCAATGGTGTTCAACGGGCAAGTTGGCACCAAAGGTGGTAAATCATATCAGAGCTAAAATTTTGTCTTTTGAGTGGGTTATTTTCCTACTATATTCCTGAAAATGTATGTGTAAATACAGAGAGTGAGCAAGACACAGTGTTTTGCATTCACCCCATTCACTTAATTTTATAAACATGGAGAAAGGACTTCAATTCTAAAAGGGAGATTTTTGTATAGCAAGTTGACCTCTAATGATGGACTTTCAGTTAGAATTAAAAATTTTAATTTTTAATCAGAATTAAAAATTGCGTTTTTAGTCTTTTTGTAACAAGATTTGAGATTGCTCTACAATTTCCTCTGAAATCCAGTGTAAAATCAAATAAAAGCCAAGATATCAGAGATATTAGAAGTTATTTACAAACTCTATTGCTATTACTTGATTTTTAGGGTTGTCTCCATTTGATATCTCATTGCTCACTGTCCTGAAACAGAAGAGTTTCTGTGTTTGTAAATCTTCTGGTAATGGGATTAAATAAATGCTAATTTCTTTCTCTTTGCAGCTATAAATGCTGTTATCTTTTTAATGGAAATGAAATAGATTTTTTTTTTTCCTCCATTAGAACCCAGTGTATTAAGTTGGAATATATGTATAAATATCAGGGTTGGTTTTTTTGGTTTTTGGGTTTTTTTAACATGAATATGAGCCATCTGCCATTGTGTGTCATATCCCAAAGCAACTTCAAAACCTCTGTGATGTAATATGCACCTATCTAGGCTAAAATTTTGACTTTATTCAAATCTTTCACCCATAATTAGGCACCTAAATATAATGGCCTGATTCTGAAGAGATGTGAGCACTTTTAAGTACAGTGACTCGCTAAGATTTGCTGTGCTTTGCATTTCTAAAACCAGGCCATATATGTAGGTAGCCCAAATATAGATTCATGAACTAATTTAAGACTTAAATAGACTTCAAATTATTGGGCTTCTTTAGTAGTTCGTGTTATTCTTAAAGGAGAAAAACAACGATTCCAGCGGTGATGCTCTGATTGGGACCGATGGCAAAGCACCCCCAGTTCAGTGAGAAACGATTACTCCTTGTTTTCAAAAGTACTTTTGAAAGCTCTCTAACAGTTCCATGTTGCATTACATTATGCCAGTTTAAGGCACCAGCTCTTCTTTTCTTATTCCAAATTTACTAGACATGTAATGGAAAATTGTTTAGGTGGAGCCCTAAACATTCAGTGGAACTGAATTATGTACGGATGATCTAAACTGCCTGCTCTCTTCAAAGCCAGGATGTTTAAGGGAACATATTACTTGCTTTGAACAAAACTAATTTGATATTTAGCAGATCATTTCCACCCGTCAGACAGTGTGGTTCTTTTTTTCTGTTGTGTTGGTGGTACTTTCAGGGCTTGCAAAAAAAAAAAAAAAAAATTTGGTTCAGGGGTTGTTTTGCTTTTCGAATTGGAAGAAATGGTAATGGTTTTCATTTTAAGTGGTTCTTAGCTGTAAATCCAGATTACTTAAGATGAAGGCAAATATTGAAAAGTGTGGTATCGCTGTCACAAAATCACAGTCTAATTGTCATTGTTAATACCTTGTAATTGTCATGAGTCCTGGCATTGCCAACTAGACAAGACAGAGTGCTGAAAAAGAACAATTAATCTTCCTTTAATGAGGGCACTGTGGTAATGTGCAAACCAGACCAGAAAGTCCAAGCTTTTACCTGAACCTTTGTCTAAGTTTATTTTCTTATATTTAAATTCGGTGTATTTTCTCAATTGAGACCTCTTATAAGGGAGATCAGGTTGGGATGTAGATGAATGAAAATGGAATTTTAATAGTGAACTGGCCTTTACATTACTCTTTTCAAGTTTGGTGGTTGTTTTTTGATTTTGGGGTGGTTTTTATTTGTTTGGAGTTTTTTGTTTGTTTTGATTTTTGTTTTGTTTGGTATGGGTTTTGGGGGGTTGTTTGTTTGTTTTGGTTTGGTTTTGTTAGTTTGTTTTCAATTTGGGTTTTGTGTGTTTAGTTTTTTGTGTTGATGGTGGTTTTGGTTTTTTTCTTCAAAATGATATTATTTTTATGGACATTTAAAACTCCAGGCATGCATCTGGGCACTTTCTGTAGTAGGCAAAGACACCTGTTTAAAAAGAATATTCAGAAGGTGCACAGCACTGTACTTTGGTGTATAGGTCATGCTACATTAGAATATGACAGTAACTCAATATTGTTCTCTGTGGAGAAAGTGTTCCAATACGGATAGCAATGCTTGTGACACGTGGCAACAGAAGAGGAGTGAGAAGCAAATATCATGGTTCACTATTTCTCCTGATGTCCCATCTTTTCATTCTCCCTCCCACTGTCAAGACAGACCTTGCTGCCAACTTGCCTTCCCTCTGAAAGGAGGTTTCAAAAATGATTAGAGGTATCACAGTGTAGAAAAATATTACCAATCAAGTTGTTAACGTATTTCCACTTTGCGCAAACATGCTACCAGGTCTGAAAAGGAATGAAAGTACCTGCAGTAGTATAAAAATCTCTGCAATTCCTTGGAAGCTCTGTGTTTTCAAGTGCAAAACTCAGACTGGTTGTTACTGAGCCAAGCCAAGAGCATGATTTATTTAATTATTTTAAAGAAAATTCTTTCCCCTGATGAATTTAGTTACTTTCTTGCCCCCTCTTTTTTTACAGGGGACAGGACTAGTTCACAAATTGTGGTAGGGGCCCGAGCAGTGGAATTCCAATATGCCATCCATCAGTTTCCCCTTTATTGGGTTAGCTCCATGTGGCTAATCCAAACCACGCTTTGTGGTTTAGGCAGCAAGGCGGGAGCAGAAGTATCTTAAAAACAAAACAACAACCAAAAAAAACAAACAAAAAACCCCCCAACAAAACATCGGGAAAATGTGTCGCCAGAATGACAAATCCTTAGGCACAGCTATAAAACAGCCAGATCAGTAGCACAGAGCCATAAGAATATATTGACTGGGGCTCCAACTCCTCAGCAGATGGATCAATCCAGCAGACTTGCATTAATTGCGGACTAGAGAGAGCGATGCGATCGATGATGGGCACCAAAGTGCAGCAGTAATGATGCCACCCCCAGCTAATCCAATAAAGGGGAACCTGATGGATGGCATATTGGAATTCCACTGCTTGGACCCCTGTCACAATAAAGTATATCCTACAATTATGGGGCGAAATGGAGCAGGCAGCAGTCAAGGCAGCCTAATCAGCCAGTGGTTCCCCTGATTAAACACCACCTTAAGTGGCACACACTGCAACTTGTCCAGGTTCTGAAAGGTAATCCTTAAATGAATGGGAACCAGTGTGTTTTAATCAAAGCAAACTGTGAATATTAAGAAGTGGGCAAGATATGGAGATGACTGAACATTTTACCAGTTGATGAACAGGTTTCTCGGTGTTGGCTGTGAGGAGAAAGGGCCGTGTGCTCAATTGTGAGGCACCAGCTTCCTGTGCTGCAAATCAGCTTGGTCTTATACAGGCTTAAAGACCCTGATGGGGGAAAATAATATACTTGAGACCCTTGGAGAAGTCCAATTTAGGTAACTCGTGTAAGTGTTTGCCTATGGTTACTAATTTCAATTTGCTGAGCATTACATGTTGATTGGGGGAAGAACAGATTTTTAGAAAAGTAAGTACAGCCAGACCTGCACCTGAAGTTAAGATTCGGTGGTTATCTGCTTATTACCAAGCCAACCTAAATCCTCTTCAAAACACAGCATTTGTCACATTAAGCACTAAAAGTCTTTCAATTCTTACTAAAGTATTGACTTTATACTATTGCTCTAATGCTGATAGTTAATTTTTATCATGCAGTTTATCTCTATGAGCCTCCTCATTATCATGTTGACTTCACTTTGCCATTGACTTGACCTTTTAAGACACAGCTTTGTGTGAAGAATGCCAGAAGCCTGAAGAGACCACACAGGAGCCCCTCAGTGGTGCCACCTTAAGGAACACATGCCCTGAGTTCCTGTCTCTCCTTGGTTCTTCCTGCTGTTCTTGGCAGGGATCACTCAGAGCAACAGAGGAGCTGTGACTGTTTAATTCATCTTATCCCCTGCCAACAGTATTTCTCAATTATATTTTGGTGGGAGGGTAAATGACTGGGCTTGGAGCTGCTCAGCATTCAGGGAGTACCAGGGCTGTTGTTGGGGTGGGTTTGAGCAGTGACAGAAAGGGAAGTAGATCACTGCCCAACACTGAGGAAGCACCTAAACCCATCTGTAGATCATTCTGCTTTGCCTTCTGGAAATCATTGACTGCTTTAATTCCAGTTCTGGATGGGTGTTTTTGTTTCATCTATTGGCATTTGTTACTTTGCAGATAGAGATGTTTGTGTATGAATTGGACTGAGGTTTTGACACTACCTAGTTGTTGACACTCTTCAATAGAACCTGGCACTGTTTCCATATGCAAATGTAAAAGGTTTTTCATGAACAAAATAATTTTTCTACCTTTGCCATGTTTTTTGTTTGTTTGTTTTTGGGTGTTTTTTTTTTTTTCCTTTAAAGAAGTTGCTGAAGCAGGGAGTCTTGGGGACAATTATTTAAGCAAATGCAAGCAAACAAAAATATTCTCATTTCTATGTATTAAAGTGTGCTGGTAATAACTGCTATGACAGATGAGGAGCTCTGCATGTCCTGCTGGAGCGTCTCTGGTTCTGGAGCAGTCAGCATCTTTGCTTCTGGAGCATCCAGCTGGGCACGTGTGGACAGTAATTGTCCAGCCACCTCAGCTTAATGGCCTGGGGTAGGAAAGGCAACACTTCAGGCTGCAGTTCACACCTTCCATTTCCTTTTCAGAGCAGTGTAATTTTCTCCGTGGTGTGGGGAAATGAACAGGCAGGATTTGTACAGGGCTCTTCTTCTTCCTCTCTAAAGGGGATTGCACCTGTGGGGCAGACAGTGACAAAAGAAACAAGATTCCCCCCGTGGTTTCAATAGGAATGCAGGGATGAAATTAAGGAGACCTTTTATCCTGAAGCTTCTAAATATTCCCAAGTGTTTCTATTCAATACAAAAATGTAATTAAAAACTAGAGTAATAAGCAATCAATAAGTCCTGTAATGGTTTTCAGGCTGCATAAGTGAGCTGACAGCAAAGACTGTCTTCCTGTTTCTCTGCAAGTAGAAAGTAGAATTCATGTTCTTCGGGTTAGGGTTTGGTTTTTTGGTTTTGCGTTTTTGACTTGTTTGTTTTGGTGGTTTTTGTTTGTGTGTGCTTTTGTTTTTTGTGTGGTTTTTGTTTGTTTGTTTTGTTTTTTTCCTTTAAAAGTACTGCAGTATAACAAAAAATAAGAAAAGGTGACCAGGCTATGAATGAATGTGCTACCACCATACTAAATTTTAATGGCATCTGTTTCTGTGAGACATGCATGATACAGTGTGTATTTTTTTAAACCTATTTTTGATTGCATGAAGTGGTGAGAGCTTTACACCTCTCATCATAAGAATAATAAGAAAAAGGGGAGTTCAGAGTCTGTCGTGGTAACTAATTGCTGTGGAACAAACCCTTGCCTTCCCTGAGACTTTGTTCCTTTCTTTTTGCCACTAGGGAATAATTTTAATACATGAAAACTGTATTCAAGTTATGTTCCAGCAGTAAATGAGATCTACTTACTTCTTTCCAGAACAATTAGTTTCAAGCCAGCCTATGTTAAAGAAAGTACTGAGCAGTGTGTTTTATAATTGCTGGAGAGCTGTACATGCAACATTAGAATAGAAATATTGGGTTTCTTTTCAAGTTTGAGTAATCCCAGTAGACTTGCAAGCTGCTATGAATAATTCTGTAAAGTCTAAGTGAAAGAGTTCACATAATTCCCCTCCTCTCTTTGAGATTACTGCAGCTATCGGGGGCAAAAAGTCCAAACGCCTCAACATTGTGGGAAATGAAGACATTTTGTGTTAAGACTAAAGTGGTGATTTCCCCCCCCCGCCCCCCCACCCCCTTTT
>VXAU01002171.1:1257749-1371022 GCA_013399695.1 Formicarius rufipectus
CCCCCACCCCTTTTTTTTCCCCTTTGACATTCCACATCATCTCATAGGTGTGTCTGTACCCCCTTAGGCTGTTCCTGAATAGTGACAGAACAAGGGCCAATGGTCTCAAAGTGACACTGGGCAGGTTTAGGTTGGATATTAGGAAGAACTTCTTCCCTGTGAGGGTGGGCAGGCCCTGGCACAGGATGCCCGGAGAAGCAGTGGCTGCCCCATCCCTCGAAGCGTCCAAGGCCAGGTTGGATGGAGCTTGGAGCAACCCAGGCTAGTGGAAGGTGTCCCTGCCCATGGCAGGTTGGAATGAGATGAGCTTTAAGTCCCTTCCAACCCAAACCATTCTGTGATTATTTGTTGTGCCTTCATTTGAAGTCTCTTAAGGCCTGTGTTATACACTGGTTTTGTGTGTGTGTATGTTTTTTTAAAATTACTTATTTTTCACATATTTACAAATCAATGCATAACAACTAGGACTGGGAGGTGAAGAATCATGCTTGGAAAAATGCATCTTGCATGGGAATTTGGTTGGTCCATGGAACTGCACTGACAGGGAGTTGCTGCCTCTGCCTTGCACAGTATCATTGCCCTGGGTAATTTCTACCTCGTGCTCTTGAAATAAAACTTGTAACACAGATGGTGACCCTGGAAGGTCTTACAGACTGGTAAGTGCTTGAAAAGGTGTTAATGCTTTTCCCGGGGAAAAGAGAGGGGAAATTTAACCTCCCCCAAAGTATTGTTTCATCTGTAATTAGCAGAGGCAAGATCATACAAACACAGAAATCGGTGAGCTAATTGTGATAGTCTGGCAATGAGGGGACTCTACTGGGATCAATTAACATGATCTAGATAATAAAGGGAAAGCAGAATGTTCCCTCTTTTCTTTCCCTCTGATGATTTGCCACATTTGTTTCTTAAATACAGACTTATGCAAGCAAGAAAAGGAAGAGTTGGCTTTTTTTTCCCCTTTAACATTTCTAGAACAATAAAAGTCATCAAAATGATCTTCAATTGTGCTGACAAGCTGCTTGTTTCTTTTACAGTTGAGACCAAGTGACAGGTACAGCTGGGTACCATTGGGAAGGATTGACTGGTGGTCCAGCTTTTTTGGCTATTTAACAGTAGAATTGTTCTTGTGGTGAAAAACTCAGATTGTTAAGCTCAGTACATTCTGGTGTATACTTATGAGGTGTCTGTTCTATTTATTCTTATTTTGGGATGCCCTTAGATGTGAATATAGGTGGTTAAGATATCTCTTTTACACTGGTATTGTGTATCATATTACAACATATATATGATTATATTTTGCTGGGAGTAACAGGAAAAATATCAACTTTTTAATATATGTATAGTAAATACTGGGAAATCATGTCAAGCTTGTCAACAATAATACATTAATATTTTAAGTGTTGTTTTTTCCTTTTTCCAACTAACTGAAGCCATGCTCATGGCATTTCTCAGCTGTGGGCTCCTGGAGCACATGAGTTGGCATGTCAGGCTGTGAGTGTCATAGGTTTCTGTAGCTGAATTTTAGTAGAAGGGGGGGCTCTCCAGGATGGTTTCTGGTAGAAGCTGCCAGAAGCTCCCCCTGTCCTGTGGAGCCAAGGACAGCCAGGTCCAGGAGGGACCTCCTGCTTGATGGCCAAAGTTGAGCCAATTAAGAATCACAGTCCCAGCTCTGTGATAACATATTTAAGAATTTAGGAATGTGGGGCAGTTGAGAATTCCAGACAGGAGATAAAAATGTAGAGAGAGAGACCAAGGTCTGAGCAGGAGGAGGAGAAGGTGGGGAAGGACACAAAGCTGTTCCCTCCCTGTAGCTCTTGGAGACCCATCGGGGTGCACAGACCCCCCTGCAGCCCATGGGGTGACCCCCAGAACAAGAGCAATGGCAGAAACAACAACCCACTGCAAACCTCCATTCCCTTCTCCCTGGAACTGCTGGACAGAGGGAGGAGTGGGAGGAGAAAGGTGTTTTTAAGGCTGATTTATTTCTTACTTTGGAGTTTTAGTTCTTGTGTAGTAATAAATTTAAGTATTTTAGCTACTCTGAGTTTGTTTTGCCATTATCTCTCAGCTGTTTTTTCCCTTTTCTGCTTTTCCTTTCCCTGTGGTAAAGGGGGGCCTGGAGGTTTGGGTGGACACCAGGTGACAACCACCACATTGAGTTTGGCTCAGGGATGTGCAGCAGCAGGGCTGGTTGCTCCGGGTGCCCTGGGAATGGGCTGCACTGCTTTTTGTCCTGCAAGCTGAGTGTGCTCCTTAAGGGAGAGAAGATCAAGCCTCAAGCACTGAGCGCTAGGCTTAAATTCACTCCAGCTCCCCTAGAACATGAGGCTTGATATTCTGTACAAAATCAGTTTAGCTCTTGTTGGAAGTGACAGGGTGCCAGCAGTTCATTCAGGCACACATTCATGATTTTTAGGAAGATTTAGTCTCCATTATCCTGATGGAAGAGGAGGTTTTCCAGCTTGGCAAGAGCTGACTACCCAAGCTCAGCAGGAAGGGGAATTTCCAGCGTGTCTGGCAATACACTATTCCTGTGTTCCTCATTGCCCCTGAACAACAAGGAGAAAAATGGGTTTTGAAACTTAGTTATTGGACACTAGAAGGAGTAAAATGCAGTGAAAATGGACTGCAGTATTCTTTTTTTTTTATTTATTTTTTATTTTAGAGAATTATTCCACACCTCAGAGAGATTTTATATAACCCAGTAATGAAGAATAGTTCTCCTGCTCTCTGGGCCTCAGGCATTCCACATTTCTGGAGCTAGAACATGACGTGTACAACGAGAATGTATGAAACCTTTAAGAATTTATTTTGTTTTAATACCTAGATAGCTGGTGAGCTTATTTTCTTCTCAAAACTGATTATAGACATATTTCTTATATAATTAGTTGAGAACTATCAAATAAACCCAAAAGTGACTCATCCTCCTTCCCCACTCTCCCTTACACTCTGTGAAATGCTGAGTTTACCTTACTTCTCATGGACATGGATATTTAGGCAGTGATAGCAAAGCTATTTAAAATACAAACTTGTTCCTTGTTTTTAGTTTGTTTCTCTCATGCCATTTTCTATTACAATGCCTACAGACTTGGACTTCCACCCTTCAACCCCACTTTGCTTATGCTGCTCACTTGCTTTGAGAAAAATATTTTCCTTTTCTTATCTCTTTCTTGGTTTTATTTTTTGCTTTTATTTTTTTTTTTTTTTTCCTGAACACAGATGGTGGCAGCAGTGTTCTGTCTAAAGACAAAAGAAAACAGCTGGTAAGGCAAGACTGCACCAGCAGTGCATGGCTGGTTGCGGTGTGGCAACGTCTCTCTTGGTTTCCAGAGGAGTTGATACACAAACCAAGAACACAATTACCTCCCCTCTAACTGTAACAGTAAAAATAATGGGGAAAAAAAAGCAAAAATATACTAAATTTATGGCATAGTACAGATTCAGTACCTTTCCATCTTGGCTTCCATATTGAAATGGAGCCTTGATTTAAGAAAAAATTGTTGCAGTCTAGTACCTATAAAATTCTAAGAGGAAATAAAATCAATGTTGGCCCAAATCTTGGAATGCAAACCACACACACAGACTGTAAAATATGGTGGAATACTGCTTACTCAGTAGATTCAGCTCAAGGAATCAAACAGCACTGAGACTGACTATAAAAATGTGCAGGAAATGAAAAAATCTGTTTAATAGGTGCTTACAAATTGTTGTTTTCATAAGATCAAGGTGGGTTTTTTTATTCCCTTCAGGTAAAGAGAACTCTCTTGATTGATATTTATCTAGTTTGCACAGATGAAAGGTGTTTGTTTGGGGGTTTTTTCCTTTCTTTGCAATGTTATTAATCCTGGATGTCCAGGCTGCTAAATGTACACATCTGAATTACAGTGTATCAGCAATCAAATTAAAGGCTTGGGGTGGAGGGGGGAGGGGAGNTCTATTTTCTAAAACATGCTGTGTAGTCATTTTGAGGAATTATTGCCCCTGCCTAGCATGGGAAGCATGCACTGAGTGAGAAGTGTGGCTCTCTTGCCAGTGTGCATCTGTAACCTGTCAAACTGCGGCACACTTGCCAAGGTTGGACTCGAGGAGATGCTTTCCCATTTTTCACAAGAGGGCTTTCTCTTCCTCAGCAACCAGAGATGCAGCGAGGGCTGAGGCTGCACAAAAGGAACAACAGAAACAAGTGGGGGAAAAGAATAACCAGTTTCATGGAGGATTCTCATGTTGTAGAAAAGAATTTTATCTTCACTTAGTATGAAAGAGATTTTTAAATAACACTTTAAAAAGCGAAGCTTTGAACAAAGAGCTTTGCCTCGTAGTTGTTTCAGAATCTCCATGGCTTTTGGTGTCTGTGTCTCAGTCCATTGCCAGTGGCAGCTGCAGGTTCTGGGAGCCCGAGTCAGGTGTCCAGATGACATGGAAGGCTCAGCTCCTTAAGACCCATCACAGCAGCACTGCAGTATCTAAAGGAGAGGGGAATGAGTTGACAGAAAGCTCTCAGGACATTATTGAGTTGAGCACTCTCTGCAGAACTTTATTGTTGCTGATCTGTCAGATGATGAGCGAAGGTCTCCATCACCATCTTTGTAACCAGCTGCAGGTATGCAGTGATACTTTGTGAGTTGCATGTTTGGTCACTTAAATAAGATTTTTGCGGTTTCTGAACCTCTGTGGAGGTCTTGCTGTCTGCCCTCTGTGATCGGGTGAGACACCTGTACTGCCTGGTGTTAGGATTTCCCTTTTGGCTTCTGTACCTCCTAGTTGTTTCTAGGCTTTCAGGACTATCCCATGGCCTTCCTAAATTTTAAAGTTGAGACCTTCATGCCCTGCAGAAGGTGCAAGGCAAAGGCTGTGTTTGACTAGAGCTGCTTAGTTCCTGCAAGATTTACTTCTTCACATAGTGATGGGTGACGGATATCAGAAATGCTATCATTTGGAGTTATTTATCCATGAGGGGTGTTATAGTGTAATGGAACAGGTAAGAATTCTTAAGCAAAAGTATCTTCTTACAGTGGAAATGAATTGTTATTTTTAATGTTTCAGGCCTGTCCAAGCCACATCAGGAGTTTTTATTTAAGAAATAAGAGACAATCCTGTCTCTGAGTATGCATAACAGAGATGCAAAAAGCCTGCATTCCAGTCTCTAGACACAATTAGAAATCAAAACAATTGCTATGATATACTGAAAAACTAGACAAGTAATGTCATGCAGAGCAGCATTGCCTACCCTTTTAATTGCTGCTTATCCTGTCTCAGTAAGTGAGGTAATTGATGTTTTACTCTCAGAATTGATCTCGGTGTTTCAGGTAGTTAGCAGACTAGAATGGCTTTCACATCATAACTCTAAAAATCATTTCACCTCCTAAACTAATCTGAGGCTTGAAAATGTGCCTCTCCTGAAGGCTACCTGGCTTAAAAATAATGAGTTTGTTTGGATCTTGGGTCCACTGGACCAGATGGTGATTAATCTGAATACCCACACAGAACATGACAGCACTGTTCCTGCTCTTTTAAACTCTGTTCTCATTTCTCCCCAAGGGCCACCTACATCAGAGCTTTGAGGAGCTCCAGATTATTTCGCTATGATGCTTTGCTTGTTCCTGTTTGAGTGAGAGGAATTGTTTAGTATCACAGTGGACTGGCTAAACAGGGAGTGAGTTTCAAGGTTGAACAGCTTGACCCAACACCTCTCTGGTAACATGCACGCTCTTGCACTTGTAGAAATTCCCTCAAGGGTTTGGGTTTGCTTTTATTCTTGGCATATGGGAACAGAGCATTTCTGGGAGGAAAAAGGGGGAGGGAAGGAAATAATATTCAGGGTAAAATCCTTTGTAATTTTTCATATTTATCTCATTGCAAAATTTAGTATAGGAAGTTGTAGAAATTCAAGTGTGAAAGCAGCAAAGAATTGCTATAAACATGGGAAACGAAGTGAATAAAATGCAGGGAGTTAAATGACACCTCTCTGGAGGTGTGGATTATATTGTTGATTGATATATTGAACACACAGGCTGGACCACCACAATGTAAGCCTTACCTGCATGCGAATGAGGATGAAATGTGCCTTTTGAACTGTGTGTGGGTACTGTATTGATCATGTATATTATTATGTGATCTTAATGTTTTAATTTGGTTTACACTCTGTTGGAATGGAAACATAGATGCATATGAGGTACGGGGGCTGCTTCTCTCTTCAACTCTCTCTATATATGTATGAGAACTTGTAGATGGAACTCTTTGTCCTTGATGACTTTCAATCTGGGCTAAGGTGTGGCAGCAAAGTGAAGATATGTATAGCTATATGAAGGAGAAAAGAGGTTATATTTATTGTAAAAAGAGATGATGTTTAGAGCTTTCATGTATATATAGCAAAAGATTTCTGTCTTCTAAATGGTCGAGGTTTCAGGCCACCTCGTCACAGAGTTCTTTAGAGGTGTTGGGAGCAGCACTTCCCTGCATAAGGATTATGTGCAATTTGCCTTTGCATTTATTTCAAAAGGTATAGGTGCAATACAGTTTTGAAGCTACAATTTCAATCCTGTTATGGTGGAGGTCGTTGAAGAACATGACATTTAGTTTGCAAAATGAGCGTGGGTGTGCGCACAGGTGCACAGAATACACAAGTTTTAAATGTTTCCTTCCAGTTTCCTATTATTAGGACAGTAAGGCCATTGCTGTGGTCTCGTTAAAAGGTGAAAAAAAAAAAAGTTTAACTTTGTCAGCTGCACCTGATTTTTGCCAATGACTGTTCATTTTCCTAACAGAGAAGTAAAGAACATTTTGAATTAGAGCTGCTTGTTCAAGGTAACCTTAGCACTTCTGAGTGAGCAGAATATAGTGCCCTAATGGATGCTGTTATATGACAATCTCTGTCTTTCATTATTAAGTGTCAAGGTTTCTTTAGGAAAGCTTTAGAAATTCTTGGGAGAAATGTTTCATGGCAGCAAGCTGTAGCACTGCCACTAAAAATATATTGCTAATTAAAGTTTATTGACAGTCTTTGTAATGCATTCCTGGAACAAGTCAAAGCACTGAGTAGTTATTGAATGTGCGACACTGCATCTTCTATAGTTAGTTAAGGTGTTTAGGAGAGGAGATTAAGGTACTCTGCCTTTCCTTCTCCATGTGGTTATTGGCTGTGAGTGTTGTGCAGAATAAAACACTTGTCTCTTCAGTACACCAGTGCTGCAGACTCAGAGAAACTTGGATTTTGTCATGTGCTTTTCCACTTGTTAGCCATGGGCTAATGGAATGGTAGTTTAAATATCCCCCATGTCCAAAAGGTGCATCTCCCCAGGCAGGAAAAGAGTTTTGACTCTTCAGAAGACAAATCCTTTAAGGTACAGTTCCTAAGCTGAGCAAGAGTAGGAGGAGCTCCTCCAGCTCTGTGTGAACAGAGAAGGTGCAGTTCCTAGTGTGGGCCACTGCATCAGTCACACACTTAGTCACACCCAGCTCTGGTGCAGCATCACTCGTGAAGAGCAATCGCATCCCTGCTTTGATTTCTCAAGCTGCGTGGCCTGTGCTGGTGGGAGATGAAGCTCCTGAAGCATCGCTCTCCTCCACTGCCTGCTGGGACTCCTGGGGTCATGTGGGAGCCCAAAAGACCCTGCAGAGCACGAGTTCCTCCTGCAGAACACTGTCATTCTGTGCTGGCTCACACCACACACTCCCCAGTGCAGTGGGAGTGTGGCAGCAGGGGGTGCTGGCAAGGGGGGTGGGGTGGGCTGGACCAGGCTGCATCTTCCACAAGAGGTGTAGGCAAAGACCATGAGTCACAGAGCAGGGCCCAGAGATGGAGATTTGACTTCTAAACAAATCCCTAATCTTGGAGCAGTGTGCAGGTGTATGCATTACTCCATTGAGAAGAAACCTGGCAGACCATAATGTGAATTTCTCTTCTTTTGGTGGTATCATCTGAGGCTAAATATAATCAAATTATTAGGAGGTAATTCATGCCCCCTTTGTTTCTCATTTGCTGGTGTATTTTGTTCTTGACATGACAATTATCTTCGTATCTTTTTATTTTAAATGAATCTTAAAAGATAATCAACTCTTAATTGATTACTCATTTTAATAATGAGGAAAACAGCCAGTATTGCTGATTTTGCTTACATTACTTATTAAGAGTCATGGAACAGACTGGGTTGTAAGGGATCTTTAAAGGTCATGTAGTCAAAAATTACATCTGTGGTTTCTTCCTGGTACCATGACACCTGGAGAACAGTTTCCAGTGATGACATAATGATCCTCAGGGGTAGCGCAGGAGAAGCTCTGTCTTTCCACACCCCTGGAATATTGTGAGCCACAGTGAGTCCATGAGCAGTTTTGTAAGTGCAAGGAACAGGATTTATTATTCTGACAACTACCAGAAGAGTTTTAGCCTTCTTTGCATCTCTAAATCTGACTCATTTCTGTAGAGTTCCTCTGCAACTCTGTTGCTGCAAGCATGAGCAGAGTGCTGCCTTCGGTAAAGAAGATTTGCAGTGCAAATCAGAACCAAAGCAGGGCTTTTACCTGTTTCAAAGTGATGGGTTTGTGGCTTTGAGAGCCAAATGTTCTGTGTGCTTGTACAACCTGCAGTTCCACTGAAGGTGACCTGAGGGTGTAAAAAAACTATGTAGAAAGTTCCTTATGGGCTGTTTGGTGTTAGAGCTCAGTCAGTGCCTGCCTGCAGTTGCTGCTGGGGAAAGCTTCTTGCCTGTACAGAACTGGAGGAGTTGTGGACAGAGAGGGGAGGCAACCCTGGTTCAGAGCACATGTGGAGCTCATGTCATGAGGGTAAGAACAGCCCCAGTGCAGGGGGGGATGGACATGTTTTTCTTTCTGGGACTATTCATTCAGTCAAAACCAAAGAGAAAACACTTTTGGTTTTGGGTGTATTTATATTTATGGGCATCGCCTGTAAAGTGTGAAGTTCTCCTTCCAGACTTCATGAAGGTGTAATTCCTCTGTGTCTTTGCTGTGCTTTAGGAAAAGAATCTCACCTGAGCACTCCATAATTTGATAAATTAGTGCTTTGCTCAAAATAGTCGCTGCAAAAAGAAATGTGGCAAAGGGTAGGAAGCTTGTGTTTGAATTTGTGAGTCGTGTGTGTGCAAACACAGAACTTAGTGTGGCATTTCCTGTGGAAAACAGAAAGGGCAGATTTGAGACATTAATGACATTTAGATGCCTCCATCCTACTGAACGTGTGTGTGGATACTAATTATGAATTTGCATCTTGCATTTATGTCCCTGCAATTCTCTCCTGAGAGCTATAGTTAAGTAGCATGTAAACTTTTCATTAGAAATGAAGTTATCCATCAAAATTTCAAGTTTTAGGTGGAGTGTGACATGAAAATGGACTGTCAATTATAAATCCATCTTAGGACACAGATTCTTTCCTGTTTAAGAAACCAAACCCAAACAAAAATCAAAACAAAGAGGAAAAAATAAGTAATGTCAACTGCTTGTCTAACCAACTAAATTAAGCTATAGTGGGATGATGTTAATTATCTCTTAGTTAAAAACTATTGTGGAACATAAATTGTTGTTAATGGTAAATGTTCTAAGGTTTTCCTAATTTTCTATAGATTAAAAAAGTAAGTTCTGCAGATCAATTTACTGATGACTGGTTTATTAGGTCAGTACTGAAGGATGACCTTTTGGTATGCTTTGGATCATTAATACAAATTAAACTATTTTATATATATAAATGCATCCACACACACAGAGCCTTTTTCTTTACGATACTCTAAAGATTAATGTTCTAATTGACAAAAGAGTAATTCTGGGTAAGGGGACAAGTGAAATGTGGCTGTCAGGTCCTTGGCTTCTTGCTGGCCTGGCAATCTGTGGCTTCTCAGGCCAGTTCCTTCTGTAATGGCCTCTTGAGCCAATAAAACGTGCCTGTGCCAGATAAAACCCAGGTTTGGGGTTTTTGCTTGTTTGTCAGGCATTGGTGATTCAGTCAACGTGACTTCCCTTTGTTGGCACAGTGAGTGGCCGTGCAGATGTTTGCTGAGAACACACAGGTCGTGTCTCTGGGAGCAGTTTGTGACAGACCTGGCTTTGGTAGTTGTTTGGAGACAGCAGCGATATGAATGGTGTGTCTCCGCATCTCCCAGTTGGAGGCCAGAGTGTACCACTGATGGTGGTCAATATGGCCAAGGCTGAGGTGTTGTTCCAGGGAGTCCTCCTGTCTCCTCTTTGGGGTTCCTCTCTTGCGGCAGCCAGTGATGAGTTCACCACTGTGCTGGGTTAGAGTTAAAATGGCAGGAGAAGTGAATCCAACTCAGAATGGGATTGCAAGTCAGAATAAGAATTTAATTTTAAAAAAAAAAACACCAAAAAACAAACAAAACAAACAAACAAAAAAGCTACTGTTACAGAAGGAAAATCCGTTTGATGCACAAAACCAGATGTGCAGCCCAGCCCAGTGAGGCACGAGCAGAATGAAGCTCACCAACCCCTGTGCTGAACAACACCACGTGGCCCACCTGAGTTCATAGTAAAAAGAAAGGAAGAAACCTGCTGGTGGAAATGATGATTGCAGTCTGGTGGCAGTCTCAGTCCAGTCAAGGCTCTGCTCCTCCTCTGGAGCTGATGAGAGATCCCAGTTCCAAAACCCCAAGGTTATCTCTGCTTGGGCTCAGATGGAAATGCCCAGTCCCTCCTCCAGGGTGGGGAGTTTCACAAGGGGTGATTTACTCTGTGAGGTGAATAATGGCATATTTTTGGCGTCCCTGATGGCCCCTGAGCAGACATGACCCCTCAGGTGGGTGTGAAGGTGCTGATGGCTTCCCGGAGAGGAGTTATCACACCTGAGTAATTGGTGTGCAGACAGGAAAACTTTCTTATCTCCCAGAAGTTTCTAAACACCCAGTTTGTATCCTGAGGGTTTGGGTGTGCCCTGGGCAACTGCTGCCAATGGTCCATGGTGAGCAGTTCATGAGAAAAACGACATAGAGGGTTTAGAATCCACACCCACACAGTGACAAACTGGTCCTGACGACTGTAACCAGGACAACCACAGAACACAATCTTAGGGAGGGGTGATCCTCCATCCTGGAGACATGCCCTGCCCAGCAAGGCTGTGTTCTCAGCAGCACGGCCTCGATACTGGTGACCTCTGCCTGTTCCAGAATGGACACATTAGTCACATAATCAGACCAGTGGATGTTTAGGATTGTACGGAGGCAGCGCTGGTGGAAGCGCTCGAGGAGTCACAGGTGGTGGCGGTAGATGACCCAAGGTTCAGACCCATAGAGAAGAGTAGACAGTACGATGGCTCTGTAGACACTGATCTTTGTACTTTTCTTCAGGTGTTTATTGCGCCAGACTCTTTTATGGAGTTTTCCAAAAGCTCTGTATGCCTTTGCTAACCTGGTGTCAATCTCTTTGTCAGTCTTACCATCTGAGGAAATGATGCTTCCCAGATAAGTGAACTGCTGGACTGACTTAAGCTCTGATTCCCCTGTGGTGATGTGGGGGTGATAAAGACTTCCTGAGGTGCGGGTTGGTAGAGAACTTCTGTCTTCTTCAGGCTGACTTCCAGCCCAAAAAAAGCTCAGCAGCCTCTGCAAAGCGCCGTCCATAATGCTGCTGTCTCCTTTGAAAATGCACACAAGATCAGTCTGGAGGAGAAAAGACACCACAGGAAGAACCATGCCTGCCCAGCACCACCTACAGGGTCTTTCTGCTGTGCCTTTGGGGCCAGGACTTGCCTATCCCACATCGGCCATCTCAGCCATCAGCGCTCGCAGCGAGCGTGGGGAGAGCCCTTCCCAAATCTTTGTTCATGAAGCCTGGCCATGATGACGAGTTGTCTGGAAATCCTTGCCTGTCTCCAGTGGCATCCTCATTGTCAGTCTGGAGTTCTCTCCTCTTCCTTGAGGTGCCTTTCAGTCCTTACCTGCACTGAGGGGAACTGCCACCTTAACACTCAGCAGTAATTTCCTGTTTCAAGGGCAAGAAACTGTTCTGCGCAAAATGGAGTTTTTATTTAGGCCCATCTTAATTTTATTTTGTATTCTTGGCCTGTGGTTTTTCGTAGTGATCTCCATCTCCATCCATGATCTTTACTTTAAACAATGTATTATGCAGCACAACAGATTTATTGCCTTATTTGTGTAATGCAGACCCCTGGAATTCAGCAGTGTCTGATACTCAGATGCTAATTAGTATCTCTAATTTCTTCCTTCTTTATTTACACTACCTTCAGAGTTTATCACTTCATTGGTATTCGTGCTGTTATCTGCTTTATTTTCCCTTTTTTTTCTGCATAGGGACTTTAAGGAAAGAAACTTAAAATCCTTTTCCCAACGGTACAAGATGTTACAAGAGCAAATTCCTGTAATAACAATCTGGTTATGAAAGAAAAATGATTTATGCAGCAGTAAATAGGGTAAAACGTGCAATCTGCCAGGCTTGGTGTGGGCCTGCTTGCATTCTGAGATAACATACTATAATTCTATACTGGTTGCTGCTTTACCATCACTATATTTTTCATTATGTTTTTCATAGTGTCCATTTATTCTTTGTAGTACAGTGCCTTTGCCTTCTGATTATTCCTTGGAATATTTTCTGTGTTATGTAGGGAAACTAAATAAAATGCACTCTGGTTGGTCCTTTATGTAGAAGAGGAGTTCATATTTGAATGCTAACTCTGGATGGAGTTCCTCCGGGGGCTGCTCCATGCAGCACATACATGCAGAATTGAATTTGGAGGCTTCACCACACAAGTGTTTATCTAGAATGGCACTTGCAACAAACATTTTCTTAGCAACCATTTTCCTAATTTATATTAAAATCCACTGCAAAGCAGTTTCCTGTGCCTTGATTTTCAAGGTTTTTTTCAAGGTTTAGTCACCCAGTGTAGATGCAGATTATAACAGCACTGTGCTTGTCTCCACAGAACTTTGCCCAAGTTCTGTGGCAGAGACTGATGGTTTCTAAACTTGTTTTGAAAAAACAGGGTATTAACTATGGGGTAGGATATGATGTGGGAGCACAGGAAAAGCTGTGGTGCTGCCTGATGTCCTGCTATCCTGCAGGGTTTTTACTTACAGGAGTGTTGGAGAAGAGAGATCTTCCAAGCTGTGCTGCAGCTCCACAAGTTTCCTGGAATACACTCAGGGAGCCAAAGGCAGATTTGGTGCCATATCTGTGTCTGTGATCTGCAACCTGCTTTGGGCATACAGCTGGAAAAAAAAATAAAAAAAAAAAAATTAAAGCCAGACCCCAAAGAAACCCCCTGCTGCAATTGCCAGGTAACAGTGTTGAGGAAATCTTGGTGAAGAAACATCTTATCCTGAAGCCCAGAAACTGGGAAAATTAGACTTTGGGGTTTCTCAGTTCCTTAAAGGAGCCCTTTTGCACAAGGAAATAATTGCCTAAAAATGGTTTTAATGTACCAATTCTTTAAGAGTGTTTCTGTTTTAATTTTGGAGTTTTTATTGTTTTTTCCCCTCAATAAAATTATTCTGTTTGTAATATTTTGCTAATTTGAAGGCAGAAAGAACAGGAGAGGTGGAAAGCCCATAAAACCGTAGATTATTTTTTATGGAAGATGAGATGGTCCCCATTTGCATTTACAGCTTTACAAGGATTGTAATACCAGGTTCTTTTTTTTTTTTTTTTTTCCTTTTTTTTTTTTATGGAAATGCTTAATCTGAGCTCAATGGGCCATAATAATTGCCTGTTTTTTCCAGCAGAAAAAAAACCACTTGTATGTGACACTTGCAACCTTAACTCTGCTTAGTATTAGGCACAGAACTGTAGGCAGTTCTTCACCCAAATATATTTATGACAGCAGCACCAGTCGATATACAATACCCAGCCAAGGGCACTGGAGAATAAATCAGTCCCTCCATCCCCTGCTCTAGTACAATAACTGATGGGGGTAATAAAACCTCAGGAAATTAAAATTCTCAGCATGCAAACAGACACACACCTAGCCAAGAGAAACCTCAAGCTCTCTGTTCTGGAAAAATTTACATATGCATACACATCTCCAGTCTGTAGTCCTTTGTATTAGTAATACAGTGGAACAACAAGTCTCTGCACACTGTCACCTCCTTAAACCAATCCACACTGGGGGGCTTTCAGGGAGCATGCAGATAAAAATGTAGGCAGCTCTTAAAGAGGAGAGTGGCTCCTGCTCTTGTTGGAAAGTCTGTAGATGATGCTGTAAGTCACTCCCAAGGGCTCTGAAAACCCCACTCCCAGTTCAGGTCCTCTGTCAGTGCAGTTCCTGATAGTTCTGATGAGCCTTCTGCGTCTGAGCACCTGAGGCTCTGCTCTGTGGCATTGTGAGCTCTTGGGGTGGATGTTGTATCTCCATTTGTGTTTTGGGTTTTCATATGAAAGACTGAGAAGCACTTCTAGATTAATAGACAACATTATTTATACATTTGTGTACAAGGCCATACTCTCTCCACATATTAACTAACTTGAAGCATCATTTCCTCAGAGTTCTGCAGGGCAATGAGCTAATGAACACTAATATGTAATAAAATGATGCAAGGGGAGTGGCTGTTTCCATATGAAATACAGCAGTGCACGGTGGGTCTCCTTGTGCAGTGCAGCATTTTTGTGCAATGTGGCAAGGCAAAAACACAAGCATTTAATTTTTGGCAAAACTTTTGCAGTGAGATGAGTATCTAATGGGAGAAAACACCAACAGATGGGTTTTGCAAATAGTAAGAAATGGCATGGACTGTCTCAAGGTATTGAGTGAAACAGTGCAACTGTGATGGAGTAATCTCTGGTTTAATTTCAGCAGTTTGATCTGTGAATCAGGAGAAATAAAAGCCCTTGCTCAGAGGAGTGAGCAGTCACCAGTCAGGTCCTGCTCAAAGCACTGTGACTGTGAGCAGAGCTAAGCCTTTCACCTCTGGCTCTCACCTTCCACAGTTCATATTTAGATACTGTCTGTGAGCTGTCCTTGCCTCCTGAAAACAGGAATATTGTTCCAATTCAGGTAATCAGATTTGCATTGTCTTCTTTGAGTTGGAGAGAGGCAGCAAGGCTGGAGGGCCTTTGCTGGAACTGCTCTTAGAGTAGGTGTCTGAAGCTGCACAGAAGATCATGGCTGAGTAATTCCGGAGTGTAATTCCACTGCTCAGTGGAAGCAGGATGGTTTTACAGGCACTGATTTCAGAACACAGGCTGTCCAGTTACCTCAAATGTTTATGATATGATATCTACAGTACGAAGGACACTGGATGTTCACTGGTTATTTGTCAGCCCCTGGGAATGTGCTCCATTCCAAATGATTTTCTCAATCCTGAAAACATTCTCAACTTGTAAATGTAAAACAAATACTTAGGAATGTTGGACTGTAAGGAGAATACTTTTTTTTTTCTTGTGTATTTTACCCAGACACTTTCTGACACCATGCTATTGTTCTCTTTGCCTCATCACCTAAATTCTTTAAAATGACGCTTGGGAAGTTTGACAGCAAGAGAACTTCCCAGGTGGACAGCTGGCATTCCCTACCACCTAGAGGAATGCTGTTGTTCTCTCATCTATCCGTTCATGCATACGTGGGTCCCATTTTCTACTTTTCACTTTCTTCAGAGGTAGGGCTTGTGTATCCTTATGAAGAGTGGTTACCTGTTGAAAGCATTTAAAAGATCTCCAGTCTCCCTCCTATTCCCATTACTTTAAGAAAATAAAACAGACTTCAGTGTTGTAGTGGTGAGCTCTCTGGAGAATGGCACCAGGAGGTTGCACAGTGTTTCCGAAGGGTCTTTTCTGGGTTTCAGATGCTGGAGCCTGACATAGAGAGACCTGTAGGCTTGAACTATTGTTCAAATTCTTTGAAATTTTTCCTTTCTGGAACCCTGAAGAGAATCAGTCTTTTAGGCATCCTTCTGCTGAACTCATAGTATGTGAGAGTTTGACACAATGGGACTCAAAATACTGACCAGGTCCTTCGTGCAGTCTTAAACTAAAATAATTAAGTAGTTTATTGCTTATGGTTCAATCCAGAGACATAACAAAGCAAACTGAGGATTGAGAAGCAATGTATTTAAAACTGCAAGATACGCACAAGGTTTGCTTCTAGGGTCTCTTGGTCATTAATTAAATATGTTATGGCTTTCAGTTTTTCTCATTTATCTGTACAGGTTTACATATTGTAAATGCATTATTTATGTTTTCCCTTAAGTGCTCAGTACTGCCAGGATGTTTCTCTTAAACTGGCACGGATAGCATAAAAAAAAAAAAAAGACAAAATGAGAGAGCCCATTTGGCACTGGTTACATGCACAGAAAGCTGCTCGTGTCCAAATGAGCCTTTCCCAGATGTACTTTAATAAACGTGAACTGATAAATAGGGGGCCAGACAGACAGACAGATGGCATCAGTGTTTAAAGTATAACAAATATTTTTTGCATTAAGGAAGATTGGTCTGTGTCTTTTTTAATCTCATCCCAATAATGCCTTGCTGCTTTCGTTCTGCGTTGGATATGGTTATTGTAAAAACAATTGTAAAAAATATTGTAAAAATACAGTTTGGAATGACCCATTTGCTCAATTTTAAATGGAGGGAATCACTGTTGGTATGTCCCTGTTGTCTTCCTCTGTTTCTCTCAGTAAGCAGAGTGCCATGGAGGTAGATTGAATCCAAGTGTACTTCAAAATGGTATTTCACCTTCATGTGAAAGCTATTTGTGTTAAATAAATGGATGTTTTTCTCCTGTTTGTTTTGCTGCCTGCTGTGGAGGAGCAGTTGGATGTTAAGATGGAGTTCACCTTCTCCTGACTTGGACATCTGGGCTCTTCCTCACTCTTTGCTCCTCTCTTGTGTTCTCCCACTGTTCACAGACACTTCTTTTCAATCTTAAATAACACATCAGATGTCAGGTGTTTGTCAGTTTTGTGTTTCAAATTACAGTAGCTGATTAATGAAAACACAGAATTATCTAGCTGCTTAAAAAAATCAATAACTGTAACCCTGGCTCCACTCTACAAATATTTGATAGAAGGGTTGTGTTTTTTTTGTTAGTTTTTCACAAATTTTGCAGCTGTCTCCTTTCCAGGATGAAATATTCTGGTCTTCTCCTTGTTCCTGTCTGGTTGCATTTCCATATCTTTAACCACCTTTGTGACCTTCCTGTCTGAAGACAGAATACCTGTAAATCTATGCAGCTACTGTGGGGTCAGAGCCAAAATCTTCATCCCATGGGGAAGAGGGCTGCATGTTCTTTTTGAATGTTAAAGGTACAATTGGAAGGTATTTCCCACTATACCTAAATGGAAGTAAACTAGCAAATATAAAATCCACCATCTTTCCAAAGGACTCATCACAACCCTCTCAAATGAAGGAACTGGATGATCACTGTAGGTCCCTTCCAACTGAAATACTCCTATATTTTTTAAAAATCAAGGTGAAGACGTTCAGATCTGAAATTAACTCTTGAGACTTATGCAAGCACAGCTGGAGTGCAGACTAGTATAACCTTAAAGTAATTTATAAATGGTGTGAAGTCATGAACTGGGAGAAGTGGAATCGTTAGTCTGCAAGTGATAGTCACTTTAGCTGTACTTAATTTGACTCCTCAGGGGAATTGTGATTAGCCCTATGCTGAATTCCTTTGCTTTTTATTCCCTGCTAGAGAACTTCAAAGAGCATTTGTTTCTGTTAGATTGGTATTGTTGTACAGGTACTGTGTTTTAAAACTTCTGTTATTCATGTAGAAGGTTGTAACTTGCTTATTAGGACTCTTCTGTTGCAAAGCAGGCTGGCAGCTCTATTTTTTTGGAGTAACCTAAGTTGGACTGACAAGTTCCCATTTGCATCATCACTACAGAGTGGAAATGGCCTACACAAATGGGTGTTTTAACTTTTTCTAAGGATAAAGTAGCAAAATGTGTGTTCAGAATCTTTGAAGATTCAGATTTGAGTTTTGTGATTGCATCAGATTTCACGTTTTATGGATTCTTTGCCGTGTACATTTATGACAGAAATGACAGTGACTGCACTTTCAGAGCTAATTATACTTTCTAATTGTTCCAAAATACTCTAAAAATATTCTTTTTCCAAAAAGACCAAACCTAAAGCCAACCAGACAAAAAGCTCTCTCACTCCAGGCTGACCAAATCAACATCCGAGCACCTTCCTGAGCAAAGCTTTTGAAAGTTTTGCTGAACCAGGTGCAGGATGGAGTTAGAAATCAGGGAGCTGGAAAGCAGACTCAGCCCTGGGTGTCCCACTGCTGTTGTGCAGTTTCTTGAGCAATTTCTGGAGGAGCCCCTTCCTTTTGGCAGGGTGGGGACTCCACAAATTTTGGAGCCACTAATGGAGGACCTGTTGTCTGCAGTTCCATAGAGATGTCCAGCCCAGCGACCAACTCACTCTGGAGAGTGTTTCTCCTAAACCTGGCAAAGCATAGAGACAGCAGCATGGGAACAAACAGTGCTGTGGGATCAAACCATCTTCAGAGTTATTTTTACACCAGATCAGAACTGGGAGTTGTCAGAGGAATTTGTTTTATCAGTTATTTGAAGCTTCTGTGTCTTTATTTCTGTGTGACTCTCATGGTATCTTAGTAGTGGGATACTGAGAAATACAACACAGACTTGTGATAGAACAGAAAAAGGGAAAGCCTCTTTGCAAGCTGAACTGCCAGTGAGGTGTTTAAAATCTCAAAAGAAACCCTTTTCAACTTGATATTTGTTGTGGACTCTTTTAAAACATAGAAGTGGCAAAATATTACTTCTGCAGTAATGATTCCATCTAGACCCACAGTACAGTATTATGTTTAGACACATGGCTGCATTTCCAAGATCTGTATGTCTAACATAAGTAGACTCAGCAGTTTTGTTGTGGCAAGAATGTTATGCTTTCAAAGTTATTTTGGTGTTCTTTCTTCTTTTCTCCTCTTGTAGAGTTCAAAACAACAGATGAGTTGTGAAAGAGACCAGCTAAGGGTAAGTGCTTATGCAAATGTTATTTGCATAATATGATGTTTTTTAAAACATAAGCAGAGCCTAGTTTGTGCTATTGACAGATGGATTACTTAATTTAAGAGGAATGTATTTAGCTCATTTGCTGCTTGTTGGTAAATATTGCACATATTTTTATATAAAATAGCTACGGTGGATCCAGGTTTTTCTTCCATAATGTAGTGAGATGTGGCAGTAAATTCCTCTTTCAGAGACCTCTCTTGCCACTCAGCAAACTCTTGCTGTGCACCAGGTGAAGGTTCAGCAGTGGAAAGGTCACTGTGTTCCTCAGACTTGCTCGACTAGTGGATTGTTTCAAACAAGAGGACGTTATCCTTTGGATTTTTACAGTCTGTGTACTTTGAGAAAGAAATCAGTGCCAGGAGTGTGAGGGACCTGGTTATTTCAGTGTGGTATTGGTTGTGTACAATCTGTAAACAAGATGGAGTTCCTGAACCCAGGCTGCTGACCTTTATTTGTTTTCCCCTTTTTCCTGTGTTGATGCGACTGTGTTAAACAGGTTTTAGTCCCTGCTCCCTTTAAATGCTACAGATCTCTGAGGATTGCCAGTAGTTCGGATTGCAAGTATTTCCTGTTTGAGGCTAGTACTTGTTTGTAAAGTTATAAGAGCTTTCATTAACTAAACCAACAACAACAAAACCCACAACACAACCAAACAAAAGCTTTTTGGTCATCTAAGTGTTGCTTAATAAACCTACATTTATTTGATGCCACATGATGAGTATTTACTTAAAATCCCCTATGCAAGTAGAGAGGGAGAGGCCTGAAGGAACAGTGAGGTTCTATGCAAACAAAATTATTATTGGAAATAAAAAGGCAGCATCTTTTGTTTGTTTGCTGTTTACTGGGCATCAGCCATGCCCACTAACTGCAAGTATAAAGAACACAGTCTAGTCTTAAAGTACCTTGTGCAGTGTTCTTATCCATTGAGCCATTCCTTAGATGAACTTCATCAGCAAATTGAGGTGCTTCAGCTGCTCTTCACCACACCTGTAATAGGATTTTTGGTAAACAAGTTATGCAAGAATGATGCATCACATATTGTCCTCAATTCTTTCCTTGCTGATATGTACATTGCTGTTGTACTGGAGCTTTGTTTTATCAGTAGTCGTGTCTCAATAGAGCAGCTGTCAAAGCTAAAATATTGCAATAGTAGCTGAAGGACAAGCTTTTCAGGAGGTAGCAGTGCCTGGAGAACAAAGGAAGTTTTCATTTGGTTTTATGGTTTTTATTATCTTCCTGGAATGAAGAAAAACGTTGTTTTTAAATATAACATGAGGAGGTTGCCACCTCATGCTTCATGTAAAAATGTATGATTTTTTTCCAAGTAGTGGATGAAATGTGCTGCAGTAAAAATCTCATGTACCTTTCTCTTCCAGTATTACACATTTACATCTAACAATGAGCTCAGGGCTTTGTGTCGTACCAAAATGTGACAACTACAGACAAACCCCCATCTGTAACCTCCTAAGTGTAGGCACATCACCTCCTGTCACCCCTGTGATGTTCCTGTTACACAAAGTGCAGCTACCCCTGTCAACTCTGTTCCTGAGGCCATGAAAGCAAAGCACCACCCCCAAATAGACCCCCCCAAAGCCTCCCACAGACAGACCCAGCAAAGCCGACAGCTGCAGAGCTGCTCCTTTCCCCTGCCTGATCTTCAAAATATCCAAACCTTTGCCAGTGCCAGGGATCTGCTGTGGTTTTCACAGCTTATCTGCTGTGCTGAAAGGTCCCTGTGTGGAGATGCTGCACCTTCAACGCTCTGAGGGTGTCACTTGACCATTCTGTCACTCTGAGGCTGGCTCCCTACCTGAGCAGTGCTGTTAAGGAAGTGTTTGATTGGCTGAATTAGGTTTTGCAGGCCTGCAGTATTTTCATTTTGGGGTTTGTGACCTACCCGTGACTACCTGGAAGTGAGGCAGCCTCTTCACAATAAAATATTGTCTCATCCCAACTGAAAGAATTGAAGTAGAACAAGAAAACAGGATTAAACCAATAAAATACCAATGTCCATTTGTGCTTGTCAAGCTGAGTTAAAACCAGATTATCCTCAGATCATCTAATAATATAATAAAAAGGACATATTATCTGCCACCTTCCTTGCTAAGTTTAATATGGACATGTGTCTGCCACTCTCCATGTCTGATTTCCTAGTCATTCCTTAGTCTACAAGTCATAAAGAAGTTTCAAAAGAAAGGCTTTTTTAAATTCTTATAGTGGAAATAAATAGGCATTATGTGTCTGTCCAGAGAAATATTTGAGCCTGACTATAACAGTTTATTCAGATATTTCTCACCTCTTACCTGTTTTGCTGCCTTTTAAATTCTAAATGCAAAGCAGAGTGTCACTGTTCTGGAATAAAGCATTTAGAGTAATGAAACTCATTCATGTTGGAGCCTCTGGCCATTATACATTATGTTTACAATGAATGATAACGCTAATAATTAAGGAAACTTGTCTATTTTAACCCTTTTCTACAGAGGATTTGAGAATGACAGCAACCACAAGCTGATAATTTATTCTCCCTGCCAACCTGGTACAATTCCCAGCTACACATTAATGTTTATACCTGAATTATTTAAATGAAAAATCTTAATGTAATCTCTGGGAATTTTATCTTTAGCATGGCTGGCGAGGGCTTTTTTATTCCACATGGACTCGTAACACAAGCTGATTTTGCTGTATTTCCCTCTGACTTTAAAAAATAGAGCATTAATGCCCTTTTTCAAGTTTCACTTTGTCTTGGCAATGATTTTCATTACAATGTGCTGCCCTGAATATTAATTATGTTCATATTTCTGTACTTTCTTTTTTTGCTTTCGAATCTGGCATCATTTAAATCAAGTTGTACTAAACAACTAGTGTGTGTTTTAAAGGGAAATGAACTCTCTTTTCACCTCCATCCACAAGCTGTGCTTCCTCCATATTTCCTTTAAAGAAAATCATGGTACTGTTCCATTTCCCTCCTCCTGTTTTGTGCTCTCCACTGCTGATTTATAAATCTCCTCTTGGACAGTTACACTCTCTCCTCTTCTCTGACTCTTTCCTGCTGCCACTTGCTGTTTTATGAGTCGCTGTGTGGAGCTTAATGCAATTGTCATTCTGATGTATTATAAATGACCTATACAGACACAGAACTCACAGCTTGCTCAAAACCATTTAAAGATGCTTTTCTGCTCATATTTGGGTCTGAAAAACAGACTTGGAAACATGAGTGATCCAGGTTATTTAAGGCTATGGAGAAGACCAGGGTAGCAGCCCTAGGTAGAAAAACAAGCTGTAGTACATAAAGCTCTAAAAAAGGGCAGTGACAGCCTGTCCGAGGTTTCCACTGACCCTACTTTGCTGTTCTAACTTCATCCTGGGACTTTATTTTTTTTATCACAGCCTAAGGACATTACTGAAGTGTACAGGCTAACCAAAGCTCCCTCTCAACTGATAATTTATTAGTTTTGCATTATGAACTCCACATCATTGTTTCAAGTGAACTCCTGTACTGATGTGAGTTGTGCTACATGAGCTGATGCTCTTGGTCCCTATGCAGCAACACTTGAGGAACTCTCCAAGGTGGGCAGAGAGCAATTTCAGACTCTAATGTTAGGAGGCTTTATAAATGTTCCTGTGAATACCAATGAGGTCTAATGGTAAATGGTGTGATTAGCTTCCTTGATCTGAAATTTTAAGTGACCTAGTTGCTGCTCTAATTAACAGCTTCTTTCACACGGGCTTATTATCAAGATACATTATATGCAGCCAGAGTTCCTTCTCTGGTCTGAAAGGTGGGCAGGGTTTTACTACCATCTTGTATTTAATATCAACTTTTATATTTTTATAGTACTCTAATTTTCAAGGAGATAAAAAGAAGTTTTGCATTCCTTACTGTTTTCTTTTATATGGTGAAGCAAATAAGCTCTGACATGGAGCCAGTAATGTATCAAAGTTATGCCAGGTAGAAAGGAAACAAAAGCAGAGGAATTTATGTCCAGCATAATTTTTAAGCAATGCTAATCCTGCAGTATTTAACCTTAGTTATGCCTTTTTTTCAGTGCATTATTTCATCAGGTTTGGAACGTGCTCAGCTATGTTGATGAGGTTTTCTGGAAACTTTTTAAAGAAGTTTTTGAAGCTCATCATTGTGGTATTAGCTTTCTCCGGTGATGTAAGAATTGACAGTCTTGCTGTACACTGTTCCTCTCATGCACTAAAGAGGTAAATTCTCGTTCAGTGGCAGATGCTAATTTTTTGTAATCAGTTTGAGCTGAGTGAAAACAAACAACTGAACTGGAGGCAGGAAGAGAATCAGGGTGGAAGCAATTTGTGAAAGAAGATATTGTTCTTGAGGGTTTGCTGAAATAACTTACTCAGGTGATAGCTGGGCAGAACTGATGTGGTACCTGCCCAGAGAACCACTGCTTTCAATCTTCTTCTTTCCACACTGGACTGGAGGAAAAGAAAGGGGTATAAACTTTAGTGAGTCAGTGACGTCTTGTTACTAGAAAGGAACGCAATAATTCATAGCATTTCTGCAAAACGAGGCAGCTAGTTTAGGCAATTAATAAAAATGTTACTGTTCACCTTTCCTTCAGAAAATCTCTGGGTCTGCATTTGCAAATAATGTGTGTGTTTTGCCTGGAAGAGTAGTCTGGAACTACCCAGTACTGAATGTCCCTCTCTAAAGGAAAAAGGGTTAAAAGGGGAAAAGCTAAGATGTACTGGTAGGGTTGGATCAATCCACTGTGTTTACTGCTCCTCCTTTCCTTAGGAATATGTAGGTTATGCTGCATTTGACATGCCAGACAAGTGGCTTAAAACGATCCTCCTGTGGTTTCTGTAGTCATTCTTGCAGTGAGCTGCAGGTGTTACCATCAGTGTGGGTGTAGGGTGAAGATACAGGTAGGTGACATCAATAAGAAGGCATATTTTTGGTTCCTGGTCTGTATTACACATTGACAGGGAATGAAATCAGAGTAATCTTACTCACCATTTTACCAACTGTGTTCCAAGGGGTTTCATAAAGAGTCAGTCACATTACCATTTGAGAAAGAATTATTGGAACCAAGATCTAAAAAAAAAAAGAATAAAGGTATTGCCAGTAGTCCACCAAACTTCTGAGGACAAGGGGTATTTCTAAGGATCTGATTTCATTTAACTTTTCCCTTCAGTTGACCTGCATGTGTGTGTGTGGGGAAAAAAAGGCAACAGGAGAAAAGTAGAGCTTCTGTTGCAGTTCTAGCATACTTCAGGAACCTCCCCAAGATCAGTAACTCTTAGTGTTTGCCTTCAACATGTTGTTTAATTTTATGCTGATAAATAGAAATAACAGTGGCAAGGTAAGGAAAACCGTTGTGGTTCTTGTTTCAAGTGACATGGCTTTCACCATGAGATGCTGTTACCTTCAAATGCCCACTGCTCATGGGCCCCTTTGATCAAGAGGAGAAGAAATGTTTAATAGTGGTGCCACTTCAGAGTTCTTGAAGCTCTTTCAGGAACAGTTAAAAGGCCTTTTGGTGTTGTCCTGACTCTACTCTTGATGGAATGTCATTCAGAAAACCTTCCATTCCTTTCCTGATGTTGTTTTGGCATCTCTCTGAGGACAGCAGGCAGAGGATTTTCTACTGTTTTAAGTTCCCTTTTCTTCTGAATTCAACTTTGATTTTTGCGCAGTCAAGCATTTTCTCTGCATGGTGCTTCATAATTGCTGAAATGGAAGGATTACAGTAATATTTGGGGAGGCTGAAGCAATGTTTTCACTCACCACCCATCCATTTTGGGGACAGAGGATTCCATCTGTATGAATTTCAGCAGCTACTCCATCTGTATTTAAACTCTTAGTTGTGTACAGCCAACCAGGGATAGGGAATTGGTTCAGGAAGTAGCTCAGGAAATGCAGTGAAGCTTCAGGGAGTGATAACCTTCCAAAGGGATAAAAGGAAAGGGATTTAGCTGGCAGAAGAGCGGCTCAAGCAGTGCCCAACGTGAATTCCATATCCTGGTGCTCTCTTCCTCCTGCTACACCAACCAACTCTGGATCCACAGTGGATTTGGGAGCATCTTCTGCACTCAGAAGAGAAACTTTGGGTCCAGACTTTGTGCAGTGACTTCATACAGCTTCTGCTGCAGAACACTTGCTGCGATCAGGGATGCTGTCCTAGAAAAGAAGAAAGGTTTTCTTGCTTAGCTTGTGTTTGTTGAGAGGGAGCTCTTTTTTTTTCACATAGCTTTTGTAGTTTCTCTTTGATCATCCTGAAA
The DNA here is from genome assembly GCA_013399695.1 of Formicarius rufipectus. Taxonomy (NCBI): domain Eukaryota; kingdom Metazoa; phylum Chordata; class Aves; order Passeriformes; family Formicariidae; genus Formicarius; species Formicarius rufipectus. Next base: position 1,282,958 of record VXAU01002171.1, read on the forward strand.
GCAGACCTTTGAGTGCACAGCTTTAACAGTGTTTATACTATCCTGACTTATTTCAACCTCTGCTGTTGCTTAGGCAATTTGACTAGCAAAGATTATATTGCCTTTAATGTCACACCTAATTCAAGCAGGAAACACTGTCTAGTTTACAGGGAAATTTGGGTTGATTTTTTTTTTCTTGGCTGGTTTTTTGTTCGTTTTGGTTGTTTTGGTTTGTTGTATGTTTTTTGGGAGTTTGTTTGTTTGTTGGAGTTGTGTGGTTTTGGGTGAGGATTGTATGGTTTGGAGTTGGTGGTGCTGTTGGCTTTTACTATTTATTTTAATTTTTCACTAGAGTGAAAAACTAGGAAAGGTTTTCCCGTTGCAGGTAGTTGGGCTGGATTTTTAACATACTCTTGGGTCCTTCTGCATGGTGGATTTCTATTCTCATTTACTCATGTATAAAATAACCAACAGAGAAACTCGACTTTTTTAAAAAACAAAGTAGGCATTAAGAATATTGTAATAAGTGGAGTAATCTCCAACGTACATGAACTATCCAAGCGGTGTAGTATTATAAATACATTTAGTCAATGGGCAACATTGGCCTCTTGAACCAGTGTTTTTTCAAGTAGAGAGAATGAAGGGATATTGATTATAATATGGGCATCATGTTCTAGTGTTGATATTAATGGTCATTTCATGTTCTGTAAAATCCTTTCAAACCTTTCTCAGTTAAACTAGTCAGATTTACTACTCTACAAAACCATTTAATTATGCTTTTTTAAAATAACTGACACATTTTTTCAAAGCAATAGAATTACAAGGAAGAATAAGTTAATCCTAAATGAAGACTCAGATACATGCATACAAACATACATGAATATTATATATATATAAATATACAGTTTAAGGATCAGACTTGTAGTTGACATGCAGATCCAGCACACTGATAGATAAAGGGTAAAATCTTGGCTTTGGATAGGCCAGGATTTTAGAAGTGGATACTTGTTCTTAATCTCTGACAATCTTTTAATAATAATTGAAGAGAAACTGTGTTCTGTTCTGCTGCAAAATTCCAAGTTTTCCTGAAAGCCAGGTCTTTGTGTGTTCAGCAGGAATGGTTTTCTTGGTAGAAAATCTCAAGCAACAATATGTAATTGCCAGGCAGCAGGATGGAGAAATCAAAAGAAGCTACGGTGAACAAATGAAACCAAGCCATGTTTTATCAAGCTGACAGTAGTTTTTGCACCATCTTGAAGTTTGGGGCTCAAGCAGAAAGCTATTCCTGTTGTTGGAAGACAAATGAAGAGAAGCACAGAATTTTAAAATCATCTTTAAATTACAAATATTTTTTCTCTTCACAAGGCCTTGGAGCAAATATTCTGTTAGGCTAAATTCCATTAGCCAGAGTTTCACACTTGTCACTGTGTCTGCAGAAGCTGTTGGGACATTGAGCAAACAGACATCCCTACTCATGCACATCTGTCTGATACTTTCCTGATGTACCCTAAGGAAGGGCAGTGGGATCAAGGGCACCCTCAGCACCTTTGCTGATGACACCAAGCTGTGTGGGGCTGTCACACACTGGAGGGAAGGGATGCCATCCACGGGTACCTGGGCAGGCTGGAGAGGCAGAGCCAGGGGAACCTCACGAAGTTCAACAAAGCCCTGTGTAAGGTCCTGCCCCTTCGTGAAGGTAATCACCAATATCAGTAGGACAAACTGATGGGAGAGATGGAAGAAACACTCAGATGGTGTTTTTGTATTTGTAGCATGATGTCTAGAGGATGCATTTTCTAAGCCCTGATGTTGAGAAAGGTAAAAATGCTTTGCTGATTTGTAGCATCTTTGTTGTTTCGCACCCCTGGGAGAAGCTGACCTTGTTTCAGGAGTGTTTTTTCCTCCTGCTGTTGTGTGTTTTGAAGCTTTGATCACCTCTCTTATCTTTAAAGACAGTATGGCTTAGACAGGGAGATATAAAACCAAAGTACATCATGTCACAGGCATTTTATATGCTGCACTAATACAAGAAATTTAAGCCCTTAATGTGAAGGAGTGGCTACAGATGTATCCAGAGTAGGTAATCAAATGTCATGTAGACTGTTATTCTGTAGGTAATGGGCAAAAGTACAGATCTACTCTGCTCACAAATTCCATTTACAGCATTTCTCTTTCATACAGTACTTGTCTCTGCCTTTGGATTCTTAAGATGTCTTGGAGTACAACAGTGAAAGTAAAAAGTGGTGTTCATCCCAAGGTCACTTTGCTACTTGAGAGCAGCTGCCCTCCAAAGAGCACATAATGAATAGTTTTATTACCTTTCGGTTGGTTTTCCCTACGTGCTATACATTACTTCATATGCTATCAGCTCATTTCTTCTTTTCTTTTTTTTTTCTTCCCCATTCTCTGAAGTCCTGCTTTCTACAACTGTTTTCATCCTAGCTAAAAATCATTTATATAGCACCATAAATTACAGGCACTTTACAAGCACAGACTACGATGCTGCCTTTGGCCCAGGTGCTCTGTGGTTCAGACACATCCTTTTTTTACTTAACACAGCACCTGGGGATTATAAGGTAAATTGCATTAATGTCCTGTTTTATTCCCACAATTTTTCATGATGGAATGATGGGAAGTCAGTTCAGGTGGTGTAGGTAACTAATCATTTGTTTGCTACTTAGGATAAAGGCACTGTAAAAACTTACTAATAATTCCAAGCACAGTTTTGTGCATATATATTTGCATCTAAACGCTGCAGGCACTGGAAAAAACATCCAGATTTTTGATGATTTAGCTCCCCCCTTGTTCGTTTTTTCTTGCCACCGTAACTGGCGTTTCCCATTTTTTGTATTGAAATCTCCCAGGAATTCTCACGTGATGTTGCCACAGTGCCCAAGTGAAACCCTGGCAGCATGTTCTGTAATAATGCTTTTGACAAGGCAGTTTATTTTTTTGAGCTTGGGCTCACTTTCTGTGCTCCCAACTCAATGATATCTTACACCTGATCTACTTCAGTCCTGCCTCCATTGAAATGCACATTTAAAATCTAATTGTAGTTACCATATGTTTTGAAATTGAGAAAAATAACTCATTATTTGTCTGAAAAACAGTAATCCAAAATACAGCAAAGGTCTGTTTTTGTAATTGTTTTCTATTCTCCTTCACCTTTAAATAGATGTTTTTGTAAAACAAACAAGCAAACAAAAAACCACCAAACAGCTGTAAATATAGGAAAGACTATTAACTGACCAACTTAATTTCTCCTAAGCCTTTGAAATGTGCAGGTCGTTGGTGCTGCTCACCTTCCCACTCATATGCTCAGCTGGATATGTGGAGTCCAGCGTAGGGTTGTGGGGATTTCTTTCAGTTAGAATTCTCTTGTATCCAAAGGATATATTTTACAGGGAGAGACAGTGAAATATGTTGAATATTCATCAGTGTTAAAAATACAACAATTTTTTTTTCTCAAATTTGAGAATTTTTTCCCATGTTGACATCAGCACAGAGCAGTCATGGGGTGCCACCATTGCCATGCAGCTCCTTCTGCTTGGAAAACAGCAAGCAGTGCTTACTGTACACTTGTCAGAGCTACTGGCTGCAAAAAAAAAAATAGTTTCTGTATTTTATTATATCTATATATTTTTATATTCTACAGTACATTAGTTATGATACCTCTGAGTTAAAATAATTTTTAAAGTGTTTTTTACTAAGTTCTAGTTTTGGAAAGGTGTTAGAGATTCCAAGATAATATATCATGGTATTAGGTTTGGATTTAACTCTCAAAAAGATTTCTACCATTTTTAGAGAACTCTTATATGACACCAAATATATAATAAGATGGAAAACATGGACTTTTACTTAGAAAAGGTTGAAAGGAAAAAAAATAAAAAACACAAACATTTTTCAAACAATATTTTCACATTTCATTCAGAATCATTGAGGTTTGATTTGAAAGCCTTGGAAAACTAAAGTTATTAAAACTAGAAAGAAACTTAGTAAGTATGCAACTGTAATTGTATCAAAATTAGTATGACAATGTAATGTAGAGGAAACTGAGTTGAGACAAAGGTTTTGACATTATTGCAGTAAATAGTGAAAGCAGATTTATGTTCCTGTGTGGTTTTCTGAGCTAAATCCCAGCCAAGTGCTTGCCATATTCCTGTTGGCTGCTTGGGTTCGTGCTGGAATGCAGGGAAAACAGGGAATGCACGTTCCTTCCTTGCCCAGGTCGTGGAAAGAACCTGAACAGCATTGGAATTTGTGACAGAGAAATAGCCTTAATCAAAGGAAAAAGTAGGCTTTGTCCAGTTGGGTGTTTGTGCTCCCTGACTGGCATGTTGGGGTAGCCACAGTCATGGGAGGGTTTCCTTCAGAGCAGTTGGCAACTGTGGAGATTCACTGACTGCACAAAGAAGAATGCTCAGAGGAGAACAACACAAATACCACCTCTGAGTGGCCAGATGGGCTTTATGCAATGTGATAACTGCAGTCTGGAGTCTCACTGCCTCTGAAGAATTGCATTAATGAGCTCTGCTCAGGGAGGACTGCCTCGTGTGACGTGCTGGTCCTAACGAAAAATAAGCCTTGCTAGTTAAGGCTTGTTACCCCTTTGCTGTGTATGGACGTAGGAGACAGGAACTAAACAGAAGCAGAGCACCCAATTCTAAATGTTCCTTGCTGATTTTCCACAACAGGACGTTAAGTTTCATGGTTTATTGAAAAGAAAAAAAAAAAAAAAGTAAGAACCGAGTATCTTTTGAAAGGCTTTAATATTGTTTGTTTGCAGAGATGTTGTGGTTTAGCAAGGTCTTGCTCAGTGAAAAGCAGTAAAAGACTGATGCTTTTGATCAGCATTTTGCAATCGAGTCTGTGTGTGGAGCCCACCTGGGACTAAAGCAGTCCCAGAGGGAAGGGGCGGTGCCACTGGTACCCAGGCTGTGGTCACAGAGGCTGCTCCTCCTCCCGCTGCACTGGTTTTGTGAAGACAGAATCAGCAGATGTTTGGTGTGCCCCTCTGCTCTCATTTAGTCTCACTCAAAGCTCCAACAGCCTTTTGTTATGGGAAATGCTTCTGAACTGCAGTAATCTCAGGTTGCATCACAATGTTGCCACCATGGTAGTGATTTGTCTCTGATGCAAGACGAACAGTCAGGTGAGGGACAATCATTCCTTGTGATGCTGCTGGGGAATTTTCCTCCTGTGGAAGACAAACCCAACCTCTCAGTTTTTGCACAGACACAAAAGTGTTTTCTGTCTGTACTACCAGAAGAATCTACAGTTTGATGTAAGATGATATTTCCAGAATTGCATTGTCTTCAGAATAGAGTGTAAATTTTTATATGTTGTTTGGTTTCAGTGTCAGTACATGTGCATTTGCTGTTACAAATAGTTAACTTTGCATTTTGTTCCTGGGAAAGAAGTATCCAACTGATATGAACCATGAACCCCCTAGGAAAATAAAGAATACATAGATTCAGAGCATCTCAGAGCCCAAATTAAATATTTAGTGTACAGGCTGGATCCCTCCTAATGGAGAGTGTCTGAGGTAAGCACGGCATCTCTAATGTACAATCAATTTAATAACTGAAAGAACAGGCAGCTCATGGAAGGAGAGAATGCAGTGAGTATTTTGATTTCAGACTCAAGAATTGTATGATAAGTGAACTTGGTAATTGTGAGAATGAATAGTGAGGAAATGCAGCTTCACTTTGCTGAAGGAGTTTCTGATAGTACCAGCAGGCAGTGGGGTAGTCAGATTTTTGTGCAGGTTGGCTTGATCCTTGTCTGGTTTACTGGCCTTTGGATTGCTGTGCAAGTTGGGCTACAATCAGAGGACTGACAGGCTTTGTAATGCTTGAAACATGCAGGCAAAAGTCTTCCACATTTGGCCTTTTGCAGTAAACTGCATACTCCCAAAATTAAGAGCAGGAAAAAAAAAATCATTCCTCCTGTGAGGATGTTGGAAGGGGTTTAATGACCTAGTCATCATCTGCCAGCACTGTGGGGAAAGCAAGACACCAAGACTTGTGTTTTTGGAACACTGTTGTGTGCATTTACCTGCAGGGGGGATTGGCAGCTACTTGATTGCAACAACTTCTTTACAGGTAGTTGTGTGTTGCATTAACTTTATTCTAGAAATACCTATCCTTTAAAAACAACTGTGTCCTGTTTAAGGAAATTCTAAATCTTTAGAGATGAGTCTTTTTGTAGTTATAGGCATTCAGTGTGAACAAGAACAGACTGTGGATAGTTGGGTGCAGATCCACTCACAGAGATGTCATGCTCCAGGACAACAGGAAGACATTCCCTCTACCAGACTTCCAGCAAGCACTCTTCGGCTCATTTTGTCTCCTGACATTCCCTGGGTTCCCTCACATAGTTTGGACAGATGGGCAGAAGTTTCCCAGTATATTTGCAGTGATCTCAAAATCATTGGAGCCCCTTCTGAAAATCCAAACCATTTGGTCATACGTATGCATACAGCACAGTGCATGCACTGAGAAAACACTGAACTGTTGTCTCAGTACTTGTCAGAAATGCACAAATGGTTTCAGTAAATGTCAAGGGTTTCTGGAAAACCATCATTTGAGGCCTAATAAAGGGGAATGTTCAGTGAGTCTCACTGCAGAAGCATAAAAAAACCACCCAAAAATAAAAAATGGAAGGGCTGTGGAGAATATCTGCAGACATCAAGATGATGGAGGGAGTCCTACAAGTCACAAAATGAAAGGCAGGCAAAGATGCCCAAGTGTTTTTGTGGTCTGGAAGGCAGCCAAAGAGGCATTGATTTATTAGAGAGCAGCATCACAGCTTCCTTTTCTCAATGTGATGGTGCCATTAGAGCTCCTCACAGTCTCTGATTTCCTTGAGAATGAGGAATAGGAATTTCAAACAAAACAGCAGAAGAAGATCCCAAAGAGAGTTATTTTCAGCCAGATTCCTCTGCCAGACAACCACTCTGACTGTGCCTGACTGGGGAGTTCAGTGTGTAAAGTGCATGCCAGTGTTTGCACGTGAGGTCTCTGATGGTCAAACACAGCTCCCACTTGTGCAAAAAGTACCCCAGCAGTTCTGTGCTTGGGTTTCACACTCTGCAGTCATCATGTGGTACCCAAAACCCAGCTTTAATGAGGCAGGTAATTTAGCAATCGTGAGTCGCCCATTAAAAATTACATCCTCAGCTGTTCTGTTAACAAAGTCACTGCACCTCTAAGATCATCTTTTTGTCTCTTTTTGTACATATATGAATCCTCTTACTTACTTCATTTCCCCATTTTCTCTCTGAATGGGCAGTATTTTACCTCTGTAATTTCCCGTACCACACAACACCTCCCTCCTAGAACTGTGTCCCACTTAGAATCATAGAATCAGCTGGGTTGGAAAAGACCTCCGACATCGAGTCCAACCCTTGGTCCAACTCCAGTCCCTTTACCAGATCATGGCACTCAGTGCCACGTCCAATCTCAGTTTAAAAACCTCCAGGGAGGTGAATCCACCCCCTCTCTGGGCAGGCCGTTCCAACGCCTGGTCACTCTCTCTGCAAAGAATTCCTTTCTAATAGCCAACCTAAATTTCCCCTGGCAGAGCTCCAGCCTGTGCCCCCTTGTCCTATTGCTGCTGCCTGGGAGAAGAGACCAACCCCGCCTGGCTATGACCTCCCTTCAGAGAGTTTTAGAGAGTGATGAGGTCACCTCTGAGCCTTCTCTTCTCCAGACTGAACCCCCCCAGCTCCCTCAGCCTCTCCCCACAGCACTTGTGCCCCAGTCCCTTCCCCAGCCTCGTTGCTCTTCTCTGGACGCGCTCCAGCATCCTTGTGCCTGTTTGTCACTTGGCATGCCTGGAGATGGGCAGTATGCAGGGGCACTCCTGGTACTGTGAGTGAAACAGGGGAGATCCTGAGCAGTCCAAGAGCAGGGCTACTTCTGGAGCTCTTCCCAAGATTTCAGGTGGCAGGGGAGCAGATTTTTTTGCCTCCCCTGTGACATGGTTGTTGTAGCAGCACTGCTAGCATCACCTGTGGTGCTGCTGGTGTCACCAGTGGTGCTGCTGGCAGCCTGGGAGGAGGAGGAGGAGGTGGTGGTGGTGATGGTGGTGTGCTCTTAGCACACCCTGCAGATCTGCATGTGCCTCCCCAAATCAAAACGATGTATCCAGCCCTCAGTTACGTGGCTCTTCTCATCCTGTTAAAAAGCAAGCGAGGGAGGCAGAGCATGAATTAGTTTTGTCAAGTATATAGTCAGAAATAACAACTGATAGGTTTGCTGGGATAAGTTCTGTATGATGGCTTTGCTGAAAGGTAGACTGTTTCATGATTTACTGAACTATTATAAGTGGTACAACTGATCCATTTGTTATCATCCAGTGCATAAAGACTTCAGGATTTAAGGAGCCTGCACTAAATAACAAAGCAATTTATAAACTCCTAAACTGAAAATTACAGGCAAGAAGTCCTTAAGTCATAGGTAATAGCAAACTTTTATCATATTAGTGATGATTATCAAGTGTTAACTCCTACCCCCCTTTTTAAAACAAAATCCTACCTCAGGATGGTTGATTTACTTCACGAAGACATGCGTATAACTTTGTATGGTTTTATTGTGCAAGTCTGGCAAGTTATATTTGTTTCTCTGACTGTCATCCCTCTCTCCCTGCCCCATCATGCCCCTACATCAGCTGATGTGCACTGATTTATGGCCCTGCTGGCAGCAGCATCTTGGCCCATGGTAGCTGAGCAATGGTGTTAGTTGGCTCTACTACTGAGTAGAACATCTTTACACAAAGCAAATTTGACTGTAGTATCTTGAATAGAGACTCTTTCTGTATTTCAATAAACAGATAATAGTTAGCAATAGTTGGTTTGAGCTTATCCTGTCCTAAGGAGAAGATAATTATGTGTCCTGCTGTGAAGATGGAAATACCCTGTGCTGGATTTTAAAAATGCATTATGAGATTGTAAGTTGTCTTTGTGTTCTCTTGAATCGAAGATTTTATGGGCAGTGGAAAGAAGATGTTGACTAAAGCTAAGCAAACAGTTGCCTGGAGGTAATTTCTGTCATGACATTAGTTTCTTTTTTCTGCTTGAGAGTATCCTGAGATACTAAATTAATTCAGTTTTATTCAACCAATCTAAGTTCTCAAGGAGCAGATGAATCAAGAGCCACTTGTTACCAGTACTCAGTATTTGATACCCAGCTTGGTTTGTTGAAGTGTGAGTCCTTAACATGCTCAGCCAGACTTGTTAATTTTTGTGATCTGTCTAAGCAGAGGATCTAAAGTCAAGGTGAAGATTTTCAAAAACACCTTGGCATTATCCACAAGGAAATTGGAGAGCCATACTAACACATCAGGGAATTTAGTTAAAACAATGTTTTCTAACATCCGGTAAATTCTGATCCCACTCTCCTGGTGTTAATTCTCTGGTATTTTTTATTGTATGTACAGTCAAGTGCATAACCACCCCACAGTGATGCCCTCCCTGATCAGAACTGAGGCTGGAGCCCAGTTATGGCAGCTGAAATCCAGGAGAGAGTATGGGATGTTTTCCTCTGGCTGCCAGGATTTTCCGTGGCAGAGCTATGGGCTGAGTCTGCTCTCGCTAAAAGCAGCAGAGGAGCAGCAGCACTATAGCACCTGTCACTGAAATTATGGATAAGGGGTTGGGCTGGTATCAATCCAACAATGAAAACTAATAATTTGGGTTAATTATAGTCTCTTGATTACCCTCTGAGTCTCATCAGGATAGAGTGTTTGCATTTTGGGGGAAATAAGCCACTCACTTTGTTGCAGAAACATCACAAATGAAGTGGTGGCCCAGGCAAAGGGTCAGAGCCCTGATGGTTTTTCCCATCATATGCTAGGAGAAGGGAAAGCAAGTTGGATTTTCCTGGTTCTGTTGGAAACCATCAACTGTGTGCATGCAATGCATGTGTCCCAGAATCTGGGATCCAGGGAAGCTCCCATCTGTCTCCATCCTGCCTGTCACTCCTTGGACTATACACCGAACCCAATTCATCAAACAGCCAGGCATCCTGACTCAGTCTTTTTAAACTGTGGTGAAGTGTAATGACTAAATAGTTGGCTGGTTGCTCCTCAGGCTTTCCTGGGACAATATACGGGCAAATGAACTCAGAAAGTAATTTCTTGCATCAAAAGCAGCAGAAGTGCAAAAGTAATAGAAATTAACTGAAAATGGAAGAAACTACTGTGTGGTGAAAACACAGAATGGTTTATAAACCAACTGAAGTGTACATTAAATTGTGCTTTGATTGCTCTTCTGCAGTTGTGCTGAAATCCAAAAAGCAGAAGCTGAAAAACCAGCAAAACCCAGCCCCTAACACTGCAGTGAGTTAAGAGCAGATTAAGGGCTCGTTTTGTTACCATACCTCCTAACCACACTCAGTTGTTCATTTCATAAACAGCCATGACAGATGAGGCTGTTAAAGGGTGGAAATTAAGCACAAGCACAAATATTTTTAGTTTTCTAAATGTTTCAAATTATTTTTTGTGTTCTAGGTAAATTATAAGAGATTTTAGTGTTGTTGGAGCTCATGTGTCATGTGCATCCTTGGTATCTTTTTTTTGGTGACGCTTGAGTTAAAGAAACCAGTCCCTTATCAGTAACCTCAGCATGATCATTACCATCACATCCCCTCCCTCCTTTATTAAGCTTTTTTTTTCTTTTAAGAGTTACTAAATCCCTCCTATGATTTCAATTCTGGAGAACACACACTTTAGTTGAAAACATAGTCTCATTAAAGTCAGTAAGTTTTGTCTTTGCCATCCATTAGTCAAAAATATTATTTCAATATCATTCTCTATGTTCATATAGCACATAGAAAAATAGAGATCATAGCATTGAGCACTGAGATTACTTTGAAATATTCTTACATCCCCTGCAAGAGGAGAAACTTTGCATTTTCTTATCTTTCAATGCAGCAAGCAGCGATATCAATACTATTTCCCATCTTCTGTGTCATTAATAAATATGCCAAGATATGCCCATGAATTATGTGCCTTTAATAAGGTAATGGAACTCCTAGAATCTAGAGCCTGATTTTTTATTTTATTTTATTTATTTTTTTTTTATCTGAACTGCTTAGTTGCAATAAGAATGTGCTGATCACATATACCTAGTCTCCATTAATCATGAATGCACAATTTATTCTTTCATTTTTGCTATTAGCAACTATTTTTATCTAGCCATAACATCTCACCAATCCCTTGTGATCCTGCAGGGGAAAATATATGATGTTCTGATTGATAATCAAAGTTGAGACTGAGGTATGAGCATGCACAGAAATGCCATGCTCTGAAGTACCTGTGGAAGAGTCTCATATGGATGACTTTGGGAGCATCAGAGGGACATGGGACATTATACCAGCAAATAGCATATATTCAGATTTGTAGCAGAGTCTCTGATTGCTTGATTTTTTTTTTAAGACTAGCTGGATTCTCATTGATTTCCATAGCCTTTGACCTGGACCCGATGTCAGCTGTCTTGGACCAACCTTTGTTAAAAGAACTGTGGTCAGTGCCTTCTATTTACATTTTTTGCCACTGTTTGCAAATCCAGAACACGTGAGAACTAAGATTAGTGAACAGGCTTTGGTTTAAAGTTCAGCCAGAGGTGCAAAACCAGAGTAATGTACCTGTTCTCAATCATCTTTTCATCCATGTTTTTCTACCCGTGCAGAAACTACAGACGATCCAATGAACAAAACATTCAATAATATCTGTGCTAAAAATCAAACACTTCAAATGAATGGTTTTGCATAGCAGCATTAGAAATTGTTCCACTTGTTTGAAGGAATAAGATGTGAAGAATTGATTGAGTAACCAATTTAATAATGAAGAGAATTTGGAATACAGAAAGATTAGTTTAAAGCCTTGGGAAACAATTTACTGAAGTCTCATATGCTGCCTATGCTCCAAAACAGGGAAAATTTGGTACAAAAGTGATTTGTAGTCAATAGCTGTGCATAGCCTTTTATCATATTAATAAAATCTTTAACCAGTCTTTGAAAAGTCTAAAGCCTGCTGTGTTCAGCTGAGGTGCACAGATCAGAGGGAACTGCTGGCTGGCAGATGTGCAGATACATTATCAGAAAATGTATTTTCAGCCTAACCAGTGTAATCTAATTCATTCTAACATGATATTTCAGGTTTATTATAGTGTAGCTGACTACAGAACACAGTGCACTATGCAGAAGACTAAATGAGGTGAAAGTGTGCAGCTTCAAGGGGACGAGGTGAGGCCTGTTAGTGTGTTGAATATCGGTGGTTAAACTGATTTAAACAATTCAAAACTGTAAACAAAAGGCTTTTCTTCTCCCCTTGAAGTTTATCCATGTGAAGATGGGATTTTACCTTATGAAGCTGCACTAAACTTATTTGAAATGTTCTTGTCCTTGCACATTTACAGTTAAAGTTATCACTGTGGTAATTGGTATGTTAGATCTTTCCCTCCTGCCTCCACTAAAAGGGACACCAACCTTTTACCTGGACACAGTATTTAGTAGATCCAACATGAATAACTTCATGTGTGTTGAAACTTCTCTATATAAATTAGAGCGTTAAGTGTCATATGAATTCTTAGTTTCATTTTTCTGTTAAATAATGGTAGTTATAGAGCAGTTATTTTTATTTGGGCTTCACCCTGGTGGCAGATTGGTTTAGTGGTATGCATTTTAGTTTGCTCCCCCCAGCCCTGCCTTGTTATCATCAGGCTGTTTCAGCAGGTGTCTATCCATTTGCCACCTGCCCTGGTGCAGTGAATGATTGTGCTACTTAGTTAATGCATTTTAATTATTTAGGTGACATTTTACCTTACATGGTTAGACTGACTATGTAAACGTACTGGAGTCTTTAGTTAAAAAGAAGGGCAATTTTTTTGGCTGAAGAAGTGCACAGTCTGTGACCAAAGATAATGAATGAATAATCAATCACAAAAATAAGATTTCCGTTTAATCTCAATCCCATGGCCATTTTTATACCTCTCTTGTTTAGTTATTATTGATTTATAATCATTATGTATATACTCCAGTAGTTGGTGCACTCAGTAGACAGACCGCGTGTGTAGCTTTGCACATCAATACCTGAAGCCCATTGTGGTCGTGGGGTGATGTGCTGCCAGTTCACAAGGGCAGGCGTGATTTTCAAGTCCAATAATGCAGCCTTAAAAGTGACCAAGGTTTGCCTTCCTTACATTGTAAAATAGTTTCTCAGCTGAGGATGCCATTGATCAATTTGCTAAATACATGGTGTGTTTTAATGAGACGGGTTAAATGAGTTAAAAGTACTTTTTAGCCTTGGCAAATGACCTCTTACCCTTTCTTAGTCTGAGGTGCAATCAGGGAAAAAAAAAAACCAAACCCTGACCCCCTTCCATGCTCACATTTTTGCACAAAGTACCTTCAACTTAACAAAAACCAAAAAAAACCCCAACACACCAAACAAACAAAAGCAAACAAACAAAAAAGACCAAAAGATCCAGGGTGTTTTTGTTGTAGTTTTTTGTTTGGTTTGGGTTTTGTTTTGTTTTTTTTGGGGGGGGGGTTTGTTTGTTTTTTGGGGGTTGTGTTTTTGTTTGGGGTTTTTTGTTTGTTCTGTTTTAATTAACCTTTCTTAAATAAGCAAATCAAAAATTCTAATTTTGATTTTAGGATGCCTTATGCTAATTGAAAAAAAAAAAAAAAAAAACAAACCCGACAGCCTCCCAAAAATCAAGGACATGGGTGCAAAGCCCCTCTGCTGAGATGTGCTTTGCTGCTCCAGTGCCCCCTCCCCAGCCCGGCACTCCGGAGCAGCAGCAGCAGCAGCAATAACAGCCCGGAGTCAGTAGATGGCTGTAGAAAAGTGTGTTGAGCGCTCCTCAGCCGCCTAATAAGATTGGGAAAGGCCTTGACCTGCCTGGATGCGGCTTTTATCTGGAGTACATTTAAAGGGATAAAGGAGAAGCAGGGTGCAGTACATGGTCCTTTCTTTCCTGCAGGAGCGTCGCTTTGAGTGGAAAACATTTCTCAAACGCGGGGTTTGTGAACTGGGTCCTTTAGCAAGGAGGAGTGATGGCTTGAGAGCCTCCGGAGTCACCTGCTATTCTCCGAGGATTTTTTTCCTCCCCCTTCCCTCACCTCAAGACGTCTTAGAAATCCTCCTGTAAATTCCTACGGAGGGGGCGTCTGTAGATCCCATTATAAAAATCGGGAAGTGGTATATTCCCATTTATTTATTTATTATTACTATTTTTTTTTTCTTTCTTTCCCCCCCCCTCTCTCCACTGTAGTTGGCTGCCTTTAGTACACGGACCTGCTCATTAAATAGATACACCAAGAATTGTTACCTAAGCAAGCCTGACAGTAAAGAAAGGACAGACTGAGTTAGGGAGAAAAAGGGAAGCAAAAAGACAGCCTGAAGCAAGTCACTTCACACGCAGAAAGAGCCACTCAACGAATGCTCTTCTCACAAACAAACTTAAAAAAATACCTTGTATAAGAAGAGAACTGTGAGGACTTGACAGAAAAAGGCAAGATTTTCTCCCCACTGTTTTCAGTTTTCCTTCCAGACATACTTGGTGAAGTAAGGAGACTTCTGTTTGCTGACAGAGCCCTTGATTTCTTTCAAGATGATGATGTATTTGTGGGTAGGTAGTGTCTCTCTCCGTGTCAATCTTTTCTTAACAAATTGACTTCGGGACTGTAGATTTTAGCCTCCAGTTCCAGCATGTTTTCTGCGCTGTAAAGGTGTGTGTGTGCTGCAGGGTGGCTCAGCTCAGACAGGGTGCAGTCCATGTGCTTGTGTTCCCAGGGAGAGTTTAAGCAAAGGGGTTCGTTAACGTGAGGCTGTAATTTCTTTTCAGGATTTGCAGGACGTGGCACTGTGCACTGCTTTCTTTTCATTGCCTTAGGAAATTGTTTCTGGGAGATTCACTGCGTGGTTCGGTCTTGCAACGAGTGCTGCATCACTTGTGGCTGCCGAGAATTTGCTTGCTTCGTAAGGAATGAAACAGTGTTAATGTGATTAAAACTTCTAATGTGTTTTACTTAAGCTCGCTGTTTTTATAGTAGTTGTCATAATCTGTCTCAGCTTTTGAAGTTCTTGGCAATTGACAACGGCAGACAAAGAGATGGAAAAAATGTTCCTATTCCTGTGATTTTTGTGTTCAGCATTGTTCTGGTTCCTTGCAGCTAAATCTGCTCACCTTAAAAATCATGTTGCACTATGGCATGTATATTGTGGATTAGCAAAGCTGTTAACTTGTTAATTCAGCCAGGTTTCGATACAGAGTGCTATTTTCTGAGCAAACAACCCCACAAAGAAATCAATGAAGAGATACACACGCCGGACAGCATTTCTGTGTTCCCCTTCAAAGCCTGTGCATCTTCTGGGAAAATATTTTAAACTAATCTCACTCGACGTTCTATTTATTTATTTAATTTAAATGTATGTAAAAATAGAAAGGCGTGCAGCTAATCTGGGCCACCTCTGCAGGAGCAACATTTCAGTCTTGGAGATGTTCTCAGGAATCGCTGCTTCTCTGTTGAAGTCGCTCCTGGTTCACCCTGTAAATCTCCCTTTACGGCTCCTTCTAATTTCTCTTGACCCTCCAGTGTCTTGTAGGAACTTTTGTCATCTGTGCAAAAGGCACTGAATGCAGACTTTGAAGTTTCTGATTTCAGTTCTCTGACCTGTGCTATCATTTCGGGAGCTCACCAATCACTGAGCCTTATGATTTTGTCTTTTTATTTATTTTATTCTTTTATTCCTGTGTTCTGTAGTACAAGTGACTTTAATTTTCACACACAACTATCTGTGTCTGTAACTGCAACCCCGAGTTCTGCTGCTTCTTAATCATTACTGAGATTCTTTATCGAAGCTGTGTTGTTGCTAATGCAAGGATTAATTTCATTCTATTTTGAGATTTATAAGTCAGGTCACTTAATTACAGTAGTCTGTTTTTTTCAGTCAGTTTATTTTGTGCTGTTACAGTTAATATCATCCAAAAGTGATGCATAGTAAATGTTTGAGGATTTAAAGCCTCTTTTCTAGCAGGAACACTAAGGTGAAGGAACATGTATTATTCTGTTTCTTTGTGCCACTAGCTGAAAAGCTATAAAAGCCAGGGATCTTCTCCCCTCCCCAAGCCTAGGAATGGTTGTTAATTTGAAAATGTAATGAAATGCATTTTCTTGCAGGTAGCTATGCAGGTTTCCATTACCCTCAGTGTATTGTATTGCATGTTATTGATGAACTTTTCTAGTTATTCTTTTTGGAGATGTATATATATGGTTTAAGCAAAAAACCCCCACAGTAATAAGTAGTTACTGATGGTACCACTTCCTGGTTTCCAAAGTATCTTCTAATTAATATTTCACATTTGAAAATTTAATCATTCTGTTTGTATTTAGTCCTTCTCCTTATATTTTATGATGTCTGTTTTGTTTGGGGGTTTGATTAGCAGAATTCTTTGAAGAGCCTGACTCCCTTTTGCCACTACTTCCCATTTGCAAAGGAACTTTCCTCATCTGAATTATTAGTATAAAATCTCAAAATACGATTAGTAGGAAGAAGCAGACAATGAACTTTTTTTTTTTTAATTGTAGCGGAACATAATTCATTTCTCTTTTTTTTTTTTCTGAAAATGGATGAGTTGTATGCATAGAAAATGTATTTCTGGAATGGTACGATTTTTAAACTATACATGAAGTGCATATGTATATGTACATAGATGTAAAAGATGCAGTATGTAAACAAGAAGATTTTAACATACGTGGGTGCAATGTATAAACTCACAGCAACACTTGAAAAGCTTTCTCCTGGCATCACATCAATATTTTATATAATTATAAAAAGCTTCTCAGCAATATTATTAAAATTTAAAGCGGCCAACTTGTGTGAAAATGCAGTCTTTCCCCCTTAAAAGGGAGTAAAATTAATTTATTACATTGATTGAGTTTTTTTATACTATTAACTCCTGTTGTTTCATTTCAAGTATAATGAAGAAATATTTTGAAATATTTACAAAGAAAAGAAAGTGTGGTATCTTCACATTTTATAATGCCTTACTTAGTGTCCTGTAATAGTTTGATGCCTTCTTTGTAAATTTATTTTTTTTTAATTCTACTGCTGACAATGATGTCAAGTGGCTTTTATGGTAAACAAAGAATATGTTTAGCTCTGTGAAATCCAAACATTCTGCAGGAATGCAGAGTACAGCCAGCACTTCAGTCTGTTCAACGGAATAGTCTTGATTAGTTGTGCTTCAAGATTCCAAACAGTAGAGAAAGATTGTCAAGGGAAATGCATATTTGCTGACAGCCTGAGCACTTTAAAGATGTTTCTACTCCTCCTCTTGTAGAAAAGAGAGATCTTGTTTTGGTCTAGTACTCCATGCACAGATCCCTGTGCTGTCAGAATGTGAGTTAGCAGAGTTCACAGTGACCAGTACCTTCTGAGGGCTCCCGGTCACTGCTGCTTTAGGACCTGCACTTCAGTCCTCATGTCAAGAGGACCTTTGTTCTCCCTAAGGGGTGTAGACCCTTGAACATCCTGATCCTGCAGTGTGAGACACCTCTCTCCCCCGGACAGGAAGTGTTGCAGAGGTGATGCAGATTATCCCTCACATTTGTTGTGTAACTCACCTCCCAAAAGATGTTGTGATTTTCTCAGGCTGTAACAACTAAGGGATTTAGGTTTTCTTGTTTCACTTAAAGGGCTCCAAAGTTGCTGCCCTGTGCCTACCTTGGAAAGAGCAGTGCAACTGTGGGTGGGGGAAATAAAGCTGAGACTCAGAATCTTCCACAGAGTCCTCAATCTTCCAAATCTGCTCTTTTTCATATTTTGAAAAATAACCATAGTTTGTCTACTTGACAGCATGAGCAGCTTCTTGTTTCCCAAGTAAACAGGTCCATGATTCCTTGTTTTCCATCTGGTTCTTTAGACTAGACTATTTTGAGTTCAACTTCCATATTATGAGCTAGAAGTCAAGAGTTTAAAGTTGCTACATGTAGTGAAAGAGTTAGTTGTAGGCAATTAAATGTTGTTGTAGGAAAAACTGGAACAAAATCATTGGTAAATACATTTTAAAGTTACAAATTACTAGTTTGCCATATTTTGTTATACACTATGAAAATGCCGAAGAAAAATTACCTTAATACACAATCATCCAATTTTATAAATTTTATAAACGTCTAATTAATGTCTGCTTAGTCAGAGATGTGCTTCCTTCCTGTCAGCCTGCTGTTCTCTTTAATAATAGGGAAGGAGTTGTCAGAAATTTTGTATATATTTAGCAGACATTTTCAGTACCAGCTTCAGAATAATAGTTGATGGAATAAGGCAGAAAGCATGTCAGCAACCGAAATTTGGTTTTTTCCCCAAAACTAGAATAGGCAGATACAGAGAAACAAATTGGAAATCTGTGTACGCAATAGCAGCAAGATAATTTCTTCTGGCAATAGGACACTGTTTTGACAACTCTGAAGAATAAAGCTTTTGGGTCCAATACAGAGAGCTGTACTTGCCTGCATTACCAAAATGTTCCTTGGATGAACACTGGGGGAGAAGACTGGAGGAAGAAACACCGTACCAGGAATGTAATCTGGATATTTAGGAGATTAAAGTAGTTTATGGTTGTATTTCTGGGGTTTTTTTTAAAGCAAGTTTTTCCTGTTTAGAGACATCTCAATATACACACAGGAGTCTGTGTCAGTTCACATATCCACAGGCAGCTGGTATTTCATTCAGCTGACCAAAGTCTTCATGGTTTGATGAACTACCAAATGTCTGCAGAGGCAGAGAGCACTTTTCCCCTGCCTTAGAGAAGGGTGGAATTCCAAACCTGGCTTGTGCTCCTTGTGCACTGAGTGCTACAGGACACATTTTAAGGGACTTTTTATCTAAAGGAAGAGAACCCTAAACAGATGTGAAGATTACTTAAATGATAAAGGAACAAAATAGCGTGGGGTTTTTTTTGTTTGTTTATTTGTTTTTGTTTTGGGTTTTGCTTGGTTTTGTTTGTTTTTGTTTGTTTGTTGTTAATTGGGGTAAGGAGCAAATACAACACTCATCTTTTTTGAGTTATTTTGCCTCCTATGTGTTCTGCAGCACTGACACTGTGTGCCTTAAGCAAAGTATTGCTGTCCTAAATGAGGGCTTCCCACTGCTGTTCCAGACTGAGGCACAAGGCACTTCTCACTGTGCTTAAAGAGCCTCACACAGTTGCTGAAAGACTCCACGAGAAGGTTGAAAACTGCCCGTGGAACACTTCAGCAGTCCAGGCTTTGTTGCACACAACTATCAAGGAATCAAAATATTTAGATCCTTCTAGTTAGGAAAAAATCAAACATAATAGCTGAAAAAGCTGCAGGTCCCTTCAGAAGTCAAAATAATCCTCATGCTGCTTTCCACTGAGACCTTGAATAAAACATGTGGCTTCATCTTCCCTCTCTGACTGCCTGACCGCTGATGCTGAATAAATATGTACCTTTTATTATTAACACAGAAAAATACAAAATGATTTAATAATAGAGTATGCTGATGTGAATATTAAGGACCTTCAAGGGTATCTGACTCAATAAACCTGAATAATGAAGTATTAAATCTGTAATCTTGATGGCTAAAATAAAAGGACCGATAGAGATGTTGTATGAAAACAAATAGGGTCGAATCTTAAAGACAATTCTCAGCAGGATATCTTTTTATATTTATTGGAAAATACACAGAAGTTGACTTAAAAATCATATGTATAATAATTAATTTTGTAATCACAGAACCTAAAAATCACACTGGCAGGCAAAACATGAAGAGATTCAGCAAAATCACCTTTTATAGTATGAAGAAAAAGGTGATTTCAATTGAGAGTATTTGACAGTAACATTTGGTCATCCAGTATATTCAGTCTTGAAGGGTTTTTTTGTTTTAGTAAAACAACATTCTATTATTTATGTGGGGTAAAAATGAGAACAAATCATATGATTTTTATATACATATCTCCCGAGTTGCATAATGGTGGTTTAAGCGAGCAGAGCAGTTTTGGTTTATAAAAACAACATGTATCCCTTTAGACACAAATATACACATAAGTGCTGATGTTTTGTGAAATGGAGTTTTAGCAGGACATTAAGAACATAGATATTAATTCTTCCAGCAGAACTCATGAAGTTTGTATAAAGCACAATGACAGACTTACTCTGTTCTCTTCTGCAGTTGTATTACATACTCTCTATACTTTAATTACTGAACCTATTTCCCCCCCTTTCTTTAGCAAGAAGTTACATTTGTCCAATTAACCTCATCTTCCTCTTGTCGCTCTTAATAGCATTGGTTTCCATCACAGCTTTGAATGAACTGTGTGGGTGTCTTATTATCAGCCCAGGGATGTTTCTGTGAGGAAAGGGTGGAGCAAAGGCTTCATGAATGGCTGAGCAGGGTAGAGTTCCCCTGTTGTCCTACTCTTATTATCTCTTAGTGGAAATCCTTCCTAAGTACCTTTTCTGTGACAATCTGCTGGGTTCATATGCTACTACATCTCCAGCTGTAGAATCTTAGCTAGTGCTTGAATGGTCTTAGTTGGTGAGTCAGAAGAAAGAGCGAGTCCTGAATGATTTTCTGGGCAGTTGAAAAACTTTTTTCATGTCTTGAGATTAATTTCTTGATGGGTGGCTTGTGGATATTTATTCCAGTGAAGTATGCCTGTTATAGAAGGTGTCATGGTCCCTAATCCAACATTTTGCTTTACTTGCTCCTCACTTATATTTTGAAATGTCATTAGGTTTAATTTGCCTTTTATAACTATTTTGGCTGTGTCTCAGTTTAACCAACAAAAGGGGGTGTTTAGTAATCAAAGTCTAGGTATCTCTTCACATATTCTTTTGATGTCTTTCCATATTGGTTTCCTTTTTTCCCCTTCTGCTCATGGGTTGATATTCCTTCTTTGCCAAAGAGATAAATCTGTGTTTACATCCTTGTAACAGCCTAGGATGGAAGCACACCTGTTCCTACTGCAACCAGAAAACTGGGGTCCAATAGATCTGCAGAAATCACTGCTTTCCACATATGCATATAATACACTAAATATTCTTTCCCCTCCAGGAAGGCAGTTGTGTCATGGATTGGACCCAGATGGCAGCCAAACTCCTGCTCAGTGTCCACCTCAGTGGCACAGGGAGGGAGGAGAACACAGGAAGAGCAGGACTGAGAAAGCTCATGGGTCAGCAGGAAAACAGAGATCCCTTAGTGACCACTGTCACAGACTGAACAGCCTTGCCTTGGAAGAATTGAAAGTATTTATTGGCCATTATAATTTCTGCTAATTAAATTTGGCACTTGAATTTTCAGTTCAGATAGTGAGAAACAAACCCAAGAACTGTTCATGTTATCACCACAAGTTAAACTCACATTCCTGAGTGAGGCACTGAGAGGCATGGAAGGACTGCAGTCAGCACAGTAATTTTTCCCTGTAGCTCCTTCCTTTTGAGTCTCTGTGCTCCATCAGGGGTTCCTTGTGGGCTGCAGTCCCCTTTGGGATAGTTCTTTCCCTACCATGGAATGCCTCCTCCTTCTCCAACCTTGGCATTTCCTCCACTGTTCCTCTTTGTGCTTCACGTTCCTCTCTCCTTTCAGCATTTCTGCTCTGTCGTTACATCTGTTCTTAGAGCTGCATCCCCAGCCCTGGCTGTGGCCTTTGGTGAATCCACTGCCAAGCCCTCTGGAACCAGCTCTGTGTCCTCCCCCAGAAGCCACCCTGGCAGTCCTCTGCTCTACACTCCATACACACTTAAGTCAGCTAAACACGTTAGATCAAGTCTGATTATTGGCATTTCAAGGTTTTCTTCAGATATTTTTCTGTGTAGAGTTTTGTCAATTTGGTGTTTTTGTGGTGTGTACATAATAGAGTGAGGTGCTCCTTGTAGAGAGGAAAAGCTGATACATATTTGAATTTTACTTTTCAGTTAGCTTCTCCTCAAATATAATTACAGGAATTCAAGGAAGGGTAAAATGTGACAATGTGTTTGTGAATCACGAGATTTAACAGAGACCAAAGTAGATTTTATTATTGATGTGCTTACTGCTTCATTAAATTCCCCTTAAGGTTTGCAGCACGGATATGGATCATTTGCAATAATAATTATGCAGTGATCAATTGATTGTGTCTGACATTGTACTTGTCACCTTGAAATGCAAAAACCATTTGTTTTCTGCTGTGTGATCATTAGTCTCCAGTGTTAGGCACCAGCATGCAACGGTTTGTTTTATAGAGGAATGCATCTTATAAAGTTGGGGACTTCACATTAACCTTTACCTAAAATGAAGTTCCACTTGTCATTTTACAGTGATGAAAATTGCCCAGCCAGCAATGTTTTGAGATTAGAAAACATGGTGTGATTTCAGAAAGACTCTCCAAATCACAATGTGTTTCTGTCGATTCAGTGTGTGTGTCACAAACAGGAGTTTTTCAATAGATCTCTGTCTGAGTAAAACTGAGATCTCTGCTTTAGAACTGGTGTGTTTCTTTGGGAAGTCTGTCTGCCTTCCTCAGTGAGACTGTGATTCTTGACAGCATTAGTTAATTGGAAAATCAGTAAAAAAATGCTTTGACTTCAGTCTTTCTCTGAGTTAGATACTGTACATTTCCTGTTTGGAGTGGTGTAATCAGCATGGCAATTTAATCTCCCTTATATTAAGAATGTCTGTAGTAATGAAACACTGTCCTTTGGGCTTTCAGGATTTTGTTCCCATTGCAATTCCAGTGAAACAGCTGCTTTGTGGCTGTAGTGCAAGTGAAATGCATCTGTGCTTTCCAAACTGAGAGAAAAGCAACAGCCAAGAGAAATGTCACACGTGTAGGTTTTTCACGTGGAGCTTTTGCTGAGCATCCATTGTTATGGAATGGGAAGTGAAAACCAGAACTATGTTTAGTGAGATGTGATTTGATTAAAAAGTGACTTTTAGATTGCATCAGATCAAATACTTGTAATTACTTTTATTTGACATTTAAACTTTTATTTGAAGGTCTAGCTCATTTGAGCATTTGTTTGCTTTATTCAAGATTTTGAAAACATATGTATGTTTCTTCCATTCAAAAAATCCCAGATTTTAGAATTAACATTCTTTGGGGTGAAATGTGTAGGGGATGTTTTGCCTCCAAGGGTGAACATAGATAAGTGTATATGTTGGAATATGGATATGTTTAATATATTGGTTCTCAAACAACCAATTAGAAGGGTAACTGAAGTATTAATGTTGAAATGGAAAAGTTAATTGTACTGTTGATTTAAAAATTAGCAACCCTATGTAGTTTTTACCACAGTATGAATAGTGAATAAAGCTTACAAAACTGCTTTAAACCTGTGGTATAAGAAAAAAAATCCAAATTTCTTTAAAGTAGGATTTTATTTTTTTTTAAATTTTTTTTAATTGTAAAAAATAATCCTGATATGAGCTCAGTTCGTTAAAACATGGTGCTATTAAAGCCAGGGTTGTGGGTTCAATCCCTGTATGGGCCACTCACTTAAGGGTTGGACTTGATGATCCTGGTGGGTCCCTTCCTGCTCGGGTTATTCTGTGAAAACAACTGAAGCCTCTCACCTGGAAGGAAATGCTGTTACTGTTCTCAGAAGTTGTACTGTTTTAGCCTGCAAGTTTCCAGAAAACATCCCAAGTCAAGGCTATTAATTTTTAGCAGAATTCAAGATGAATTTTACCATGTGGAATCATACTCAATATATCCCATCGTCCTGAATTAAGCTGTAATTGTCATCCAGCGCCCCTTCATTCTTTCAGAGGTTCACTACTCCTGTCACCCTGCATAGCCAGGACAAACTCCTCACTCAGTACAAAGCCCAGTTGTAATTTTTACATAACTTTCATGTTCTTCATCCCATGGAAGAATTGAGGAAACTGAGGTGACTTTGTTTAGGTAAGAACCGGTCACAGGGGCCAAGATGGTTTGTCCAGCAGTTCCTGCCCACCCCAGCCTTGGTTGTGACATCTGGTGGACAAGACACCCCAGCAGCAACAGGAACAATGCAGGAGGACAAAACAGGCTGTGTCCCTCAAAGGGAAGGAAAACGAAGGAGAGAGAGGTCAAGGGGCAGAGATGAAAGGAGGATATTTAAGATCAGAACAGTCACTGTCCTTTTCAGTTAAATGTGAAGAATTCATGTCCTCCTGACATCACTAAGTTTCTACTTCTAAGGCCACCCACAGGGTGCACTTAGCTTTTTGTCTCTGTATTTCAAACTCTATTTACTGCCACAGCACCTGAGAGCAACATGAAGCATGCAACAATGGGAAACTTGAGATCTTGGAGCATGTGTTTCTACCTGCAGTACCTTGGTAGTGCTGCTGCTAAAAGTGCCCTTAACTTTGCTATGCTTTGGTTGCCTTATTTATATGGCATCACCCTCTTAGATAGGAAAAATTAATACCAACAGAGACCATTTGTAAAGAAATCTTGAGTTTTGGGGGATGCTTGTGGCTGAAAGGCAATTAAAAATTTGCTTTAGAGAAGGGTTTAATTTACCCTCCTGGTGGGACTTCACCTTCAGTTACTTTAATTATATGGTTAAGAGATTTTGTTTTGTGTGGTTGGTTTTTTATTTTGCTTTTATTTTCCTGCACATCTGGCAACATGTTTGACTCTTTGGGCAGCAACAGGACAATAACAATAGGATGCAAATTTTGATTTGTATATTGGATGGCTCCTCATGATAGCTAGGAGGAGTAGAAGAGGTTACTCATGAGCAAGATAAAAAGGCTGATCTAACACGAAGACAATGCTTTAGGAAAAAAAAAATATGCTGGACACAAATGAGGAATGTGGAATTAAGACTAGGAATGTGATTTAATAGTACAAAGAGACCTAGCTGGGGTAGCATAAACTTCTCATTCTACCACTTACAGCCTGTGGTGTGATAGGCAGTGATAAAAGTTCTGCATGCCCTTCTCTTTCTTACTCTTCACTATTAATGTGTGTTAAGCATTATTCTCTTATTTTAGAAGGTTGTCATATGTTATTGGTACAAAACTACACGGTGCAACTGAAGATAACTATCCTGTTTTAAGTTAATATATGAATGTTTGCAGCCTGGGAACAAATTCTTAATTTAAATTGGTTTATAAAAAGCAATTATAAACAGGAAAGTCAAATTTATCTCTTAGCTATAAAAACACAGACACACAAGTGAGCCACCTGTCCAATTGGAATATTTCCTGCTGAAAAGCAAACCTGTTCATGGAGAAATGAATATTTACTCATGTTTTGCAGCAGTGTTTTACACACTGAAGGATTTTTTTTTGTCCATGACACTACATTTTTTAGGTGAAGTGACTCCAATTTATGTTAGAGGTATATCTTAATAGGGAACAAATTTAATAATATTGTCACAGTCAAATGAGCTAAATACACCCAAGCAATATCATTTCTTTTTCTAAGGTGCACATTATTTAACTGACTAAATATTTTTGTTCAGGTTTCCTTGTAGGAAAGTCGGCATGCACAGCTTCACATGTGTTTGTGTGTATTTTAACCAGTCCTTTCCATCATGTTCCACTGCCTCAGTTCAGTTCAGAGCCACCAGCTCCCACATCAGGCCAGTTCTGTTCAATGATTATGTCCCACACAGTTGACTCCTTCCTGAGTGCCTTGAATGGTATCTGAAAATGCATCACCTGAAGTAGTAGTAAAGAGAACAGGGAGTTAATGAATGATTCTTGGAGAGATAACATGGTTCAGTCTTGATGTTTGTGGGATGAGGTGGTTTGTGTATGATTTGCTATATGGCAATCTTGCTACCATATAGATTTTATACATATTGATAGCCCAGTTAATTTGGAACTATTTTATGTAAAGACCATCATGCTATTACTTGTCAGATAAGCTTCTCTTTGCAGAACAGCCTCTAAAAGAGTAAAATTTAGTGGAATTTAATTGGGGCAAGTATAGGAATTACAGCTATTTTGCTCAGTAGTTTATCACTAAATTATGACTGTATATTGGAGAAATTACTGGATCATACAAATGGCCAAGGAGTTAATAGTGTAAGTCTGAGAATGATTTCTTAGGGTCACTTGAGCACAGCACAGTGCCACTTACTGTGTTGTTTTCACCCTGACCATTTACTGTGAATGGTTGATGTTTGAAACCAAACATTTGGCTGCCCCAAAGAAGCAGAATGTTTTGGACAAAGGACTCTTGCATGACACAGGAGCTGATTCTTGGACACCCTATTTGGAAGTTACATTGGTGAAGCTTATTGCTTATTTCTTTAAATCTCCCTCATCACTGTTCAGGAAGCACTTCAGCTAAAAAAATCTTAAACCTCTGTACTGGGTTTGGCTGTGATGGAGTTTAACATCCTTCCAGAAGCCATGTGGTTCTGTGGTTTAGATTTGAGGCTGGAACACTGTGGGTAACACACCTGTATTTTAGCCAGTGCTGGTCAGTGCAGGCACAGAATCAAGGCTCTCCCTCTGACAGTGAGTAGATTGGGAGGGGACACAGCCTGGACACAGCCAACCTGACCTGATCAAAGTTATGTTCAGAAATAAAAGGGAGGAGGGGGAGGCATTTTTTAAAGTAAGTGGGTGTTGCTTGGAGTCTCTTTTTGAGAGGTGGTGAGTGATTACTTTCACACTACTGCTGGGGCACACTGCAAGGTCCTGGCTTCCAGCTAGACTTCACAGCACTTCCACCACCCTCTGGGGCCAGTCCTTCAGCCAGTTGTTTTCAGCCCACTTTGGCTGTCTGCTCACCCAGCTCATCCTCTGTTAGTTCCCCTGTGAGGATCTGATGGGAGACACTTGAAAACCATCCCAAAGTCAAGGTAGGCAATATTTACTGCTCTTTGTATTCTCATCTAACAAACTAGTCCTTTCATTATAGAAAATCATCAGGTTGGTTAAGCATGGCTGGGAATCCTCTTGGTGAATCCACGCTGACTATTCCCATTCACGTCTTGTCCCTTGTGCCAGGGTTTTTCTCTCCACCACCTTCCCAGGACTGAGGTGACACTGCCCAGCCTGGAGCTCTCTAGGTCCTCTTTCTTGCCCTTTTAGAAGACAGGACTCACATTTGCTTTGCTCCAGTCTTCAGGCCCCTCTCCAACTTGCCATGGTTTTACAAAGGTGATAGACAATGGCCTTCCAATGACATCAAGTGGCCCTCTCAGTGAGTGTGAGTGCATCCCATCAGGGCCCGGGGACTTGAATTGTTCCCTGCCAGCTAAAGTATTCTCTAACCTGATCCTTTCCAGACTTTCTCTGCTTATACCGTGTCCCCCCCCCCCGCCCCAAATCAGCCCTTCCACCCTTCCTGTAGTCATTTTCTTCTCAGAATCTGAGATCCTGCTGTTCCCATCTCTTTGAGTTTCTCAGAGGTGTCCCCAGTGTTGTGAGTTCAACATGATGATTCTGTTATTTTGGTATTCAGATCCAGTTTCCTTGTCAGGATGCCAAACTACTTTCTGAGAAGATCAGGTTACAAAGGGGGGAAAATATTTTCAAGTTGGTTCTTATCCTTGATGAATCTAAATGAAATCTAATGTAATTGAAGGTTGGAATTAGAGCATGCAAAGTTTGTTGAATGTTTTGTGTTTCAAAGACCTCTTGCAAGCAGTAGAGATTGCTCTTCTGAAATTCAAAATGCAAAGTGCTTAAAATGGATAGTATTCAGCCATGTGAATAGGGAAATTCTTTGTAATAATGTATTGTGTTTCTCCCTTGTAGATTACAACATGGTTTGGAATAATGATTTTTATGTTCAGTAACACATCTGGATTCACTTGTCATTCTTAAGTTACATGCAGTACTCCATGAAAATAAATATTTCGTTACCAAGTGTCAGACTCTATGAGCTAATTAACATTTTGGGAATGAAAGGAGCAGTGTCGTTAACTCTACTCATAGAACCCTGAAGAACCCTCACTCTTCATGTGGAATTTCCACATTGGGAATGAATAGACAGACTTATTAACAGTTCAGTGTTGGTGTTGAATGAGAGTCCAATTTATGATGAGGCTGCAGAACACAAAGAAACATCCATGAAGTCAGTTCAAGGCCCCACATGGTCCAGGTACTCAGTGGTGTGTATATGGGGAGTCTCTGAATGCCAAGAGCATTTTTCAGTCCCATTTAGCAAAATCATATCTGCTCTCTTCCCAGTGACAGGGAACAGCTCTGGCAGTGTAGGAGACTGAGAGGTTGGAGTGCCAGCTTATGTTAAATGGTTTGTCTTCTGAGGAAAGAGTTTGCAGCTAAAGCACCAGGGGTCTAACTCCAAAAGGGTCATACTCCCAGGTTTAAATATTTAGTGCTTGGTTTTCAGCATTCACTCTCTTTGGTTATTTGTTTGCTTGCATCCAACTAGTGTTGCAATAATTGCCTGTGAAGGATTGAGGGGGGGAAAAAGCAGAAACAAAAAAATTCAGGCCTTGAATTAGTCTTTACAGTAGAGAGTTGGCTTTCCATCTCCAAAACAGAGTTCAAGGTAGCAATATTTTTGACCTGCTGCCTCCCATGAGACAGTTGTACAAGGCTTTTGACAATACAAAGCACCTGGCTGAACTGTTTAATGATTGATGTGGACAGTATAATATCCAACATGGTTGTTAGAGCAAAATTAAATATGTCAGTGAAATACCCAAAGTGAAAGTCTGGCCCTTCCTAGAGAACCGAGATGTGTGATTTAGGCTTGGAAAGGTTTAAAAGGGAGGAAAATTCTGTCCTTTCACTTAGAGATTTTCTTTGCATTTGGAATGTTCCACAAATCTATCAATGGCATTTTCTTTCTGTCTTCCCAACCAGGGGTAGGCTGCACATTAAAGATGGAGATTTTCAGAGAGCAGTGTATAGGAATATTCCCTGGAGTTTTTGCACAACGATGGATAGTTCTGTCCAGAGATCCTCTGTGAGCAATATTTAATGGCAATTTTTGCAGTTTAATAGTTGCACAATTATCCCACAGAAGTAAAAAAAACCCAACAAAACAAAACACAGAACTGTCCAAATGTAAAGTCATTTATAAAAGGTCTCACTTCCCACTTCCAAAAGGCAGGAAACTACCATTCCCCAAAATAACAGGTAACAATGAAGAACTTGTCGTTACTCACAGCTTTGTAGTTCAGCTTTTACCACAGAGTATCACATGGATGATTTCAATTAAGCAAAACATTGGATATTTTTCCCAGCTTGATGTGGGAATATGTTATCCATTGAAAAAAACATAGAAAGCTTTATTTGCATTGATACAAGCAATCATTAAGTATTAACAACAAGTATATTAAATTGCTGGTTGGATTATTCAGGATACATCAGTTCTTCCAGGTGAACATGGTGAAATATGCCATTACAGCAGGCATATTTCAGTAAGAACTAGATTTCAAATCATATCTGCAAGCTCAGAAGTCCACTGGTTTTGAATATTTCAGACTGGAGGGAAATGAATGATCAGGGAAAAGAAGGAGCACAAAATGAAACTTTATCAGAGAATTTAAGCTTCGTATTTGACTACAGTACAAAGTATCTGAAATGCTCATCGCTGGTCATTTTAGAGAGTTAAAGTATTTGCAGCCTAAACCTGCATCATGCACAATAATTTATTAATTTACATGTATTTATATGTGATAACAGGCTATTGAGACATATTTCTCTGATCTACAGTGCATAATACACAGTCTTTGGACTTCACAGTTTGAAATACTGTGGCTAATCTAAAACTATACAGCTCAACAGAAAAACAAAACCAGTCCCAAATATGAATAAATGATTTGCTACTTAATATGTCAGTGTATTTTGTCAGGTTGATAACATTAGGTTGAGCTGCATTCAATTCTAAACCCTGCAATATTTGAAGCTTGATATTGTGCCTCACT
Source organism: Formicarius rufipectus (assembly GCA_013399695.1). Taxonomy (NCBI): domain Eukaryota; kingdom Metazoa; phylum Chordata; class Aves; order Passeriformes; family Formicariidae; genus Formicarius; species Formicarius rufipectus. The sequence goes on from VXAU01002171.1 coordinate 1,312,804, forward strand.
AAATTTAATACATGGACCTCAGTAATAGAGGAAATCACTTTAGCACTTGGCAGTTTGTAATGCTGTATAAAATTGACTGCCCTGCAAACACAATAGGGATAATAAAAATTGTGGTCAGTAGGGGGGTGTAATGCATTTTCCAGCTCCAGCAAAGGTCCAGAGGAGATTTATTGAGATTTTGCTGTTTGGGTGAAGATCAATAGAGCTTTGGTAATAATTTGTTGCAAGGGCACCCTTCGGGGCTGTGACATTTTACTTTCAAACTTTGCTCATTTGCAGAGCAGGCCTGGTGATAACAGTGTCAGGTCCCTCTGCTTCGCCACCGTGGATTTCTGCGTTCGGCTCGTGGGAGGATTTACTTCCACTGCAGTCACTTTTGAAATCATTCGATATATGATGCAGCCCGGGATTGATAAGGAGATTCCACGTGTTCTGTAACAGTTCTGATGCAAAGAATCCCAAACACATTCCTAAACCCTCCATTTTCTCTACTGTTTTCTTCTCTAAGCAAGGAACGTTTAAATGTCAGTCTCTAATTTCGTAGTGGTATATAATTTTCATGAATGATCTGGAACTGCACTCTTATTTTCATGACTGTAGAATTAGAAGGTTTCATAAGAAACTTATCCTTTTATCTTCCCATTGCCAGGAGCACTTTGCATAATAGCTATTAGGTTGACTTAAGAAATCTGCACTTCTTTTGTATTTTCATTAAAGAAACTTCACTTTCTGTGCTAAGCCAGCCTTCCTTTTCTGCCAGCAACATTTGATGGACACTGGTGTTTGTAAGGAAACAAAACTCTGTCAGCTCTTGCAGTTGGAATACAGGGGCTGGGTGCAGCAGAACGATTTATTTCCAATGAGCATGCACAAAGTAAGATTTATGACTTTTGCAGCTCAGATGACATTCCTTACATAGTTGCCGAGCTACAGCAAATTAAAGGGATCCATGAATACTGAGGGGTGTGTTTTTGTAATGAGGGAGAAGAGACAGAAGCAATAAGAAGATAATTAAGGTAACAACTTGTGAAAAATTAAAGTGTTTCTGTCTTTCATTTTTGAATCTCTGAGCATAAACTTTGTAGTTGTTAATTTAATTGCTGATGTTCTCTGTATCCCTGAAGAATATTAAGGATTAATCATCTGGTTCGTTCCAACAAGAGATAAGGCCTAAGTGAATTGAAATTTTACCAATTTAACCCTCTCTCCCTCCTAATATGACATGATTAACATTCTTCAATTAACAACACATAATTATGCTAAAGGCCTCATTGCACTTACTCCATTTCTCAGTTTTAGTCTGCCCTTTGCAGGTATTTTAAAACCAAATAAAAGGCAGGCTATATTTTTCTTCTGTATAATTGGTCACTTAGGTTCATCTAAATTACAAGAATTGAGATTTTTAACTCTTTTACTCCTTTTTGTTCCTGTTAATCTCACTGTACATGCCCTGCAAATCGATTCTGATGAGCTAGACCTTTTCTTCAGCCCCTCTTTAAGGATGGACAAGTATTTCTTTTCCAACCTTTGCCAATCTGAATAATTTTTCCCAATTATTTGTGTCAGAACATTGATTTAAAGAACTAGTAATGTCATTGAGCCCCAGAATGCAGAGCTGTTCATCTACATATTAATGCATAATGTATTGGTTCATTTTTCATAAAGGATGATGAAATTATTTACATTTGTAAGACTTTGGTTTGGAGTTACACTCAAAATATGAGGCACCTTTATGTATCCTGGTATTTACTGAAGTACTTTCTAAGGTCTTTCATAGGGCAAATAGTACATAGTTGCCTTCTGTCTTGTAGATAATCAAGTAGCAGTGAGAGGCCATCATAATTTATGGTAAAATGAAAGAAAACAAAATTAAATTGGATAGCAACGAAATGCATCAGCTGAATTCTGAAACCTAGGAGGTAACTGAAATTATTGATTTGTAGAGTTATAGTAGTGGATTTCTAGATATGGAAGCATTACTGTTTTCCTTCTAAAACTTTAAAAAAGAAAACAATGTTGCTTCCATGTATAGTGCTTAAAACATTCCATATTTCTTACTCTCTTAGACTGATGAACCTCTAAATATCAATTATTTTCCATCTGATTTTTTTATGCAGCAAGCAGATACATGATAACCAGGAATATTCCTGAGATATTTAACAGGGTTCTGTCCTATGAAAATCTGGGATATTGCCCATCCCTCCAGAATGAGTACATTGCAAGACTGGACATGTGCAGTTGTCCAAACACTGTCCAGTACCACCCTAAAGTGAAAAGTCTTCCTATTACACAGCAAACACAATTACATTAGGGACTAAATTAAGCAGGGCCCTTTCTCCTGCATTAAAGTTGCAGAACTGAATGAAAAACTACTTAAATCCACTATGGTTTATCCACAGGGCTACAGAAGCAGGAGAAATTTAACTTGCTAGAAAATGCAATCAAGGATGATTGTTCTATATAGATATAAAATCAGGGAGATAGTTTTGTGTCTTCACATATATATATCTGTTTATATATATATACATATATATATATCTGCACACTCAGCCAGGTTTTTGTCTGTTGGAATCAAACCAAAAATCAACCTCTCCACACTGATAAAAGGGACACTGATATCCATAGGCAACAGAAACCTGGTATCTTCCCACAGGTCAGAAAAATTGCTTCCCACCAATTAAATATACTTGTTATTTTTATTATTTCTGGAAGTCCATGTTCACTTGATGACCATGACAGGCAGGCAAGGGAAGGATGCCCACAGACAGCAGTGGTTCTCGCCACTGTTGCATTTTTAAAAAGGTGCTGAATTGTTTGGAATTTTGCTCCAGAGGAAAAACACTACCAATGGCATCATCAGCAAGGGAAATGACTCCATCCCCAGGCACTCCTTGTCTCCTGGAGTTCCTGCCCCGGGTCCATCCTTCCAGCAGGCAGGCAGGAGACTTGGAATGTTGATGGTAAATGTAAGGAATGCCTCAGAATGTCCGTGTCCCTGTGCCTGCAGCTGTGCTTCCCGAGGTGGGTGGGTTCCCTGGGGCTGGCTGAGGAGCAGCTGGAGCTCTGCTGCCATCCCAGGGAATTCAGGAGGGCACAGCGCCCACCTCGTCCCGCTTCCTTCTCCCTCCCTGAGGGAGGCATTTTCTTTAACAAAACAAGACGCTGTCTTTTTTTCTGCTTCTATCACCTGCTTTCTGCATTAGTCACTGTTTTGGGGTTCTACTGATGAACACAACTTCCTGGACATGTGCCAGTAAAACTCTTTGGGATGTTTCAAAACCTTCTTCAGAGTCTTTACTTCTTTTCATCACCTGATCTGCCCTTCAAGTTTAACCAAATTTGCTTTTTGGAATTGGCAAAGGAATTTTTTTGTTGCCTTTTTTTTTCCCCCCCCCTCAATGAAACTCAAAGCAGCTGTTCTCTTGTTTCTACAGACAGTGGCAAACAGAATTGCTTCACTCATTTTGATACATCACTATGTGACCCTAGGCAAGGCAAGCATAATTGTGTTTGAAAATTAGCCCATAGCCAATATTACATAAGTAACTAGGCTGAGAGAGATATCTTTATTTAAAATAAATTAGTAGGAAGAATGAGATATGAATAAGAAACTTCCATCCTTGTTCTGCAACAGAAAGCACATGAGCACTGAGGCTGTGCACAGGTAGAAATACTTCAGAGGATAATAACTTCAGTTTGTTGTTTTATTTTGTTTACTTGTTCCATAGGTGGGTATAGTTTCAGATTTATCAATGAAAAGCCATGGGAAGACCATTAAACCATAGACTTAATTGCAGTTTCTGCTTTTGTCAGCATTTGGGGAGCCAGGTGCTCTGTGGTGTGAATAGCGCTGAATACACCCGTTAGCAAGACAGATGAGGAGAGGCATCTCAGAGGGTTGTGACTGACCTGCAGCTTCCACCAAGACCTACAACATGAGCCCCATAACATCCTTAGATATTTTGCACTTGATTTTGCCTTTTACAATAGGACCTAATCCTTCCTGTTTGCTGTAATACTATATTACTCTAACACACCAAGGCAACTGCCTTGCTCTGGGAGGACTGCTGAAAATTTTCATCATAGAAGCAACCTCTGAGATTTGGTTTAATTTATTCTGAGAAACTCTACAGAGAAATCTACTAGTTACTGAAAAAAAAGAAAACAACAACAACAACAAAATAGTTATTGTATGCTCTGTAATGTACGGTGTGCTGGGGGAAAAGAGGGAAAAAAACCTGTACTGCTCAACTGTTTTGGCTACTTCTAAAAAGAGAAGGAAAGAGAAAACAAAGTAGACAATTGAATCTGTAACTCCTTATTAAAGGCTCTGATCTTGTTCTGTACTTTCCTCAGCAAACATCCTCAGATTCAGTCACTTTATTTTTGCTGAAACAATTTTTGCAGAACCAAAAATCACATTTAGGCTCCTGGACTTTGCTAAGCTCATTTGTGGTACCAGCTATCTCGTGGGAGAAAAATAAGCATAAGACTGCAATATTCAGGTTGTCAAACAGTCTGGGCTTCCTCGGGCACTGCCCTCCCCAGCTGCTCCATAGGGAACATCTGTGGGTCAGAATGCACTGTGGGAGGAGTATTTTCTTAGCACTGACACCCTCCAGATGCAAATCTCGCCCAGTCTATCACCTGCAGAGCTGTTCCTGGTGGGGGTCTGGGATAAATGTCATGTATTTCTAGGATAACTTTTGATATTAGTACAGTTTAATGCAAATTTTTAGAATATACTGAAAAAGGAGCTATGTTTGGCTCACATCTGTGTTTGATCTGGAAGACTTTTTGTGTTGGCATCTGCCCTCAGGACAGGGGATACTGGAACAGCTGATTCCACATTAATGCAGAGGCTTTATCAGTGGCTTTCATTGTTTTCCTTTCTCTGTGCTTACCTTTGTTTATTGTCTTGTTTAGTTATGCAGTAGTACACTGCTCTTGCTTTGGAGCAACAATGTTCTCCAGGTAAGCACTGAAAGCCATATTTGCTACAGTTGATTATAATTAAGGATGCACTTAAAATTTAAGTGTGCAGTGACTCTGCTTTCCTCTGTGCAGACAGACCTGTACAGTGCACATAAAGGGTGTCTCAGGCTCTGCCCCTATAACCTAAGGAAGAATTAGGAGCATTTGATGTCTTCAGTAAATTCAGAGCTAAGAGTGTTCCTGAGGATAGAAGCCTTTATGTAGTCTTTTAAAATTAAGAGCAGTGCTTGTTCTTTTCAAGGTGTAGCTGCAGGATTCCAAGACAGTAATCCAGACACTTCTCTTTCTGCCTTGCACTGTTGTTTTCAAATGTCTCCTGTTTAATAAGTCGTGCAGAACAGCCCACAGATTTTCTTTTGGGAGGCAGGGGATGAGGGTTGTAACTTAAAATAACAAAGTTCACGTCATTTAAAAAAGGTACACTGCATATTTTAACTAATTCACTATGGTAGAAATGGCTTACATAGTTCAAAATCAATTGGATAAACATGGAAAATAAGTTCATAATGGATTATGCAAGCAAAAGTGATTGACACAAGTAAGTGGAAGTAAAAGCATAGCAGGGAAGTACCATTATATTGTTGCCCTTATTTCTCCTTCTCCAGACTTTCCAACCTTTTGACAAATTAGGAGACAGAGTCTTGGGACAGGGATTTATTTGATGGACTGTAGTACAACTGCTCATGTTATGTCCCTGTGTTTGGCACTGCATGTCTGAAGGCTGTTGTTTTCCAGTTTTTACTTTCAAACAGACCAAACGAAGAAACTTCAGGAGCTCAGGGAAATGCTCCCAATTTCTGGTACTTTGGGTTTGCTTTGCAGGGAGTGTTCAAGTCAAGAAGTGCAATACTGCAGTGTTGGTTTAGATATTATTATTAAATCTCTGTTGCCATGTATTCTTAACATGAAGTTAATCAGCCTAAAATTACAAATAAGTTTCTATCCAGTCAACTGCATTATAGAACTACACTACCCTAACTTATTCTAAGCACATCAGTGCTTACTGGCAAAAATGATATTATCATCAAAATTACTAAAGAACATCATAATGCTCTGATGTTGGTCAGGGGAGATTTATGGAAAGCAGTGGTGTAGCTATATGCTTAATATTAAAAATACAAGCCATCAAACATAAAGAGATGCCACATCCTGCCATATCAACCCACTTAATCTGTTTGAAACAATCTGCTTTCCAGAATCTTAAGGGCAAAGAGGGAGAAAATCTGATTTGATCACCGTGCAGGAGTCATTAGTCTTGAACACTGAGTCACTGAACTTCTCATGGTGAGCAATGCTACTTCATCTCCCATAATCTAACAGATCCTGTCCTGGCAGTATCTGAGGGTGATTTCCCCAAGCACCAACGAAGCCTTGGAGAATAGTATTGCAAAGAAAAAAAAAGAAATAAGGTAGAAAGATAAAGGAATCAAATCTTGTATTGCTGATATGCACAGCTTTTGTATATAAAAAGTTCATTGCAAAACATACCACAATATCTGACCCACTGGTGATAAACTGAGAACAGAATCAAGAACTGGGTTCATGGTTCTGAAATGCATTATATATTTATTCCAGCTGTGCTGGTGAGTGCTAATAAATCCATAAAAGAGCTACTGTTGTGCAACGATAATGTGAACAGCAAGCAGTTATTTTTCACAAGAAAAACATGTATACCAAAATATACATATATACTAGGCCATATGCATTTATAAAGTTATGTGGAGTCACAACTTCAGAGTGATTTGTCTGAATTCTGAACACAGTCTCTAATTCAAGGCTGTACAGAAGAAAACCAGCCCAGTGGCATTCCAGTGAAAATCACTAATCCCCTAAAATGAAATGCGTATTACCATGTTTTATCCTAAAAGTATCTCTTTTTCAGAGTCAAAATGTTTTGACCTTTCAGAGACAGCAGAGAAATTTCAGTGTATCATCATTTAGTTCACAGTTCCAAAATGCAGACTGGGTTTATGCTTGAACTGCTGAGCATATTCTCTTGGCAAAGTGTGTGTGCATCAGGTCGTGCAGTGATCCAGCTTGTTTACACCTGGCTGCAACACTGTCCTGAACAGAGAGAAATTCCAGCCCAGTCCTTGCATTCACTGTTATTATAGTTCATATACACTGACTATTCAGAGGCTTCAATGCCATTAAGAGGATATAACTGAGATGACACGGGCAGTATTATTCTCTTCAGTGTAGGTTAATGGAAGGAAACTCATCTGATCATCTCTGCAGCAGCAGCCTTGCACGTTGAAAAGCTTTTCCTCATGCATATGTACAGTGTGACAGCTCTGAAGAGGACTGGGCTCTGGAAATGGGGAGCTGGACCATATGCTTAGTTATTAAATACATTCATAGGACAAACTCTATCACTGGAAATGTGTAGTACAAGATAGCATTTCAATTTGAAAATGAATTTAGGGCAAAGAGAATGTGGTATCCTATGCACAATATTGTTATAACACGGTGTTGCTATGGAATCAAAAGGAATTTTATGCCAACTGTTAGACAGTATTTTCTTTCGGGGTACTGGTACATGAAGTTTTTGTTAGGGCTGGTAAAATGATTTTGGTTAGGGATGGTAAAATGGTACTGAATGTGAATGAAGCCAAATGGGAGGGATGTGCAGCACCTGTGCCAAACTGAGGGCAGATGGAATCTGGATCAAAAGAATTCTGTATCTTACCATTAGTGTCATGCACCTGATCTCAAGTGGCAGCAAAATTTCCTAGGTATGTTTTTCCATCAAGGATGTGTATCTTTGGAAACATCTTAGAAACTTGGGAGATGTGTATCTTTAGAAACCTGGAAGAACAGTTTTGGGGGTGAATCCATACCTACCCCTTGCATATACTGTGTTAGACCTGATTAAGTACTTTTTTGTTGTTGTTCTTTGTATTTAGCACAGGTATTTATGTTTTCTGAAAGGCAGAATGTACAAGCTGCCTCAACACCCTTGTCTCAGTAAAGTACCACTGGAAGAGATTAAATTTAATCTCAATTTTAAACGAAATTCTGTAGCATTTAAACATAATATGCTGTACTCCCTTTTAAGCTTAGACCTTTTTGTACCCGATTGTTCCGGCCCACACCATTTCCATGTTGGACATCTGCCTTAGGTCTGGTTTTTCACTTCAAAATTACAGCCCTGAAAACTGAAACACACACAACCAAGTACAGGAAAAGGATTATTTTTGCCTCTAGTAAAATTTGTCTTAGGAGTTTCAGGAAATTCTCTCCTTTCATATGCTTTGGATTAGTAACCTGGAAGTCTGAGGGGTTGGTTTTTTATCACAGGACATCCAAGGATGTGACCTGGTCAAGCATTAGGCCTTTTGAGTGTTCTGGTTTCGTGTACTTTTGCCAACGTTTTGGTGCAGCTCAGCACCCAAATTCCTAAAAAGCTGTTGCAGTGATTGCACTGCAGCCCAGGAATGCACAGAACATTCCTTGTCTCAGTTTATACAGATATGCTGCAGCTGAACCTAAAGCTGGATCTTCCAACCCCTTCGGCTTTGTTAAACACCCTCCTTCTTTCCACCAGCAGACCTGGTGGGAGGAGGTGGTCCCTGTGAGCACAGATGGGACAGGATGTCAGATGTATGTGTCCTGACCCTGTGGCCACTACAGGGGTGTGGGAAGAGTTCCCTGCTCACACTCTGAGTCTGAGGGGTAGAAAGCCACTTGCATCAAAAGAAAGTTGGTAAGTCTAGGCTGGAGGAGATGGTAGCTGAGTAAGGCAAAATGGAGTTCCACGGAGGTTAATTTATGGGTTTGTTTCATTTTAATATAGAAGTGTGCTCCAGGCATTCAGGGGTGCAGGAATTTACAGGTATTTATTTAAAATAAAAAAAATATACTTAAATCTTCTATATCCTAAAATTGAGGTATTAATTTTAAAAAGAAGCTCTTTATGTAAGCCAGTATACATTATTTTTGTGTGCTATCCTTATGCCTGGTTTCTTGACTTGAAAAGAACAACTCCCATGTTAAAACTTCATAACTACATATTAGTTTGTGTATTTTAGAAACATTACCCTCTAACTATGTACATATGCCATGTGGAAGAAAAAAACAATGCCTCAAAGTCACTGAAAAGCTTCTTTTTGTGCTTTGATTTATTTTCTGACCCTTCCTACAACTGTTTTTTTCTTTTCCAAGCAATTGGAAAGATTTGGTAAATCTCAAGCACCTGTTTGAATATTTCATCCAGGTAGGGGCGAAACTTGTCCTGTTTTGGCTTCTAATGGTCAATTATGAGATGCTGGAAAATGTCCCTGAGGTTTTGTACCTGTGACAGCCAGTTGAAAGAGCTAACTCTGCCCTGTGGAGTTTGGGTTATCTTGCATACACAAATCAATTTGTTATAGGACCATATCACTTATTAGAAAATACTTGATTATAGATACAATCTTTGTAGAGCTGTGCTTACAAGGCACAGCAATTTTCTGTTCCTCCCAGAAGCCCAGGGAAGATGTTGCCATGTCCTGCAACACCCAAGGAACTGTGCACTCTGCTGAATCCTTAATGTCTGTTTTATCAAAGAGATGCTACCATTATTCTATGGGGAAAACAAGTTTTAGAAGATAAAAATATAGAAACTGTTTTCTGATTGTGGGTTTTTTCATTTGGTTGGTTTTGGTTTTGTTTGGTTGTTTTTTGTTTTGTTTTGGTGTTTTGTTTTGTTTTTCTTGTTTGTTTGTTTTGTTTGTTTCTTTGGGGTTTTAGTTTAGTTTAGTTTGTTATTTTGTTTGGTTTGTTTTGGTGTGGCTTGGTTTTGGTTTGGTGGGTTTTTTTGTGGTTTTTTTTTGTTTGTTGGTTTGGTTTGTTTTTGTTGTTGTTGTTTTTGTTGTTGTTTGTTGTCGTTGTTGTTTGTTGTTGTTTGTTTTTTTGTTTGTTTTTTCTGGACTTATATGTACAGTTTTTATTCTGATTATGCCAGAAGCAGCCAATAAGCTGTGCTTCCCATGGAGTTCTTCCCTGAGCAAAGCTGAAACAAGCAGGAATAAGCCACGCTGATGTTTCCTTTGCTGCCAGTATGAGCAGCCAGGTCCTTGCCTTGCTTTTCCAGCATGAAAGCTCCACTGCTGTTTTGTGGAGTGATGTGCATGTTGCCTCAAAAGAAAGGAGATGACTTTTTATTTAAGTAGGTTAATAGGTCCCATGGTTTCCAGGGCTGAGTTTGCCTGGGTTTGGGTGGTGAACTTATAAAGGCTTCCTTGGTTCAGCAGCACAGCAGGCGAGACAGGTTTTCCCAGTGGCCCTGACATTTACCATAACTTGTGTGTGTGTATCTATCTTCCACCTTCAGTGGTCTGCTCACCAGAGGGTTCAGCTCTGCCAAATGAGCACTTCAGGTCTGATTGCAAGGTTTGGGTTATTATAGATACACATTTGCCTGGCTGAAGGGAAAAATGTAATGAGAAACAGAGAGCTGTGTATGGAGAAAATTCCTATCTGAGAGCTTTGCTGCTTTATCTGAGAAAACTTGTTTTCCTTGAAAGTCCACCTGAAAACTGAACTGATATGCACAGACCATGTGATCTTGTTCTCTCACAGGGAAGGATGCTGGATTTCACTTGAAATTATATAAACTGATCAAATTCCTACGTGAGCCTTCTTGCACAAAATGCTGTGTGCACTAAGCTTTTAACAGCAATGGGGGAAAATGCTCTGCACTGTGGCTCTTACACGTGCTGGGTAAGCAGGCAGGCAGTGTGTCTGTGATGTGAGACAGCATTTATGCTGATACATGGCTATGTGAACAACCAGATTCATCACTGATTACAGGGGTTTTCTTATGTTGCTGCTATGTATCTTTATCTGATACATTGATACTGGATTATTTTAGTGATTAGGAACCATTTCTGGACAAAAAGTTCAGTAGAGTTATTAGTGTTGCATGTCTTTGAAACATTAGTAATAATATCTTCTATCTTTACTTCCAGAAATAGAATCTTGGGAAGGACTTGTAAAAGTATTTGGGAGAGAAACTGTTTGTGTGTTCAAATTGCAAATTGCTCCTGAGTTTTGATACATTGAGAGTCATTGATGATCAGAGAAAATGCAATGTCAGTTTTATACAGAAAGCTTTATTATGAAAACTTGGAGTCTCTATTGTCACTTCAATAGTGATATAGTGGGGTTTTTTTTCTCTTTTATTCTCTGGTTTTAGAGCATTGACTGTGTCTACATTAAATTCCTCTAAAATAAAATCAAACATATTTTTCCCCTTTTGTAATATTTTAGGGTAGTGTTTGCATTGAGAAATTGGTTTAAAAGATGCTAAGGACTAGAGCATTGTTCAAAAGTGCTTCTGCTATATCATAGATTTAAGACAGTACCCTTAAGAAGATGTTTTAACTTTTTAGCCCTCAAGTAGTCAGGCAGGTGGACTTGAGGATCATTGTATGTTCCTTCCCCCTGAACTGTTTTATTCTTTCCCTGCCAGACATCCTGTTTTGCCTGTTTTCACTATTATTGCAGAGGAATGGGCATGGTGTGTAAGCTGAGCCATGGACAAGTCAGCAGCAACTGGAACATTTGATTTATGCAGGAAAATGTGTTTGCATCGTTATAACAGTTATGCTGCTGCTTGTTGCAGTTTATCCCATTAACAAAGTGTGGGAAGTTTCTCTGAGCAGATCCTTTAAGGTTCCAAAATAAAACCAGACTTGCTGGCCAGGCAAGGAGACCCAGAATAAATAATAAAAATAATGAGTTTTGTTTGTTTGTTTTTTGTTTGGTTTGGTTTTTGTTTGGTTGGTGGTTTTTTTGTTTGTTTGGGGGGGTTTGTGTGTGTGTGTGTTTTGTTTGTTTGTTTGGTTTGTTTTGTTTTGTTTTAATTTTTTGGAAGTGTGACACTTGGAGGAGCCTGGTTCCCTGTGTCCATTCCTTGAGGATCCCTGACAGCAACAGTGCTGTCACCTGCTTTTAGCTCCCTTTCTCTTCCAGCCCTATCAGTATCATATGCAGAAAGCTATGAAGCTGGTTTAGTTCTAAGTCTCCAGATTTCTTGTCAGCCTGTCTGGAAAGCAGCAAAGGTTGAGGGAGCATTTAAAATAATCCATCTCTGGATGACAGGTGAATAGAGAAGAGATTGAATGAGTAGAGAAAGGTGTAGACTAAAGGAAAACCGTAATATGGCACTTGGAAAGAGGAGGGGAAGGGATAGACGGGATGAGAAAGAAAGCAAGCAGGGAATAAAAGCAAAAGGAGAAAGGAAGTGTCAGACTTAAGAATAGAAAATACAGCAGGAGGACAGGAGATGTTACAGGGGGAATGCAGGGAAATGTGTGCTGGAAAAAGAAGTAGGAAGTGTTGAAGTTTTCCGTGACTGTCCCTGCTGAAAGAACAGAAATAACACAGCATGTTTGTACACACCCAAAACCACTGTACCTGCTGCAGCTGGATTCTGGACCCAATCTCCTGTTCTCAGTGAGGAGAAAAGTGTAGAAAGGAGAAGGGCATTACTTCTTTAATGAGGGGGGAAATTTTTTGTGGAAATCCTGACTTCCACCTCACCGTCATGTGTCAAACTTTGTATTTCTGCTGGTCGCCAAGGAACTTCCATGAAGTTTTGCTTCTCTATTATACATGTTCTCTTTATTCATTCTAAAAGTTGAATGGAAAATGTGATGATAGGAATAGTATCTTAATTAGTATGTGTGTGTATTTGCTCTATTTACTCTTACTTATCTTTATCTACTTCTGAAAATAAGGAGTATTATTTTTAAAAGTATTTTGTTTTTTGTTTTTTGTTATGGGTGCATTTTTGCCATGTTCTTGGAATTAATATTGTGCTTTATAAATGTCTTTAAGTTTGGAATCAGATTAGGGAGTACGTTTTCAGTTGTGCTGTAAGTCTTAGATCACTTCTTATTCTTCAGATCTCTTACCAGTTTGAGTAAGGTGATTTTTTGGTAGTGTAGTTTGCAGTTTTTGTAAAGTGTTTTGATACTCTGAGATAAAAGCATAATACTGTGGAATTTTAACTTTTCTTTATCCTCCATCGATTCACCTTTGTATTCCTTGGAAATGTAACTTGAAAGTGCTTCCTTCCAAACCTAATGTGCATGTTAAAGGAAACATCTCCGCTGTGAGAGGGTTAGTATTTTCCAGAAAATAAATTAAGATTACAAGCAGCGAGCAAAGGTGTTGTTGTGCTGTACCAAAGTGTAACACGAATGCAGAGGCATTCAAGATAATGACAGCCGCTTATCTTTTTGTGATGTTAATTCCTAGCATGTAACTGGAGCCAGATAAACAGGACCAAACATCAGTGCTGTGCATCAGATTCTTCACAGAAGAATCAAAGAAATCCGAGAGCACAGAGGATGCAACTGCAGATTGTGTCAACTCTATGTATTACTGAGATCCCATCACACACCTTTCCTAAGCAGTAATGTGGTGTCTCCCGATTAAAATACCACTGAGTAGTGGAGGTGTTCAGGCTTCTCTGCCACACTTAGGTTTGTGTTCTTTATGTTTGTCAGAATTCATTACTGGACCAAAAAAAACAAACCAAAACAAAAAACAAACAAAAAAACCACCACAAAACAAAAACAAACAACAAAACAAACGTTTCTCTCTTCCTGGTGGCAGCTTTATGGGTTTGAGACATGCCTGCTACTTATTTTGCAGCATCATTGCTCAGGTAATATCAATATCAAGCCTGCATGTTTTCATCTTTTGTTGTTGTTGCTTTTAATGATATTTTAAAAATATGCAGTTGTTGAAATCATCACAAGTTTTCTGTGGCATAATTTGGTTGTGCTTGTTTTAAAGTGCAGAGATATGTTTTATGTTTTCACTTGCTTGTGAAAAGGCTTGCTGGGATCTACTTAGATTTGCAAGTCTGGCTCAGCACAAGTTTTGTTCTGTTAAAAGGCACTGACAAGAAAAGGAAGAGTTTGAAACGAAAATATTACCATCTGAGGACCAGCATTACATGTTTTGATTTAGGATTTCATAGTTTGAAAATGAAAATCCCTTGGAATATCTTAAAACATTAACTGTGCTTAAGGGATTAAATGAAGCAAAATGGTTTGCTGTATGTTGAATCAATCAGAATTAAAGTTCATTTACAAGTGACAGGTTTTCTATGCACAGCAACTTTCTTTTTGGTACCTCTGGCATAAATGACTCCTCTTTTTAATGTGCCATGTTACCTGTGTTTAATGAAGTGATTTAGGTATGCTAGGTGGGTTATTTGTGAACCTCACCTCTAAACGGGATGAAAATTGTGTTCAGGAGTGCAGTGTAGGAGGGTGAGCTTTCCCAAGATGAGCTAGGTGGCAGAATTGACTAAGAAAGTGGTGCTTAGTTATTCCTTAAGCTCTGAATGCCAGTTTGTTCACTGAATCATGGACAGTGCAGTCCATTTTAACTTTATACCTTGCAAAAAGGAATTATCTGTTTATATCAAATGCATTTTGTAATATTTTATGCAGAATACCTTGAAGCAGATGTATGCTAATTTCCAAAAAGCTACAGGCTCTCAGTGAGCTGGGAAAATGCATCTTGTTTTGCAAATCCAATATGGTTATTTAACAGTTCTGTGATACAATTATTTTTCATGTGTATTACACAATGCAAGGTCTACAGAAGGATTCTGCTGATAGCATATTTCCCTGAGGTTCTCTGCTCTGCCTGCCCAAGTTTGCTTGCTTTATACACTCAATTTTTACTGAGGACAAAGGTGAAGAGTGGGTAGGAAAACAAGGCTGACAGATGTTGGTCATTACTGTTTAATGTTCTACCAGACTGTTCTTGGCTACGAAGAAGGCGAGTGTGGTATGAAAACAGAGCAAGAACATGTTTTTAACATATGTGTTATTGAGCCAATGGCCTTAAACACCATTTATGTTGCTATTAAATACAAAGTAGTGGTTTACTTGTAGTTCTGAATGTCGGTGGAAGGTGTGTTTCCCAGGAAGCATCCCTGCTGGCAATTGTTACACTTCATCATAGGCAAAACATCCCATCAGAACTCCCCTCAGGTGCATCTTTTTTAAATAGCCTAAAGAGGACTTTGGTTTTATTATGTTGGTAGAAGAAAACATATTCTGGCTTTTCCTTTTTTTTTTTTTTNACTTTTTGCCTTAATCCCTCTGATGTAATACTGCAGCTCTGAAGGGGCAGAAAGACCACGTTGTTAGGAGGGCTGAGTGTGCATAGCTGGGAATCAGGAGCTCCTGGAGTTTGCACCTCTTGCTGCTCTGCTTGTTTCATTTCATTACATTTGTTGAGTCAGTCAAATTCTAACTCGTTTTTCTTTCCATGAAGGGGATGATATGGAGGTGGTGATAATGGTCATAGTTACTGTCCTGCTCATTAATTTGTTTGTACAAACCTGTCCTGTGAAGGGCTGGCTTAGCACACACTACTTGGTGCAGTCTGGGAATGGATGAGAGTCCACACATCATGCACATGGCGGGAGTCATTCTGGAATATCAGTTCGAGTCCATGATGCCAAATGGGGTAAAGCAGAAATAAATACAATAATTACAAGAAAATTATACTGATAGATGGTGGTAGGCTAGAGCATGTATTGTTCCTCATCCAGAGTCTTTGCATTCATTTGCAAATATATGTTCTGTTACTGAAGTAATACAGGGTGTTTAATGGAATTCACTTTCCAATAAAAGGGAAACAATATTGGATCTATTAATCTGAGAGTTATTCCAAGAACAATCTTGCTTGATACAATGGACTGCTAGAAAACAATTGTTACCCAGCTCACTTTGGGTATAATCTCCATTAGTCAATATGTGCTTTTAAGATTAAATCTGCAGTTGTTCTGTACTTTAAAGTAGTACTGCTTGAAATACAGCTGTATTTCTCTTCTTTCTGTTTTGTACAGCAGGGCTGTTGAACCCAGAGCTTCATTCTCTGTGACTATGGCCAGTTATGTTGAGTTTACCAACTTGGCTAATAAGACTATCAGTAATAATTCACAGTCTTCTTTTGTAGTTAGTAGTGGTAGCCCATTTTAATTTTCCTTGGCAGCACATATAGGAGGTGATTAACTAATAAAAGTGCCACATGAAACATAGGTCCACTTTTATTTGTTTGTGGGTATTTCTTTCATCTGATACGTAATTAATATGCAAGGTTCAGCATTGTTTTGTGTGTGATTTTGGCTTCTGCTGATGAATTCTGAGCTGTAAATGTTGTGTGACAACGACTCCCTGACTTAATCAGTTGCATTGCTTCAATCACCATTGTATAAAATCAGCAAATGAGGCTGTCCAAACACTATTCATTCTTTGAGTCTTATTTCTAGTTCTTTTAGCCAAGATTAAAAGTAACTATAAATTCCATGTTTGGTCTTGTAGCAAAAAAAAAATAAAATGCATGAACTTTTTTCTTTCATTTACAGATCAGTTCATGCTCTTCAGTTGGGTTTTTAGTTCTATCTGTACAAAGGCTAAGATGCATCCTGCAGTCTTCTACTTGTAAACTGGCTTTTTCCAGTGTCTGCCTCCTTTAGCAGAAGCAACTGCAGCCCTTCTGCTAGTTGGAGAACTTCAGTGGAACTCCAGGCTGACCTTGGACAAAGATGAGAAAAGGGACATCCATTTTGTACATCCCATTTATTCTCTCTCCTGTCACCGAAAGGAATCTTTGTAGTGGCATTGCCTCACATTAAAATGATATAACTATTTCCCCCAACCCTCATCTTGTAAATCTGATACTTTATGATACCTTAAGTGAAAAAAGTTGACAGGGTACCTCCCTGATTGCATTTGTAGAGTTGAGTCTTTCATCTTAATCAGAAGATATATAGTCAGCAAGTTAATGCTAGTTTTCTGAGCCTGCTAGTCTATCACTTCTGTGCCCTTCCATAGTTCAGGAGATGTACATTTCTTGAATCAGACTTCCCATGTGTGAACCTTTCTACTCTGTGGTCTCAAAATTCTGGTAGTACAGAGACAGCTCTGTAAGTGTGTTAGCATCATGTCACAGAGGACTCTTCAGCTGCACTGGAAATACTCCTCACATCTTTGGTGCACTGTGAGGAATCTTAATGACCAAATTCTGCCAGGCTCTGCCCTTCTGCTTACTGTTGTCTTCTCAGCTACACCTGGCTGGGATTAGATCCTTGCAACACAGATTCACTGATTTTTCACTGAAATTTCCTGTGAAGGAGGAAGTGCATTTCCAGACTTAGAGGAGGAGGTTCTTGAAATTTGAATATTTTTTCTCTTTGCTTGTCCTCCTTAGTTTTGATGTTTGGGTATATGACCTTGTGCTTGGAAACTTTCATGCAGCTGAATAGACAGGACTGCTTAGGAAGACCTCCATCTCCTAAATGGTTTTTCAGTATGAACATTCAGGATACTTAGTGAGCAGGTATCCAGTGATGCAACAGCTTTAGACAGTGACTACAGTATTTTTTTCCCCCTTTTTATGAGTAATTAACAAATACATGCTGGATTGCAGTGAGAGGGCTCAGTGAGAGGGTTAAATAAGAGGCTTCCCATTACTGACTGCCATTTATTTATCTCACCAATGTATCACCACATTGGTGGAAGATTTTCATTGTATGATTTAGATGTCAGTTCTGGAATTAGAATTCCAGCAATGTTAAATCGACACATATTTCACTGGCTTAAAGATGTTTATTTAGTTAGTTAGTTTTTGTAATCAAGCTTAGCCCAAGCAAAGCTTCCCTGAGAAAATAATCAACCGGTCTCCTGTAGAAAAGTGAAGAGCAGTGCGTGTTCAATACCTTCAGCATCAAGGCTTTTTAACATATTCCACCCTGCTATTCTAGCCATGGTGGTGGGAATTGGAATGGATAAGTGGATGGATGGGAAATCAGCTGAAAACTGCCTTGAATGCTGGATTTAAAGGGCTGTGATGGGTGATTCAGAGTTCACTTGGTGGCTCCTTAGTGGTCGTGTGCCTCAGGGTTTGGCTCAAGAAAGAGCAACATGCAGAGTGGGGTGAAGCAGTTTGTTTAGTGGGAGTTCCTTCCAAGGGACCTGGATGAGTTGAAAAAAAAAGGTACATACACTCATGAAGGGGTTGTGGGTAGCAGGGACCTCTGGATGTCAGCTGGACCAGCCCTGCTGCTCCAGCAGTGACACATAGACCTGATTGTCCAGGGCAATGTCCAGATGGCTTTTGGTGTCTGCCAAGGTGGGAGACTCCCCAACATGCCCAGGGGACCTGTGCCAGCTCTCAGTCACCCTCACAGTGCAAGTGTTTCCTGCTGTTCTCAAAAACCCTCGTGTGTGTCAGGTTGTGCACTTGGCCACTGGTCCTATCACAGGCACCACTAAAAAGGACCTGGCTCAGTCTTCTTCTCACCTTCCCTTCAAGCATTTGTATCCACTGGCAAGATCCCCCTGAATCTTCTCAAGGCTGCATCAACCCAGTTCTCTCAGCCTTTCCTTGTAAGAGAGAAGTGCCAGTCCCTTAATCATCTTAATGGCCCTTTGTTAGACTCTCTCCAGTGTGTCAGTGTCTCTTCTGTACTGGGTATATTAATCAATATTACTAAAAACTCAGACTGTAATTTTCCCCCTTCTTTGATTTCTTTAGACTACATTGGGCATTTTAGAATAGAGGATTTTTCAGTGGCTACGTTATCTTCCAAACTGTGTAGCTGTAGAATTGTGGGTTGAGCTGGGTTTGGTTTTTCCTTTTCTTCTGTTCCCTTCTTTGACACAGAGCCAGGATATTCACAGTTAATAATGCGTTTATATTCAAATCACATGTATGTATGATTGCTCTGCCCATTTTGTAGAAAGATGCCAAAGCAAAGGATGTAAGTTGTTGATGGAGAAGGGAATTTAACCTGAGTGATTTTAGGTGTAGGACTGTGCTGTTAGCCATGCAAACCTGGTCCCAGTAATCCCTACATGGTAAAGTTTGCAGAGACAAAGGCTATAAAGGGAGGGGAAAAAAAAAAAAGTACTATTAGGATTGTGAATCTGCAAGTTTAGACATTTCTATACTTCTTCAGCAACAGCAATTTCCTTTCCTGAGGGGAAAAAAAATTTAAAAGAAGAACCTAGTGTGCTTCTTTCTTTCTTCAAAGATCTTGAAAGATTATTTTATTTTTTTAAGTGTTACCATCTTAATAATGAAAGTCAACTTTATGGAATTATGACAAATTTAAAAATCTGTTTTGTTTCCTTTGGCAATGCAGTACTTGGCTGATAAATTACTTGATTCTCTATGTCGTTTGAATGTGCTTGTGGACACAACGTTAGCATAAGGAAAACTAAACTGAAAGCAATTTTATGCAGCTTTTTTTTTTTTTTTACCATACCCTTGAGCATTTTCTAAGTTTGCATTTAATCACAGAATCTTGGCCATGATATTTCTGACAGGTAATTTCCTTAATGCGGTTGACAGAGATGGATTACATGGAAGCCTATTGGATCCACTGCTTTTGTGTGCAAGAGATAAGACTAGATTAGGGTTATCTTCCTCTGAGTGCCTGGAAAGATACAGCCACCTAATAATTCCCCTGGTAATATGGATGGTTTTGTGGGAGTAGGGATCCATGGCTGGGACCGGCCTGCACAAGCATCCCCAGAGTTTACTGCACCTTGAGAGCATCTGGGGCAATGTGTGTTTTTCTGGTACACGATCCCGAATTATGTGTCAGAGAAAGACAAATGTGATAAATATTTGGAAGACTGGGAAAGCGATAAGGCAAGAGGCAGGCACGTATCTTGGAAATATTAATGGGATTTTTAAAATAAAATTATTTTTGTTGACGCTGCGGCTATTAGTCTTATTTTAGAGAGAAATAACAAAAGTAGCAGCATTTATCCTTTTAAATATTCACGTAAGAAAACTGATGCTGCCTTTGTAAAGGACCCTAATCCTGAATGTTCTTAATCAGGATGGGTTTTGAAACAGGATTTCATTACAAATAACAAAGTCTGAATACATTTTAAATGCCAATAACATTCTTTTGCAGTCAAGACTTTCTGAGCATTTGAGAATTCAAAACCTTGAGGGGAAATAATAAGGGGCCATCAATACATAGCATATTTTTATTTACCTGTAGAAAGCACTTCAGTTGAAACAGGATTTTTTCCAGCCATCTCTAAGATCATGACAATTTTATGTTTTATATTTTTAATTTCTGCAAACGCAACTGGCTGAAGAAAAGAAATTTGATGGCTTGGGAGTTAACAGTGCTGCAGCCAAAGCATCTGTGAGTGGCCTCTCACTTGGAAACAGAGTTCTTGGAAAGATGAAGGTTGGAGAAGGGAGTGGGTCGTGTTCATAAAAGCGGCTCCTGCCCCTGCCTGTGCAGCTGGTGAAGAGAGAGAGGCACGTTCAGGAGCCACTCCAGACTCAGAGGCTCATTCAGATGGGCTGAGTCACGTCCTGTGGGATCTTCTCAGGATCCCTCCACTGGTTACTGAGAGGGCTAAAATGAGCAGCCTCCCTGAGCTGGGGTGAGCTCTGGTGAATATCTCCTGGAACAGGGAATTGTGTAGATTGAAGACAGGGAATGGTTTTCCAGGTTTTCCAGCTTTCTCGGCAATGGAGTTTGCTCTGCTGGACATGTGAGATGTTCAGGGATTTTTGGTGGGGACCTGGGGAGTGGGAATGCACATTCTGTATTTCTTGGCACCGTGGCTCTTTGCTTCCCTCTGAGTAGTGGAGCGAGGGCTGTTGCCATGTTATTTGTGGAAAACACAGCAAGTGGAAAAGACCATCCCTATATAGCAGTTAAAAAGAAAGAGGGAAAGATACAAACCAACTCCCTGAGAGTATTTGGGTTTGAGGTTGTGGGAAAGCTTTGTGTCCTTTGTGCCCTTACATCTTGGCCCAATAAAATATATGACCTACCTTTTCCTTGGTTTATTTTCTAAGGAAAGGAAAAGAAGGCATTTAATACAGAGACTGTCTCATGAAAAAGGATCACGTAGGTGTTTAATGTATGCTGTGATGAGTAATTTTGGTCATGGTACATCAGAAAGCTACTTTCCCCCACCTTCTTTCTAATAAGAATTTTAATCCATTGATGACAAAACCTCTAAAGTATTTCCTTGCTGCATTGTAATACACTGTGACGAATTATGTCTCAGGAGTTGTAAAATTTTCTCATAGCTTGTAATACCTCATTTAATGAATTGATCACACTGAAATGTAAAGATGAAGCAGCATTTATTTTGTATGTTATATTGCATATAATTTTTAGACTTGACATTTATAGCCATGGAAGCTGTTATTTTACATATCATTTTCAAACCATATCAGCCTTAAACACATTTAAATTTAATAAGCAAGTAGATTAGATTTGCTTTTAAGCTAGGCATATCATTATAGTTTGTGTTCCCTTCAGTAGGGCACATGCTTACTATTAAATGCAGTATGTAGTTGTCTTTTAAAACCTAAAAATAATAAAAGTGGATGTATTTACAAAAGTAATTGAATATAGAGCTACTTTTGGGGACAGTGCCCCAGTCATGATTTTTGTAGTGTGTAGGCATTAAAGTGGGGTTTGGTTCTTATTAAAAATTGCCCTGTTTTGAGGAAATATTAATGTAGGAGCTATATGGATTTCAGTTATGAAATACCAAATCTGTCATAGTAACATATGGCCTGATCATCATCTCCTGCAGAAAAAATCCATGGGAGGGGAGAGCTTATTTGGAAACTCTGCATGATTTACCAGGCAGACTTTCTGATGCCTCATCTTTCTCATCAGAAAGAATTTGTAGCTGCCAAGGAGGTGGATTCTTTTAGCCTTCTAACTGTTTCAATGCCTCACCATCCATAAAAAAAGATGTTGTTAGCAATGGGGGAAAAAAGGCAGTCCTTGTTCCTTCAATCCTGGCTGTTTTCCTCACTAAAGAAACTTCTCAGAACGTCACATGGAGGAACTCTGCTGTCTTTGTGATCTGTTTGTGATTCCCACCTCCGAATCCTGGTGGATGGCAAAGCACCTGAAAGAAGCCTATTGAAAATCTGCACTTTAGAAAATCTCAGTGGACTCCTGTCTGGAGGTTGTTGTTTTTCCTGCTGTATCTGCTAAAAGAGAATTCCTGCCTTGTGCTTGTTACTGTAGGATAAAATTAGGATACAAATAACAGGCTTTTCACCTTAACTCAGGGGGAGAAATGGTTTTTCATATTTTTTTCATTCTTTTTTTTTTTTTTTTTAAATAAGTTGAGAGATACGATACTGAATTTCCCCAGAGTTTTTGAAAGCATTTTTTTCCTTTCTTCAAAATGAGGCTGATGTCTGATTTGCAAAGTTCTTTTGCCAAAGTGGAGAACATAAGCAGGACACCTTGTTTTAGACTGTCTTTGAAGAATGTAACTTTTAAGTTACATTTTGAGGGTTTTCTCCTCTTAAGTACATAATTTCACATTGTGTTCAAGTCCAATTGGTTAATGAAAGAGAAATCATGTGTTGCACCAATGCTAGTTAAAAAAAAAAATAGTGAGACAGACCAAAAACTCATGCATGTTGCTTAAATCTTTGTCCTAAGCCAAACAACAGTGCCCCCCAGGCCCTAGAGGTGGCAGGTGACAGGCAGGCAGAACATTGCTCCTGGTTCTGGCCAGGCAGTGTTTTGTCCACAGGGACACAAGGACCATAGAGCAGGTGCCTGTTCTGCTGTGTTGCATAGCCAAGGAGACCACCTTTTGTGATGGGATGGTGGTGGAAAGCAGGAAGAATCCTTCTAACCAAGGAACAACCTCTCACAGAACTTAAACCTGCCAAGTCTTGGCTGTTCTTATATTGCTGCGCTTAAATCTATTGTGTGCCTCATCCATAACATTAGTAAAAGGCTCACAGGAACTCTCACTGCTTTGAACATGAGTGTGTAGTGCAAAGGAGGAGGAAATCATCTTCTAAATTAAACCCTGCCCCTCTTTGCACTGGCGTTTCCTATTTATTGCATGCCCTTGCATCTGAACATATATATATGGCCATCCCTGCTGTGAAAGGGAAGCTCTGTCGCAAGCAGGTTTCACAGCCCCCTTAGAGGATGGAGCAGGTGAGTGCAGAAGGCTAAAGGCTTAGTTAGCTGATAAGCTTTCAGGGGAGTATAAGGTTTAGTAATCAGCAGGATAACACAGGAAAGACATCAGGAGAATTAGTTGTTCTGCTATGGGATTTGTAAGACTGTTATTTAGAAATTAGGGACATAGTTAGTGCTCGCAGGAACTTTGTGTAAATCACCGGGAGTTGCACTCCGTGTGTCTCTTTGAACTTTTGTTGGTAGTTTTTTTAGTATCAAAGATTGGCAATTTACAGTGTCAGCAAAATATGTCATGTAGTCACAGGGCAGAACTGAAGAATGGAATAATTTGTATCGTGTCTTGCTCACAAGCATAATTAAATGGAATGGCATTTAAGTTGATGGAGCTTCAGGGGTGACCACTGGCTAAAGAATTGTCTCACATTTTTTTCTGGTAAAATGATCACCACTATTTTAATTTCTTCCCTTTGCAAAGGGTTGTTTTAATATGCTTATTTGTCCTAGCACTTTCAGCAGGAATAAATTACAGGAAACAGAAAATAATTGTAAAGCAAAATAATATAAATAAGAAATCATGTATTTGCAGAATTGAACATGTTGGAGCTTTCATTCGTATGGAGCATTTTCATTCTTTTATTCAAAGAAAATATTCTACAGAGTGAAATTATACTTAATGACATGAAAAAGTAGTTAAAATGAAAAGCAACTAACCCCAAGGACCTGCTCATTTCTGGAGGTTTGTAGCAATGCATCTTTAAGTTTACCTCAGCATTGAAGGGGCCATTTAAAAAGATAAGAGCTTAATCCAGACATCAATGATGATGATTTCCTTCAATATGATAATAAATATACCAAAGTACCCTTTTATCTTTAATAATTCAGGATTCATTGAGCATTTAAAGGTTTTCCTGTTCTGTCACTTAAGAGATCTGATAGCAATTTGTTAAAAATAATGAGACATCTTCAGAACAGGCCAAAAATGTGCACAGTATGGAAGGGATGCTGTTTCAGTATGGAAGTTGCTGCTGTTTACAACACTCGTACCAAGGTTCAAAGATTTTCACCTCACTTGCTTACCTTTTTGAAAAGTGTAACCATTATGATAACATCCCATAAATTATCTGGAAGGCATCCTCGTGAAACAGTTATTTTATGAGAAATTGCTCAACCCTCCCCTTGCAATTATGTATTAGAAGTCTAAAAAGCAAGCTTTGTACATAAATAATAATATTGCTATGCTTTATCAGTAAGGAAAAAAAAATGCCTGGACAGTGAAGTGCTTCTCAACTGAGATTTACCATTTGTACCACTAGGATTTTCCCAAAAGTATGCCTTTGTGGTTTTAACACAGTAAACAGAATTTATTATTATTTTAGCTAAATATATCATTTACATGTTCGTATTCAGTGTCCTATTCAATGTGAATTCTTGATAACTGGATGTTTCTTTGTTTGTTGTTATTTTCCCCCTGAAGGATAGCGTTTTAAGCTGAACATCATTTTTCATATTCAGAACATTCTCAGGCAAGTTTTTCTGTTACAGATTATTGTGCTAGCCTTGAGTATATCCACTTCTGCTAGGAGACCAACAAGAATATGAACATGAGAGCCAAGATGCCTTCTGAGATCTGCGAGCAGCATCTGAGTTGTGATTTCACACTTTGAAGCCAAGAAAGAACACGTGCTTGAAACAGAAAGAAATAAATATGCATAGTCAGAAATTATTATGTTAAGTAGAACTAGTTAGAGGTTAGACAGTGGACTTGCTGCAAGAACTCCAAAAATCCAATTGCTGCCTAGTAAATAGTGATGTGTGCCTGCAAAGCCCAGGCACTGCTGGAAGCAGCAGGTCAGTGCTCAGATTTCTCAGCATTAACTTCCCTTCGAGGGCCCTGCTTAGAAATACACTCAGGCTTCTGGATTTGTGTTTGTGAGCCATAATTCTGGGCAGCAGAGGAGCTGAGAGCTCAGCACTGCATCCCAGTGATGCATCGCACTGCCCTAAGTTGCTGCAGGTTGTCATGGTAACATTTTAGCTGGTGGTGGCTGTGGCTTGACATCAGAACATTTTCTCTTAAGTGGAGATTCTTCTGAGATTGTAATAGAGTGTTTTAAGTCAGCGGACCTTTTGTGCTCCATCAAATATTTAGAAGGTTGTAGTAAATATTCATTTGTCCTCCCTTCAAGATAATACGCCATGCTGCGTATTTACAGTTCTATGCTAATAGAATGGTATTCCTGGAAAACAGTTAATCCATCCTGAAAAGTCAAGCTTGCTAAAAATAAATTTGCTAATAACACATTAAATAGTAATTGTAGAAGTTGTTTCCCTTTATCCTTTCAGAAGGCAGCGTGACAGACAGGTTACAGTGTGCTTCAGCTTTTTGTATGCATTAGGGAAGCAAGGATTGTAGCACTTGCTTGTATTTAAAGCTGCATTTAAACATCTTTCCACTGGGACTTGGTTGTTTTGAGTGACTGCAAAGAACGTGTCTACCAGAGCTTGTACTGGGAGGGGGCAGTGGTAGCAATGATTGACCACAAAGCTGGGAAGGGAACGTCTCCCTGTCAGTCCCACGTCCCTGGAGGTTGTTACTGACCGTGTTGTACTGGAGATGAAGCGACGGGAGCGCTGCCTTATCCCTCACTTAGAGAAGCTTTCCAAGGTGATCTCCAAATCACGTGTGCCACAGAGCGAGGATTTGCTGAGAGCCACAAACTCGTGCCCACTGCCCCTGCCCTGCGCTTCTCAATCCCCGAATTCGCAGGCTGCTGGCAGAAAGGACGGGGCTGAGAAACCTCTCCATAGTGCACTTCAGGACAGCTGAATATGTTATGTGAAAAGCAGAACAGTTTTTTGCAAGTCAGGATTTCTGAACTTTAATAATACACTTATGGGGGAGAAAGGGAAATTCAGTTTAGAGTGTTTGGAGGGATCATCCTGATGGGTAATACCGATTCATTCCTCCTTGCCCTTGCGTCGCTTCATTGATAGTTCACACGGTTTGATGGCCTTTTGGAGCCAATTTAGCCCTTTGTGGCTCCACATAATCTCATCCTTCATCCCCGTGATTTCAGAGGCTTTATGGAAATACCATGCAGATGTGTATGTGCTTTAGCCCAGCTGATAACAGTGTCTTAGATGACCCCATCAATCTTAGTGACATTTTCTACTAATCAGCAAAAGACTTACAATATATTTATCTTTTTAGTTCCTTCATTACCTTTTCCTTTTACCCATCTCTCTCTTAAACAAAAGAATTATCAAACAGTTCTCCAGCCTTGCTGTGCTAAACTCAGTCTTCTATATACCCTCCCAGTATTGTTTAACTGGCTCCAGTTTTGCTTTTTCATGCTCACTGAACTGTTTTTCTCAGAGTTACTCTTTGCTGACTGAACTGTTTTGTCTCTACTATTTCTCTACACAAGGTTAATCCATGAGGGGTTGCCCTGTGGCCACCTCATAGATTCAAAAATTGTAAGACACTAAGAAATTAGAGAAACCTTTCTAGACCTTTCTACATCACATTTCCTGGAATTAGACAGAGGTTCCTTAGGAAACAAAATGTGTGACATAAGAAAAAGAGAATGGCAATACATTTTACCTATGTAGGGAAATAGTTTGTCTTGAGCTGTGATTGGTGTATGATAATTAAATGCTAGGGGTTTTTTGGGTTTTTTTGTTTTCCATTAACAACATGAAGTTGAGGTTTAGCAGCAATGACTGGCTCTCTAACTGTAATTTGCATTTTCTCACATGAACTTCATTTGAAAAGGACACTGCAATGCAAACTTGTATTGAGCAACATGAGCTAATTGTTTCAATGAAGCTTTGAGATGTATTTAAGATTTATTTCTCTTTCCGCATTTTAATAAAATGTCATTTGTGGAGAAGCACCCTGAGTTTTTAAAAACAATTTTCATTGTGTCAGTGAGCCATGGACTCATTATGAATTGGAATTTTGCCAAAAGTGGAGAGAACACAGTATTTTTAACTTTATCATTATCTAGAGTGACCAAGAAATGTTATGTGAATTTAGAGTACAGAATAATAATAGAACATTACATTTCAATATGTGAAAATACATCAACAAGAAATGTGAAGCTTCTTTTTAGACATGTTACTTTTTAGTGTCTTAAAAACCTACAAGGAATGCAACTCTTGATTTAGCACTGTACTTTTATATTCTTTATATTCAGCTGGGTGGAAATACTTTATTGTTGTATCATGCTGTAGTTTTTCTTGCCTTCCTTGTGTCTTCTGTTGTTCCTCTCAGTGATGATATATTCTGGGGCAGCACACCAGCTTCCCCCATACATTCCCTTGGAGTCGTTTATAGGTTCAGTCCTTTTTCCTAAAACTACTCCAATTTTAATTTTTCTTCATTAAATAAAAGATTGTTTCAGTTCTTTAGAGGTGCAGGTGCCATTCTGTCAAATCACAGGCCTTTACTTCACCTTGACTCAGTGAGGGTGACATTTCTCCCTTCTTTTTTGACTTAGAATATGCATTTCAGTTGGTTTTTTTATTCCTTTTGTGTTCTAAAATGTATGCCACAGTATGTCTTTGTCAAGACATACCTGCTATTGATGGCTAAGAAGGGCTAATGCAGTTATTCATTTCTGTCTTCATTGACAAAAGCATTAAGCACCCATTTTTGGCATAAAAAGGAGCTTCATGAGATACACAGAGTGTGTGTCCCCCCTCAAAGGCTTCTTTGGAAGGATACTGTGCAAGATGTGTATTTGCTTTTGGCAAACTGTTTTTCTCAGAGTTACTCTTTGCTGACTGAACTGTTTTGTCTCTACTATTTCTCTACACAAGGTTAATCCATGAGGGGTTGCCCTGTGGCCACCTCATAGATTCAAAAATTGCAAGACACTTAGAAATTAGAGAAACCTGCTTTTTGTATTTGCTTTTTACACATACATTTCTCTCCACTCTGGCAGGAGCATTAAGTAGATCAGATACAGTGCTTGCTGATCTGCTTTGCTTTTTGGATCTGTTTTGGACTTTGGCACAGTGAGTCAGACCTGCCTTTCCCAGTCACTGTGGAGGTATTTCAGACCTGGATTCTACATGACAAGGTTCAAAGAGTAACTGTCATGTTTCTTCTTCAGAAAGATAGCTTAAATATGTCTGTTGTGCATGGATATAAGACAACACCTAAGAAAAAGGTAGCACACTCCTCTCTTAACAAAAGAACAAATCCAAGCAAACAAAACCCAAAACAAACAAAAAATACAACAACAAAAGTCCCAAACAAACCAACAACAAAGCAAACCCCCAACAAAATGGCATACTTCAAGAATAGATGTAAATGACTTTCTGTCAAAGTAGATTAATGCTTTTTGGAACAATTTTAGACAATGCTGTTTAGGACTGCTGCTAAGTGTTTTCATTATTGACATGAATGATAGAGTACAAAACATATTTTAAAAAGTCCCTGAGAATGTCCATCTGAAAGGACCTGCAGGAACGTCTTTAGACTTAAAAATTACCTTGATGAATTGGAGGCTGAAGACAATGGAATTTAGAGCAAATTAAAAGGTTTACACTTGAAAGTACTTGGCTGTGAAAATATAAATGCATCATGACTGCATGGGTAATGTGCAGTTCAATGATTTTAGCTTCTAGTAAATCAAAAATCAAACATATTAGAGATATCATGCTTTTGCAGAAAAGACATACACAGGCCGTACTTTGTATACAAAAACAGGATAAACATCAGTAAGGCCTTTGAAATCATACTCCTGAAAAATCTGGCATTGCAAAGCTTCACCTGCAAGCCAATATCCTGGGAACAAGGTTTCAAGAAGAAAGTGGCTTAATCAGTGGAAGAGCAATATAAAATACGATAGCTCTGGAAAATGTGATCTGCAGGGAGAAGCTGGGGAAGAGAAGCCTGAGCAAGGATTTGACAACAGTTCTCATGTACATAAGAAGAAGCTACAAATAAGAAAGTAATCAGCTTTTTCTGTATTCACTGTACAGTCAGATTACTTTGCTACATGGCCAGTTTAGGATCGGCAGCGGGAAAAACTTCCTAATGGAAAAGCAGCAGAAAACAGGACAAACTTCCTTAGAGAGACTGAAATCTCTAGTGCTAAAAGTTCCCAGCAACAGTTCAGAGCAAAGCTGTAGGTACAGCTCGCCCTGGGAGCTGGGGTAGGGAAAGGCACTGACGAGTGACAGGGCTGACCAAAGGGTCCCTCTAGCTCAGTTATACTTCTCTATTATTTGCTTATCCCACACCTTGAGGACAGTGATGACTTTTTCATATTCTTGAGAAAGTGTTCTCCTTCACTTGATTGCTTTGTTTTGTGTATTGCTCACACATTTTGAAATAAATAAAAATAGCTGTAAGTGATCACTTTTCAAATATGAGCAGTATTTATTTGCTTTGTCCTGTATGTTTCAGTTTAGAAACTGAAAGGTAGAAAGTTTATTTAGGGATCTGGGTATTTATTACAGTATATTAATTGATTAATAACAGCTGAAGCATGAAGATATAGAAGGTTTTGGCACCAGAATGAGAATCCCAGCTTGGAAACGGTACGTCATAGGCATTAACTGTTTAGTCCCCAGGGCACACTTGCAGATGGGTTTTACTCATTTAGCACTTCCTGTTGGCTCATTCCCAAAATCCAGAGCACTTTGTTCTCTTTCCCTCCAAGTTGGAAATAAAATTTTATGATCATAGTGAAGGAGGGGGATATTGCACAGTCCAAATAGGCACAACTTAGTGAACATATGTCCAAAAGCAGGGTACAGCTTTAGGCTTTTAGACCTGTGGAGGTTTAACAGATACATCCTAGTTATGAACCACTGAAGACATCATTTGGGAGGAAAAACGGGGTGGCTGTAAGAAGAGAAAGGCAATCTGTCCAAATGAAAATGTGTAATCTTATCACAATAATTCAAATGTACTAGAAGTAATACTCTTTTCCCAGTGCTGTTGTCCGTGTCTGTCTTTCCCATCTATTGAACAGAATGTATCTGCCCCAGCTTTTTCTGTCTCTGTAGGAAGGCAAATTGCTTAGGCATGTTGTGCATGACTGGTATGAATCTGAATGACTGCATGTGTGACACTGAGGCTTTGCTTTCACTCAGCCTTGGTGAGCAGGTCCAAGTGCAGCTCTGTGCTGGCTTTGATTGCAGCCTGCTGCTTCTCCCCCTGTGATCCTTTCCAGCTGTGCAGTGCCACAGCTGGTACCAGCTCTGCCTTCTTTCCAGACTCAGAAGGGCAGTGGCTGAGTACCTGCTGCCCACAGTCCAGGGCTGGACGGTGTGTGCAACATTTTTTTGTCCCTGACAAGACACAAACATAACACAGCAGACTGAAGCTTGGAGATGGAAAGAGCAAAAAAAGGAAAATACCAGAGGGACTGAGTCATAACAAACTGATTGCTTGATAAACTGCCTGCAAGCCAGTAATTTTGTATTAAAAATTATAATTGAAAACCCATCTTTGTAGTAAAAGGGAATATAGTCCATCAGTGGAGTCTTTTACAATACCACTAGAGCCTTGAAATAGGAGTTCCATGTAATTGGGTCCAGAAGGGATAATGCAGTGTTTGGATATGTCAGCAGCTGATTTCTTAGATAGAGTTGTTTTATTCAGGCTGTAACTTGTGTCATGTTGTCACACATGAAAGTTCCAGAAGAATGTTTATAAGTTTCAAATACAGAGAAACTCCATGAAAACCACTGTAGTAGGTTTGAAAATGTACTCTAAAGTGAAAGATGTAGAGACATCTCTCATTTGAAGAAAGCTGTTAGACTGACTTGACCAGAGTTGATAAGCAGTGATTGTTCCCAGTCGATACACAAGGAAGAGATCAGAGATAACAGAGGTTTCTTCACCTGAACCAGCAAGAGTGGAACAACAACCAATGCCCAGACACCAACACTAGACAAACTGAGGTTGTAAAACTTGGTACTGAAAGAAATGAGGCAGAGATGAAACTTTCCGGAGAGTTAATTCTGCATATTTGGTTTTCTTTTTCCCAAAGCACGTGCTCTATTTTGAACAAGAGCTGATTCAGAAATATCTATTATTGTTGTTGTTATTATTATTATTTTAATGTGAAATCAAAGGATTGTTTTTGTCTTACAAGCTCTGGAGAACATAGCTGTGGATGTTTACGGCAACTTAAATATCAGCGAAAAAGAATTGGCAGTGCTGATGGTGTGTGGGAATAGGTAAACTGTATGAATTACATGTTTTTAGGATGTTTTGCCTTGGATTAAGCTGGGAGAGAAGTTAAGGAAACAAAGCCTAACCCTGTAGAACTGAGAAGTGTAGAAATGCAGTAAGTGCATGTGAATACTTATATGCCAGCTGCTGAACATAAAACATCCTTCAGTGAAGTATAAAATCTGACAGGGAAGTGTAGCTGCTGACAAAGAACATTTCATCTGGGTGACAGAGAAAAAATTATCCATATGGAAGAGGAGAGAATATCTATCAGCACCCTTTGGTATATAAGCTTTCATTTTTGATGAATTCTGGCTAAAATGACCATAAATCTACTTTTTAAAGTTTCCCTACTCCTCCTCACACCCACTTTCCATTAGGTAGCTAAATCTTCTTAAAGTTTCATGTAAATTTTACAGCTACTAATTAATATCAACATAGACAATTATCCAAGAACTTGTAAATACCTATGTGTTAATTTAGTATTTTATACAGAAACATCAAATAAGAACTGCACAGGAAATTCAAGAGGAATAGCTTACACGGTATGATACATTCCATATATCAGCTGTTTCTAGGGAGAGACAGGAGAAAGTGCCACGTTTTATGATCCATTTTCAAAACTCAGTCCTCAAATGATACTGAAGCAGTTTCTGCCACAGAAGAAACACAGGGAGGGTGCACAATTTTCCAGAGTATTTCTTTTAGTCTTGTTTCAGTAATACAATATAATGGCTGTTCAGTTGTGTTCCTACAGTCCAAAGTCAATTTCTGTGTGTCTTTGCAAAACTCCTTCCTGATGAAGACAAGGAGCAATAATATAGAAACTGTTTCATGATTTACCCTTGTCACAGCTTTTCCACAGTGACCAGAAGGAATAAATTATTAGATCTGAATCAAGATACAATTTCAGTGTGGGTTTTATGGCAATAAAACCAATGAAACGTGGTGTTCATAAGTTACTTAAGAACTTACATAGGAGGGGAACTTAACAACCAGACAGGAGCGGAAGAAAAAGGACTAGAGACAAGGCAGCTGGGAACAGGAGACCACAGACCTGCCCAGCAGTGAAACATGTCTAACCCTGAGCAGGTGCTCAGTAATGGTACCTTGAGTCCAGGATCCTGAGAGGGCTCAGCTGAAGGAGGAGAAGGAGGAACTAAGGCCAGGAATAGGTTTGAGGTTAAGAGCATTCATGGATATGAAAGAAGTCAGTTAAAGCTTGATGTGGAAGACTAAGAGAAACTGAGTGAGGAGAAGACAATGACAGCAGGGAGCTCATGATGCTTGGAGAAGGCTGTTATGAGAAGGAAAGGTGGAGAGAGCAAATAATGTACAAGAGGAGAATAAAAAAGCATAAGTACGATTTCTGCAAGACTCCACTCTTTCATACCTAGTGATTTTGTTTCTTGTTTCATAGTGTTTCTGAGGAGACTTGAGTACAGAAGGAGGTACAGAAAGAAATTTCTTGACTAGTATGAAAATATTGTGGCTTGGCAGTGCCCTGACTGTCCGAGTGCTGTCACACTTCTGGCCTGAGAGAAAGAGCAAACTGATTCAATAGATACTGTGCAGTGGAAAAGGAAAGGAGAAACAAAATAATTTGGCACTTGCAATTCTCCTGCCCCTGTGTCACCCGAGGATAGGTCTTCTGACAAGTGGCTCATTTCTTTCATTGGCAGCAAAAGAATTTGACAGGGAATAGACATATTACAGTTCTGTGAACTCACCATAAGGTCTGTGCTTCCCTAGAATGAATGTTCCTCTCATCCCATCCGTGTTGCTGGCCTGGCTAGAATCATTTGAAAGGTGAATGCTTTCAATGAGCAAATAGATTTCTTTGTTTGTTTGTTGTTTTAGGGTTTAAACCTATTGTAGGAGATGGTTTTTTTTCACTACTTTTTCCTCTTTCTCTTACTTGGTCTCACTGCAAAGAATTAGTTCAAATATATCCCGAATATTTTATAAGGAGAAAAATAGAGAGTGAAAGGGCTTAGATCATAGACTGGAATTCATTCAGTTGTTTGTGAGGGGTTTGTCTATTTTGTGGGTGTTTTTGGGGTTGTGTAGCATTTCTGTAATCCTTCAAATGGAAGTATTAGCAGTGTGAATATTTTTATCAGTCAGAAGAGATCTGTGGTGAGAAACAAGCACTTTTGTCTGTAGCATTTACAACCTCAGTGGCAACACAAAATCTTCTCAGTAGAGATTTGCAGGGCTGGAGCTGTAATTCCATGAATGCAAGGTGGTAATATCTTAATATGTTTCCTTTTAGGGTTTGCAATGCTTTACATATTTTTAAAATAGAGCATTGCTCTATTTTAATGCTTAGCATTTCAGAATTTCCAGGAAGAACACGAGTGGGTTACTTTATACCACATTTGTTGCTTTAGTCTCTGTCTCCAGGCAGTCTCCCCAGTGTGATGAAATTCAGTGTGTTCTATGTAAAGTCACTGAAATCTGATCAGAATTTTTGGGGTTTTGTTTGTTGTCTGTTTGCTTTTGGGTTTTTTTGAGGCAAAAAAAAAAATAGAAAGAAAGGGGGGAGAAAAGCTCGGTGTCAGTCTTTCTCCTACCCTTGCAGTTAGTTAACAGAAGCAGGCTAAAGGCATCCAGAAGAATTTCATATGAACACTGCCTGGTTTTTCTGTGCTCGTGGTATTTTTGTCTTTAGACAAAACCCCAGTGTTCAGTGAGCTATCAAGCGGTGAGTGATTTCTATACACTTGATGGGATGAGATCAGTAAATTATCTGCAAATGGTTCTAGGAGCAAAACCATTTCAGCTGGACTAAAGGTCCTTCTCTCATTCTTTGTGTTCTGTGAAGTTATAGTGTTCAGATCCATTATCTGTGCATTATATGGAGATTTATTTACTTTCCACAGCAGAGTTGATCTTGTTCATTCCACTAAGTGCTTGCTTTCCTTGGTGTCTGAGAGAGATAGGAAGGCAGAAAGTTGCCTTTTGAAATAAATATTATGTTCTGGCCATTGCTAACCTTCATTACCCACTTTCTATAAACCAGAGTTTGCTGGCTTTTTGTCAGCCTCATTGCAAAGCTTTGTTAATCCACTGCCATGAAAATGAAAGTTTCATACACATTGACATAATTAATGAAGAGGCAGGCAGCATGCTCTACCAATTAACACCACAGGGAAAAGGAAAATTGGCTTCCTTTTTGCGTGTTGTGCCAAAGTGAAGAACTGTAACACACAGCAAATAAATAGAGATCCTTTTAATGAGCTGCAAGATCGAGCTGAATAACTCTGAAAGGATGTTGTGTAAACATTGCCAACTATTTAGAATGTTAAGAGTAATTGATGAGCTTAGTTGAAAGTTTTGAGGGTTTTTTGGTTGTTTGTTTTTTGGTTTTGTTTTTTTTTTTGGAGGGGGGAGGGTGGAGAGCCTCTCAGAGAATGGAAATACTGCTTGTTAATAAATAGATTGAATTTTCAGTGCAGCTATCAGGCATGTTAAAGAATATAACAAGCACTTTAGAAGAAACATGGGGAAAAAAGAAACTGTTTACTGCTTGCTACTGGACCAACAAGTTTGTCAGAACTAATTTTTTCAGCTATTTCTGTATTTTGTATTTACTTCTAATGAAAACTTGATAATTGTTCTCTGATGGTGATTCTAAATAGCACAACCATCTGGCAACATGCGACATCACTCAACCTTCATTTTTTTCCAGTTATACTTGTCCTAATATTAACAATAACAGGGGAGTAAACAGGTGACATTTGCCTGTGTTTTATGTGAAGCACTCTGTTTGCCTTGAGACATGTGTAGAAAATTCAGAGCAGTTCAGATTAAAACTCTTTCCAAAAAATTCTACCATTAAGCATAATTATCCGAAAAACCTCTTAAGTAAGACTGAGGTCTTAAAGCATACAAAATCCAAACCTGTAGTGGCTATCTATTGGTGCAAAGAATTAATGTCATTTTGATTGTTCAGTGGCACCAGCTTAATCTGCCTTTTTTAAAGCAAATAAAATTCCTCCTTCACTTTCTGTCCATTTTAAATAATTTGAATTTTGGCAGTATTTCACGTGCAGTATTTTATTTTAGCCCAAGCATTGTGTTAGGTCAGATACAACTTATCATTTCACATTGTACTCAAGCAAATCACCAAGACTGGTGATGTATGAGCTTCTGCACTTCAGCATCTTAAATAAATCTTAAAATATGTCAAAATTGTAATTAAGGAAGCAAAACACGGTAGAGCTAAAAGTAATAATTAGAAGTCAATAAAGATTATGCTGGACTTGCTGAACAATTGACCTTCTGAATGGTCCTGTCTGCTGTTAGAGTTATCACCACAGCTGAGAATTAAGTGTCCCTTCCCTTGCTATGTTAAAGGTGAAACCAGAAGTATCCAATAACTGTCCAACTAAGAATATTAATATGCAAACACAACTGGAGACAATTTATTTTAGTTGTGGTGAAGTCCTTCTGCTGTACCTTCAGAAACATATATTGTGAGTAGTTGCTTAAGTTCCATTTCCAAAAGGAAGGTTAAAAGACATAATAAATGTCAAGAGTATTGTATGGCTCAAAAATAGTGTTGAGCTTTTGAAATTTATTTGCTTATAAAATAAGAATGGTAATGAAAAAAATATTATTCCCCTTCCAACTGCTGGAAGACTGAATTTCTACTACCTAATCACTTGGCTAGTGAGGAAGATGCATTTCTGAATTTTTGTTTTCTTTCAGGATTTTTTTATTTATGTTTGATTTTCTCATTAAGTAGTCAGCCTTATTTCAAACTTATAATCAATATTTTATTTCTTTTTTTTCTTTTCCCATCTTTTTACTGCTTCAGTTCTGCCTCCCTCAGTTTGTTTTTCTCTTTAGCCTCTCACATACCTACCTGGAGTCATTCTTGGGTATTCTTCGTCCATATCTTCCGGTTGTCTAACCTTTTTCTAACCTAGGTTTTGTCCTTCAAGTTGTCTAATGGAC
The DNA here is from genome assembly GCA_013399695.1 of Formicarius rufipectus. Lineage (NCBI taxonomy): Eukaryota > Metazoa > Chordata > Aves > Passeriformes > Formicariidae > Formicarius > Formicarius rufipectus. Next base: position 1,348,944 of record VXAU01002171.1, read on the forward strand.
TCTCTTCTGTCCTTAACGATGGGCCAAGTCTCTGCTGGGGTGGTGCCTGGCTGTTCCCGGTTAATGGGATGGCTGTCATCCCTTCTGTTCAGCCAGCTGGCTCCGGCTCTGGCTCTGCTCTGGATCTTGCTGCCCCGAGCACAGCAGTCTCTGCTCTCCCACCTTCCACGTGCTCTCTTTCTGCCACCCTTTCTGTGCCCCAAGTGCCTCCTGCTGCAGCCCAGGAGAGTAACTTCTAGAAGATCTGTAAAGCACAAGGACAGCCACTGAGTTCCAGCAGAGGAGATGAGCATGGATGTAGAAGAGGGGAGAGAGAGAGAAGAGACAAAAGCCTTCATAAGGATTTGTAAGAAGAAAACACTTTAGGGATATTTTTTTTTTTTTTTGAGGATTCTATGTATAATTGTCTTCTCTAATTGGTTTCTGCTTCAGAAAACCATTTATTCTCTTCAATGCTTCATTTTTCCAGGCATATAAAGAGATGGAATACTACTTGAGTAATTGCTGTGGTTTAACCCCAGCAGGCAACAGCACCACAGGGCTACTCAGACTCCCCCAACCCTGCCTGCCCTAGCAGGGAGGAGAATTGGGGGAAAAAAAAACCAAACCCCAAAACTCATGGATTCAGATAAGACAGTTCAACAGATAAAGCAAGAGCCATGCCTGCAAGCAAAGCAAGGAATTAATTCCCCACTTCCCAGGGGCAGGCAGGTGTTCAGCCATCCTGGGCCAGCCAAGTTCCACCACGTGGAGGGACTCATGAAGACAAATGCCATCACTCTGAACATCCCACTCTTCCTCAGGCTGAGCATGACATCACATCATCTGGACTATCCCTGGGGTCAGCTGTCCCAGCTCACTGTGCACCTCCAGCCCCCTCACTGGTGGGCTGGGGTGAGGAGCAGGAAAGGCCCTGGCTCTGTGTCAGCCCTGCTGAACAGGAATGAGACGTTCCTGTGGTATCAGGGATTGTTTGTGCTTGCAGCACAAATCCAGCCCACAGCCCTGCACTGCCTACTGTAAAGAAAACTAACTCTCTCCCAGCCCAAACCACCAGACTAAGTGAAATAATTTGTCTTCAATTGTATAAAGTTCCTTTGTTGGATCTGGCCAGGTATAAAATATAATTAACAACTCATTAACAGTTGTCATGAAAGTTTAAAAGTACAATAAGCACATTAAAGACTAATGATATTCACATCTGTGATAGGAAACTGGAATGATACTGAGTTCTTTAGTGCCGAAATCCTTCTTGCATTCACATTTTGTATAGCAAATATATTTCTGGCCACCCATATGTCCAACAGTTGGATAGAGAGAAGGTACTGAGACAAAATGTGACAGGAAATACAAAATAGCTTCTCCTGGATGAGAACTTAAATCATGGCTAGACTTCGCGAACGAAGATTTGGGAGGGTTTTACCCACGCTTGCTGCAAGCGCGCTGATGGCTGATAAGGCCAATGCAAGATAGGCAAGTCCGGTTGCAAAAGGCACAGCAGAAAGTTTCCGTAGGTGGTACTATCAGGGCACGGTTCTTTCTGCGTTGTCTTTTCTCCTCCAGACTGATTCTGCGTGCAGTTTCAAAGGAGACAGCAGCGTTATAGATTGTGTGTCTCCACCTCTCCCGATTGGAGGCCAGGGTGGACCACTGATGGTGGTCAATGTGGCCAAGGCTGAGGTGTTGTTTCAGTGAGTCCCTGTATCTCTTCTTTGGGCCTCCTCTCTTGCGGCAGCCGGTGGCAAGTTCACGGTAGAGCACAACCTTAGGGAGGGGTGATCCTCCATCCTGGAGACGTGCCCTGCCCAGCGCAGCTGCGTTCTCAGCAGCATGGCCTCGATACTGGTGACCTCTGCCTGTTCCAGAACGGACACATTAGTCACATAATCAGACCAGTGGATGTTTAGGATTGTACGAAGGCAGCGCTGGTGGAAGCGCTCGAGGAGTCGCAGGTGGTGGCGGTAGATGACCCAAGATTCAGACCCATAGTTCTTGATGAGAACTTAAATAGATTAGGGTTCTTGAGCTTGGGATGATGACAGACAAGTGAAAAGAGAAACCTATACAATCAACAGTGCTTCAAAGGTGGAATGTTTAGCAGCACAAGTGCTCAGTGATATTGTCAATCAGCAAGTTCAGTATTAGCAAAGTACTTTTTTTACATGGACATGTAATTGTGGCACTTACAATTTTTTTGGGCTCAGGCAGGATGCATCAAGTGGCTGGTGTGCACAGTGACCTGTGTGCAAACTGGAGCTCGGGAGGCTCTGTAGGCACTGGCTGCAGGGCTGTATGTTGAGGACAAGGGCCATGCTCCACGTAGCATTTCTCATATTCCTTCCCTATTTGCCACTGTGAGTGTGGACTCCATGAACCTTTCTCTTAGGCAGGGCGGCAATTCTTATGCCTTAGAAATCTGTATGCACTAGATGTTGCCATTACAAAACCGTCCCAGTCAGTGAGGACTAATTAAACACTTTTAATGTTCAAAATCCAGTGAAAGAACAGCTTTCTGTGTTTTCCATTTCCATGCCAAGAATTAAGTTTCTGCAACTAAATACGAGGTGCTTCAGGCGGACAGGTTAGAGCTTATTAATTACCTTGCTTGGTACACATCAGCAATATCGGTGCCAGCTCCAATCGCCAATAAACCCGTCAGCTCTGGGGGTTTTCCTGCTCTTTCCCACTGAAGGGTTAGTGCATGTGACAGCCTATGGTTCTGTCAGAACCAATTGTCCCCCTCGAAGAGCTGCCAGAGGAGGGAAGTGACAACTTAATGGAAGCTAAAGCTCTCTAATGGCAGTGCCTGGTGCAAGCCAGGGAAAGGCATCCCCAGCGTTTGAAAACGTCTCCTTGCATTTCTGGTCGTGTGTGAGAAGTTGGAGCGTTGCTGGAGCCCCATTTGCAGGTGTTATTAAAGGAAAGACGATGCAGGGAAGCACTTATTTGGTGACAGACTCGATGGCACCGAGGTCAGCACGTCTGACGATGCGACCGTAGCGTGCACGTAGCGTTACCCCTTTGGGACGCTTCAATTTAGGGCTCACCTGAACCCCATCCAGGTACAGAAAAGGAGGAGAAATGAAGGCCATAAAGTGTATGAAAAAAAAAGACCTTTTATCCTGCTGCTCACAGGAGTACTTAAATATTTTTATGTAGTTCTCACTGGAATATGTGTTTAATCCAAGGGATGAAAACATGGTGTGCTTTATTTAAGTGTATTTGTGTACAGGTGAGCAATATAGAGATTATTTCTACTGCCTTTTATTAGTCCTGTGATCTAAAAGTTGTGTTGAGTCGATGAATCAAATTATTGTAGCGAGGTTATTTCCTGTTGTTTTAATATCTTTTTAGATTACATTGCTGTATGCTCACATATTTATTTATAAATAAATAAAAAGCCAGTCGTTTGCATGCATTACATTTGTGAACTGTACATTTAGATATTTTCATTTTAATTACATTTTAATATTTTAATAACTTTTAATGTATTAAACTGTGGATATTCCATTTAGATTATTGCCTTCTTACAAGGGTTATGTGCACATAATTGCTTTGTTCCTGGTTTTCATGGTGTGATGGTGGTTTTGGACAAAACCAGAATGGGTTTCAGAAGAATATGGGTTCTTCATCTTTTAATAAAAAGCATGTATGTTTCACAAGGTTTAATTAGCAAGGTAGATTCTTTTTTTTTTTTTAAGACAGTGATGCCTATGAGCTTAATTTTTGAGAGTTGATGAGCTCAATCAGTACTATACCATCAAAGTTCATAGAAAGAGAACAGGAGAAGGCAGACCAAAGAGAACTTCAATCTGTTTCCATTCGTATTTGGTGTTTTTAAGGATTGCCTTAAGTGTGAAGCTAAGGCCTATATTAACTATCAGCTGATGGTTTATAATAACTGGTATTAAGTCATCTTTGCTGTAACATGGGTTTCAGGATGGTCCAGTGTCACATATATTGTCATGGAAAGTCCCTTTAAGTATACTTCAGGTACAGAAGCTGCACTTCCATCAATATATAGGGACTGGGAGTTTATATTGCAGAATACATTAGTTTTCAATGTCTTAACAGAAATGTTCTCTATGAGAAATTGTTTCCTTAACACATAGAATCAATAAGGGCTCAGACAAACTTTGCTTCCCTTAAATTGGAATTTTCCTCAGGCAGGAATTTCATCCTCCAGATGAGATGAGGGCTGTCTCCCCTCTTACACTGGGTGCACCAACCTCCTGTGACAGCCAGACCTTCCAAAGGGTTTTCTCACTTTGGTTTTACAAGTGTTTAAAATACTCAGTTCCCTCCTCCTTTTAAGTATTTCTTTTGGCTGACTTGGTGGTATTAGACAAAATACAAGAAAATTATAATTTTCTTGTCCCCTAAACTTAGCCAGACTCAATTGCAGGTTTATAGGATTATGTATGTAAACATATTTATATTTTTGTATGTGCATGTACATAATTTTTTTCCTTTTTAGGCCAAAACTGTACTGATAGCTTTATGTTGTCAGATGAAGATTAATGCTTGTTTTTAATAATATTTCATTTTCATTTCTTTTGACTGACTAAAGGCAGCAAACCATGATCTTCGCTATTCCCTTTCTAGAAAGCCACAGATTGATATAAGGGTTTTTTTATACTTGTCTCTTTGTAGATATAGATGCAAATTATTCTCCAAATTAATTGTTAACTTGACATTTTTTAATTGACAACATTGATATTCTGTGAAACAGAATCAAGTTCACATGCACAAAAAAATAATTGGAATATTTGCATTCTGTGACTCAAGTGAGAGTTGGATTTTTCTGGTGACTCTTTCCCTCATACCTGTGTAGCCCTGCCATCAGAAGCAGCTTGCTTGCAATTTATGGAGTGCAAATACTGTACCTCATGCAGGTCTCAGATTTTGTTGGAACTGAGACAACAAAGTGAAGTGTGCACGATAATTATTTAGTTCATCTCTGGGCTGCGTTTTAGGTGTTGTGAGGGGAAAAAAAAAAGCAAGAGGAAATATAGTTGCACTCAGAGGTCAATGTAAAGAAGTCCAGGTAAAGAAAAACCATTTTACACTGTACCCGACTTGCTCTTCTCTCTTGGCCTTGTCTTTTCCCACCCCACTCCGAGTTTTTATTTGCCTTCCCAACCTTTCTCATTCCTTCCTTGCTCATTTGTAGGGGTGTGAATCTGAGGTACCCAAAGGCAGCTCAGTGTGTATGAGCGCCAGGCCAAGATGGAAAAGTCTGATGGAAGTTTGCCGTGTTTTCCAGCTTTTTTCTTGCCTCTGAAACTCCCAAAGGCAGATCAAACCAGCAGAGACCCCTCGGTGGGGTCTGTGAGGGTCTGTAGGAATTCTGCAGCAGTTGCAGAGGGGCTGTGATAGCAACCCAGCCTGCCCAGGGACTCGGGAGCCTGTTTGGACAGTGTCAATGATGTGCCTCGTTGTGTTTACACGGAACGGAGTTGGAATTTACACAGAAAACTAATGGAGTCTCTGGTGTCGTGCAGATTTCCTTGGCTTTATCGCCAATGTATAATTAATGGAAGCAAGTGAGTGAAGGAGCACTTTTCTGGAGGAGTCAATAGGCAAGGATGTTTGGAAAATGAATGAAGTGCTAAGATTAATTGCAAGGCTGTCCTGCCCGCCTGAAGATCCTGGTGAGAGACTCAGAAGGAAATGCCAACCCTCTTATATCCAAAGTATTTCTTTATTCAAAGTTGTTCGTAATCTAAGTAACATTAGATATCAAATTGGACTGAAGATAATGCTTTATTGTGACTGTACAAGTCTTAACAATTGAAAGCTATTAATTACTGTTAGGGAACAATTCATATGACTATTGATCTTAATCTGCTCAGCTGGCTTGTTAGTATTCTGCATAATGACAGCCAATTCCTATAATAATGTAAAAAATGCTTTCTAAAATGTACGGTGGTTGACTAGGCAGCAGAAAGATTTAAATCAAAGTTTTGTGTGAACTCCATTTTTGGAAAAAATGAACAAAAAATCAGATGGGGACAGGATGCAGTTAAAGAATTCTGGTTTTGCTTTGCATTTATTTAGCCATTTTAGAGATCATTTATCTTTGGAGTCTAGATTTTTTTTTTCTGTTTATTTTAGCAACGTGCTAGTTATCCATATTTTGCCAATATTTTTAAATAGATTTCCCAAAGGGAAGATATAATATGTGATGAGAGGATTTTGGGCTAAGTTTTAGGAATATTTTGAATTTATGGATTAATGCTGTCTGCAGACCTCTGTTGTTTTGACTGCCACTAACGTAACCTGTGACGATATGGATCTATAATGTGCTGCCAGTCTTACGGCTGGCAGAGAGGACCATGAGAGTGCAGGAAGGAAAACCCTGAGTACTCCAAGGAAAGAATTTGTCAGCAGGTCCTGTGTTCAAGTTCAGACAGAGGTTTTTCTTCTTTAACATTTTAGCATGAAATCAATGGGGAATGCATAATTTTTTAGATGTGTCTGAGGCTGCACAGCAAATGGTCACCCATAAGACTCTCAGCTGCCACACAATCTGGCACAGCTCCTTTCTGCTCCACAGCTCCCAGTTGCTTTCCACCCACTGTCGATGTGATGCCACTTTTTGGCTCCTTGCCCATCTGTTTTAGTAATTACTGTCATATAAACTGATATTTCTAAACTAGAAATCATGTTGCTGTGATTTAAGTTACCTTTTGTGATGGGTTAAAGCAGTTTTTTGGCTCGTTCTTTTAAACAATAAATGTTGCATCAACATTTCCTGTAGTATACAGAGAAGGATATCATGATTCTTTTTAATTTTATTTTTGAACACAAGGGATTATAATGAAATATAATCAGATTTTTAAAATGCTTGCTTTTTTATGGTAATGGCACTTTCAGAGTTGCAGTTCTTTTTTTTTTTTNGAAAACAATGTCCTTGAATAAAGTATTTGTGTTAATAAGTTTTGGCACACATAATTTTTTAACTGTAAAATATACAAAGAAGTGGCTTGCCCTCTCCAAGTTATCCATTAGCACAACAGGACCATCCAAAATGACATCATTACGTGTGTCAGCTAAAGTACAAAGATTTCAGGAGGATGAAGAGCAGCTTTATTCTTACAGAAAGTGAGCAGAATCAAAGGTGAGTTCAAAGAAATGTGGCCTCCAGGATCAGGCAGCATCCTCTCATCACCTTACCCCATTCACAAAGCCAGGGGCAATGGCAGATAAGCCAACATAAATGGCAGTGGCTGGTGCCAAAGAGCCAGATGCCATCACTGGAAAAGAACTTCCGCAGCTTGGCATCTGTGCCTCCTGCCTGCCATCCAAAGAGGAAGAAAAAGCTGGGCAAGCACCATTATTTTGGGGTCAGCACAGAGCATGTTTGTCTCTCCTCTCTCCATAGCAGCGTTCTTGGCACGTCAGGGACAAGCGCAGGAAGAGCACAGGCATTTCCAAACACACAGAGAGAGGTGTGCGTGGAAAGGAGGACATGTCTGCATTTGGGAATGTTGGAACAGAAAAAAGGGGGACACCAAGGAAGGAGGCAGAAGTAAAACCAGAACTGCACATAAGAGGATTATAAAAATAAGTCTTTACCCTCCATACTTCTTACAGTATTTGTTTATTTTAGCATTTTCAGTGGTGCAACTTCAGTGATTTCTCCAATTTCCCCAAGTCAGATCTGCTCAGTAACCAAGCAAATTGTTGTTGTGTTCTCTTTGCAATGACATTCAGGCTCAAGGCAGTAACATTTAGCAAATTTAATGTTTAGAATTTAAACTGAATGCTTTTGTGTGATTATTGATAACATTGTGCTATACCTGGATAAGGTCTCTATATATTCACTCAAATACTATTGGATCGCTTCTTTTTAAGTTGTAGGAATAATTTCTATTCATGTTATCCGAAGTCAAACTTCTTACCCTTGTAAAGCATTAGAAAGAGGGCCTGCAATCATTTAAGTGGCCTCCAGTGACTGTGGGGCCACTGGAAATTGTTCACTAAAACTAGTAACTAGTTGTCTTTTCTGGTTAGCCAATAGTTCTGTATGCATAAAAAGTGTATTATATTCAAATGACTACATGTGTATGGCTTGGGTAGGGGGATAAGCACTGACATTTCTGTTTTCAAGACTGCATGTTCTGTGGAAACCCTTGTGGGAAATGGAGCTCTTGTGAACAGGCAAACCCCTTCTTTTTTAAGTGAAAATACCACAGTAGTAAATATGAAATAAAAGTGCTAATGAATTCAGGGAAAACTCTTTAAATATATATTGATCAGAAGGAGGGAGACAACTGAGGGGAGCTGTAGACTTAAAACATTACTTTCCAACGCTTAAAAAGGCTCAGAGAATATTTGGTTTGTGATGCAGCTGTCAAACAAGGTTGGAAAGGCCCAATTTAAGGCAGGCAATAAAGGATTTTGAAGAATACTTGTTCAATATGCTACCCCATGGACAGAGCAGGGTTTCCTTTTGGTGTGGCAGTGCTGGGTTCTGAGATGAAACACAGTGGGTAGGAGGAAGTTGAAAAGACTTCAGAAGTCATCATCTGTCTTGGAATGAAAGGCTTGTTCTCCACTTTAAGTTTCAGTACCCTATGTTTTTCATGCATTCAGAACATACTAAAGCCTTGAAAAGATCCCAGTGTCGTAGCATGAGGAATTATGAGGAAGAGCAAAGTCGTGTCTAGAGCTGGCCTGGACAAAAGAGGATTTTTGCTTTCTGTGCTCATTGCTGAGGACAAAAACTAAGAAGATGTAATCCTCAATGTAATATACTTTTGAGCAGCTGTGGAGTTCTAAAATTTTTAATAAATTACAAGGATTTTGTAAGGAGGATAGAATTGGCACTGTGCAATTTAAGCTTTTATGTCACAACGGATCCATATGCTTAGAACTTTATAGTTCTTTTGGAGTTAAATCTTCAGATGCCTCATCCTGAAATAAAGTCTTTATCATTTGGGTTTGAAATTCCAGGTGTGTCTTGAGCGAAATATTGCAGCTTGGCAGTATTACATTTTAGTTTATTCTTTCTCTCTTCATTCTCTTTCTCCTTACTATAAGTGATCTCAATTTTTTCACCTCACCTTTTTACACTTCAGTGCTTCACAGACGTCACTCCCTAGATCTTGCCACATGAATTTAATGCACTTTTAATTTTTCTTGGTGCCTTCATGTATTTTTTAATTAATTTATAACAACATAGGTGGTTGCAGGTTCTGACTATCAGCAGGAGCAGCTGTAAGTAAATTCTTAAAGATTTAAAAGCAAAATACCACAGAGGTTTGAATACTTTGGTATGTGTTTGGTAATGAAATAAAGGCAAGTGGCTGTTTTTTCCAACACTCAGTAAAAGATTGAGAGTTTTAATATTATGGAGAGAGAATAAGAGAGGCTGGAAGGAGCCTCTGGAGTTTGCTGAATCCACCCACTCTGCACCAAACAGGCTCAGCTGCAGTAGCAGGTACATGGGGACCACGTTTTGGCTCCACAGCCTGTGCAGAAACAGTTTCAGTGTTTGATAGGTTCTCCTCACCGTAAAAACGGTTCTCTTATTTTTAAATAAGATGTCGTGTTAGTCAGTCTGTGCCCACTGCCTCTCCTAATTTGCCTGGACAGCCCTGGAAAGCATCTGGTTCCATCTTTGTTACTCTCCCTTCAGGTATTTCCACAGAGTGGGAAGATCCCTTGGGCCTTTTCTTTTCATGGCTAAACACTCTGGGTCGTCTCAGCCTCTCCTTGTCTGTGACACCCTCAGTTCCCTGGTTCCTCTTTGTGGCCCTTTGCTGGACCTGTTATCTCGTGTTCACTTGTCCTCCTGGTCTTCTCTGGACTTTCCCACCAAGCTCCTTTCCAGCCAGTTGTGCCGCAGCCTGGGCACGGGGCTGTTCATCTCCAGGTGCAGGACTGGCCCCTGCTCAGTGTTGTGTGCTCATCACCTTCCTTACCAGACTGCATCACTTGTGCTGCAATTTTAGTAGTAGTAGCTGCTGGGTTTGTATTCCTTTGAGCAATGGATAAGGTCTGATTTTTAAGGTTTTTCCTTCTCTCAACTCCTTTGGAATTTCTCACTCACAGAATACCCCTGAATTACAAGCACTGGTGTTTTACCTTATTCATACTGACCTCTACCTATGTTGTTTAAATATTTTGTCTTTTGCTTTTCATTTCTCTCCTATGTGAGAGATACAATAGCCTGCAATTCTTTTTATTACTGACCATTTGGAAATCAACACATAACTGATAGGGATCAACTGCTGTCATTGCTATAGTCACATTAAAGTCATGGATTTTAAAGAAACTTTTTAAGAACTCAATGCCTTGAATTTCAGTGTCATTCTGTTGCCTTATTCTTTGCAAATCCCCAATACAAAAACTTTAGGTAGTTACCTTTTACTTAAATGTGTTAATGAGTTGGAGGAAGGATGAAGCAAGCAGGGGCAAAGATTCTGAGTAATAAAATAAGTTTAAAAGTACTTTAAGCGAGGGAAAATGTTAGTGATCTTTTTATAGAAGGTACAGTGCTCTATTTCTGTGGCTGTAGGCTGGAAACAGATTGGATGTCAGACTGATTGTCAGCATTTGTGTTAGTGGCTTTTACATGTGGGTGGTTTCTCAAGTAAAGGATTTTGCATTTATTGTAAAAACTAGTAAGGTAATTTTCCCATAGCTAGCTGAGTATTAAAATACATAAAAAGTAATTAATGTATAACAAGGACTTGAAAACTAACTTTCTTTTTCAAAGAGAAGGCACTCCTGAAACATAATTCACTGTTAGCATTTGAACCAACAGACTGAAGATATCCTGAAAGGATCTGATATGATAAGTTTTAAGTAGCTTCAGGCTTTGTCTTTTCTCTCTGTTGCTTCTCCCACAATAAAATTTAATTACTTTATGCTTGAATAATCAGCTGGTGAATCATATATGTGCATTTTTGCACCTATATCTCCAGCAGATGCTGGTGTGTTATCCTTGCTGGTTTATATATTTTATCTTCTTGATCTACCCTATTGTCACACTTTTCAATATCTGTTAAAACTCTGAGTTCTGGCTCCCTGAAACATTTAGAGCACATCATTGGCCACTTCACAAGAAGTGGAATTCAGCTAGTTCTTCTGTGTTGTTTCAGACCTCTCTTGGAGGAGTTCTGTGAGTTCTGGCACAAGGGAAACAGTCCAGTTTTCCTGGACAGCTCTGGGGTTGTGTTACCCCCTCTGCACTTACTGCTCTATATCTGAAACCTTCTTCCCAAGAGCAGAACAACAACTTGGTCAATGCCTGAGCATCACAAAAAAATCATACTAAGAGGTGTGTGACAGCCACTAGCAAACACTATTCCCCTCTGCCTCAATGCCAGAAAATCCTTGATAGCTCACAGGAAAAGTGATGGGTGAATCAGTCTCATTTGTTCTATAGGTAGAATCAGTCCTGTTACTTGGTTATGCAAATCTTTTTATTTATTTATATCTCGATTTGTTTTCTTGCAAATAGGCTTTTGATTCAGAGTTGCTTTGCACGTTGATGTTTGGTTGATTACAAACTCTTCTATTTGTTTTTTATTTAATTCATGTAAGTGAAAACAAAACCATCCAATCACAGTTAAGTAGGTAGGTTTGTTTTGTGTAGGTTTATACTACATTAACAAAATTGGCTATAAAATAAAAGAGATCAGGGTGAAGACATGAGCTGGAGCTGATTATTCTCTGACAGTTTGGTGGCTCGATGTGTTTAGCTGCTCTGCTCTGAAGCAAATTAAAGAAAGGTTACTATGCAAGAGGTCTGATGGCTCGACTCAGAATACTTGGCAGAACAAGAGAGCAGAAATTAGGGACAAGTGGAAAATTTCAAGCTGACTAAGTATGGACAGTGTTTGTGTCTTGGTAAATGCAGTAGAGTGTTAACAGCAGAGTTTCGGGGCTAATGCTGAAAAGAAAACCCACGGGAAACTCAGAAAGAGCAGCGTTACTCTGATGAAAACAACAGATAAGCACAGTGAAGTGTCTGTTTTAAAAGTTAGATCAAATAATTTTGGTGATGATAGAGTGTGACCACTTAAATTTATATATATTCCTTGGCACACAGGGAAATATGTTCTTGTACACATTTATCTGTATGGTGAAGGTTTATATGTATTTACAAAGGAAAAGTACAGAAAAAAAAGTCTTTCAAAAGACAGTTCTGTCTTACTGTGTGGAATAACTTCTTTGAATGTTGGAGGCTCTATAGGCTAATTGGGTTCTAATAACGTGTTTAATTCAGATAAGCATTAAAGGTGTGCAAATATTTTTTTCTCTAAATATTATAAAACTGAGGGTTTTTTACTGTGTTTCTTTGTCTCCTGTTTTTGTTTAGTTTGGTGATCCCGATGATCCAGCTCTGCATGAATTCAGATTTTTCATCAGAGAAAATATAATGAAACAAATGTACAAAACAGTATAAAGCTAAAACAACCAAAACTACAGTTGAAATTGAGAGAAATATAGAGACAGGGCAAAATATGAACTAATAAATCCTGCATGAAAGCATCTAAATACTTAATATTACTTGTGTAAAGCTTTTGTTTTGCCATGAAGGACCTGAAATATAATAGCACTTTGGTATGTCTAGAATATAAATAATGTGATGACAGCATCATCTAAAGTTCATGCATGTTTTTAAGCTGATTTAGTGTTCTCCTATAGTTCTAAATTTTATCCATATGCCTTTTTCAGTCACACCAAAAGCACATTTACTGAACATTTTATTTATCATTCTATAAGGCTTAATTCACTTGCAAGTCAGCCCTGCACTGTTTGCAGTTGAGCTGCATTTCACACCTGTTTGGAGAAAGATTGGGGTGGTTTTGTGTTTCAGGCTGAGATTTCTGAGAATATTTCTTTCTTGAAATAGATTCAACAGAGCCACATTTTCCGGCACAAATCCCACATGCTACTTGTAATTATCTTTTTTTTTTTTTTTCTTTATCAATCAGATTATTGATTTTCATACATCCACTGCTCTGGTCTATTGATATCAAGGGGATTTGTGCCTAAATTTCATTGATTTAAACAAATTCTGAAAACAACCTCCAGATTTGTAATGCATTTGGGTTTGTTTGGTTTTTTGTTTGTTTGTTGGTTGGTTTTTTTTGATGGTTTGTTTTGTTTGGTTGGGGTTTGTTTGTTTGTTTGTTTTTTGTTTTTGTTTTTGTTTTTTAATAGGGGTCAGTTATCTTGATTTGCAAAACCTTTCTCTCTTTGACATGAGGAATTCTTTCAGGAATTCAGTGGGTAGGATGCTTAGATAACGTGGCAGAATGTGTGTGTGGGTACTGGGTTGTGAAGAATTCTCCAACTTTCTAATCAGTTTCTGGCTTAGAATGTTTTCCTAGAGGGAATTATCCCCAGTACATCCAGTCAACGTCCTTCTTGCATAATTACAGTATTTTTTTCATAACTGTTTGCTTGAAACAGAATGTATTTTTTTTTTTTCATAATTTCAGCGCTCATGACTAATCCATGGCTTAGTTTTTGAAACTGCAAGGGGCCAGCATTTCAGTGGAAGAAATGATCTTTGGGTGTATTTTCTAGTGCTCTAAGATGAAAGCACGGAGTAAGATTACACATTTCATTGAAGCATTTTGGAAATCCTTTGGAGCTGGAGATAAGTGCAGTTTTGTACTTATGATTTCCTTGCAGAATGAGCAAAAGCCATCATTGACAAACAAATGTGTTTCTCTCCAGTGACTCTGAATTCAGGGTCACAACTAACAGCTGTTCATCAGCAGAAGACCTGATTAAATGAACTTTCAGTGCTGCACACACTCGAGGCATGGCCAGGTGACTCCAGCTGGGCTCAAGTGGACTTCCCTCTTACTTTATCCTCCTTATCCTCTAAAGGATATTTTTGTAACTCCTCTGTAATGAGTCCCTTAAAGCCAAATTTTTAAGCAAGTAATAAATGATGGATTTTGCCCTCTTTCCAGCCCCTCATGTCCCTCCAGTTTCACAGTTAATTAGGTAGCTTGAAAAATGTGGCTTCATTGTGCAATTAATGTGGGTTGGTATCTCCTGTGGTTCTCATCCACATGATCACCACCAAGGTGTAGAAGGCCTTAGTTTTAGTGACATGCTGCAGCAATCAGTATTTCAGGGCTGATTTTTGGAAAGAAACTATCCCTTTGCTTTACAAGATTCACTTTTCTAGTGAAGGCAGCATAACTTGTTTCACGCAGACCACTTGGAATATTTTTCCAATCTCTTCTGTACTAATATCAAATCAAATCTTGGCCCATGCATCTGGCTGCTGTGTTGTTTAATGAATGCCACTTCTTACCTTCTGCAAGATTTCTTAAGATTTTACATCTATAACATTACTAATCCATTAATGAAAGATGACAATTTGGAATTTGCTGTATGAAATCAACTCTAGTCACGAGCACTAACATGTCATTCAGCTTGAATTTTCCTGATTGTTTTCTGCAGTGTCTTTATATGTCAAGGGGAAAAACGAATTGCTGTAGCATGTTATCAAATACTGTGTATTTCATGCCATGAAATACTGTGGTACATGCACATGAAAATTTATCACAGTTGGCATATCTGTAATTTAGTTGTAAGCATAAAATTCCTATTAGGAATCTATATATCACGTTAGCAAAACAGTATCCATCCTGGAGTCTATTATTCTGATAACACAATAGCTAGATTTGAAATGGAATCCAAAGGTCACAGTTGGCATCACATTGGGAATTACTTAATCACATTTTCCTTCCTGTCACTGACCTCATCTCCCTCCAGTCCCAACTACAACTGTCTTCATTGCAGTAGGTGAGAAACCCTCTTGCTGGTGCAATTGCATTTTTGAAATCTCCAGTGAAGGTTTGCAGACTGCATATTCAGCTTTTTGTGTGTGGGTGGCACTAAAGCAGTGAAGTATTTGATTATTTGAGATCAATAAATTCATTACATTAAGGGTATTTGTGATTTTTATTTTTCAAATGGATTCTCACAATCATTTAAATCATATTATCAAATTTAACAACAGGTAAAGACAACAATAAATCACAGTGTTCATCCCCCACTAAAGCCCACTATTCCCTGCATTGCATTTCCTCACTGCTGTAGCAACCCTGTGTTTGTAAACTTACTTTGGGTGAGTTACACGGCTATTCTTTAACAATAAAGCTACTTAAAAAATATGTGTAAGGTTCAGGACTTCAGCATTTGAATTTTTCTTGTTGTGTCACGGTACCAAATGTGCACTGGATTAAAAAATACTTGAGAGATTTTAGAAAAAAAAGAAAAGCTCTAAAAGGAATATAACAACTGAGAGACTGGGGATGAAGCTTCTCCTATGTCATATTTTTGGTTGACTTCCACATGAACAGAAATCTTGCATCACAAAGATTCAAGCTCAGGCCTTCTTACTTGGCAGCCAGGACTGGCAACAAGAAAGGCATTCATTATTAATAATGAAACAAATTCAGAGCATTCTTCATGTTACCCAGGGAGGAAAAGGACAAAGAGCCATCAACACATTAAAGAGTGTAGCTAACACACTGTGGCCTCCCCGAGCCATGGTACTGAGTGTGATATATGCAGGCAGACAATGCACACTGCCAAAACATGGATATTTGTCAGGAAATCCAGCTCTCCTTTTCCCTTATCCTAGTGAGAGGCAATATTTGTTTAAGAAGGAAAATGAATATGTTTTCCAGCTGAGAATTCCGTGACAGGGCAACCATTTTCCATGGCTTTTGTTTCAATTCCTTGGTATTTGCTTCATTATTACATAGATAATGTGTCATTTTTACACTTGAGGTTAGTTAGATAATCTGGACTCAGAGTTCCTCTACAGATTAGTTATTTCAGTCCAGGCAAAGTATCTGGGTTTGTACGTTAGGAACACAATTTGAATACCTTGACTCTGTTCTGAACTATGGTAAAAATAGATAAATACACATATAGATATTTATTTTTCGAAAATTGAAGTACAAGAACTAATAGTAAAAAACAAACAAAACCCAAAAAAACTCAAAAAGCAAACCCCATCAAAACAAGAATTAAGACTCATTCAGCTTTATAAACTTTTTGGAATTAAGTACTTGATTTTATGCAATTCTTCTCTAGAAGCATTGAACTGAAGCACTTAGTTTGTGGAATTATTTTTAATGAAAAACAAACAAAGAAAGAGAAGAAAAGTCTTCATAAATCCTAGCAGTCTTTGCTAGGTAGCCAGAGAAAGATGAGACTTTTTTTCTCCAAAGGGACTTTGGCCCCTTAAAAATCAATCTGAACACCTGCTTAAATTTCACTAGCAATCATTAAATCAGAAGTTAATGCTTCAAATCTCCTGATGTTGCCTCTGTTGAGCATCTCTGCCACCCTGGTACAGCTCAGGGCAGGAGTTCAGGTCCTGTAGGAGGAGCTGCCCACTCTGCCCCTGGTTCCCAGTTCCAAGGTAGTAGCTGGGATGTCCCCAGGGAACTGGACTCTCCATCTCCTCTGGTCTCAGATGTGTCAGTGGAGGGAGTTTGGGTCCAGAGGGGAGCAGGGCAGTGGGGCACAGCAGAGCCTGTTCTCCCTGGTCCCCTCCTGCTGGCACTGCAGCTCTGCAGAGCACAGAAGTCTCTGGGTTTGTCAGGGCACAGAGCAAAAACAAACGTATGGAAATGAAAAATCAAAGATTTCTTGTCTGGTAATTCAGTCATACCGTGTTATTTTGGCTCCACATGTTGACTGAGAGAGGGTCAAGGCGTGTGGGGGGAAGACCTGTGTAATAAAATACTCTGGAGGTTCACATTACACAGAGAACATTCTGGTGTTTTGTAGGCTTTGTTATTGAGTTCACAGTCTTAGTAATTTATGTAATTTACTTTTGTCAGTATTGGTATAGGAAGATCATTTAGGGGTGAGTGGGTAAGTATGACAGAAGTCAAAACAGTAAAAAATAAAAGCTTCTCCAATAATTAGGGCTAACCCTTGGGTACAACCACATTTTTTGCTTTTAGCTTGACAGTAAACGAGATCTAGAGCAGCCTCAGAACTGAGCAAATACTTATTTACATGTAATATTTTTCAAGGAAGGTAAATGCTAGGGAGAACCTATTAACTCAGATCAGCTTTCCATGTAAAGTATTGGCATTTGCAGTTTGTTTACGATTTCAGGGACATAAGTTTTCTTTATATGCATATCATTTGCCATTAAGAGGCCATAGGGTGGGTTTTACCTTATTGTTTTATCTGTTAGTAATACATCTCATAAATCCCTAAATAATAATGATTTTTCTTAAGTATTCTTTAAAAGCTTTTCTGCAGAGAACCTGATATTCATCAACAGGATTAAAATGGCTGATGAATTATGCAGCAAGGCTAGCTCCTTGAAGAAGTATTTTGTGGAAATGGAATTATTTTGGCAAGATTTAGATAAATAAGATTGTTAAATTTGCTTCTTTCAAATGTGGTTTTTCCATATCATTTCAGTCTTGAAAATCATGTTGGCTTTTCGGCAAGAGGTTCTGGAATATTTAAGTAACAATGATGAGTACATGAAAGCACACCTTAGCCTTGTGTCAAGACACATTTTGTGAGGACCAGTGGCATGTATCAGGTGTAAATGATTATCCAGTCTTGGTATTGCCCTTCTTTTGGTGATATTTTATTGCAGAGACTAATAAAATTAGATGTTTTTTCCCCATGTACTTTAACTAGAAATGGATCACTAAATCCATGAGGAAAATGTTCCTGTTAAGTTATCTGTAGCACTGCAAGTGTTTTGTGTTCAGAAAGCCCAGGACTGCATTCACTAGTTGGGTGAGTTTGGCTCATAGTTAATAGAAGATGGAACAATATACAGATATTTTCCTATTATTTGTAGTCTAGCTGTTGGTTTTAGTTTTGTTTCTCTGAGGTTTTGTTTATCTGTCAGGTCCCTAAGTTGCCGTGTCTGGAGATAACCAGTGAGTCTTTGCACCTAATTCTGTTCTTAACTATCCTGTATTCCAGTTAAGACAGTTCCACTATTTGATATTTTAGCTTTTTGTTGCAATGTAAGATTGTTACAACAGTGTTTCTTATCAAGATTAGGGGATGTAATTTTGGTAGCAATAACGTTGGCTTCTAGTAAAAATTCAAGCTCCAGTACTAAAGCTGCCTCTCGAATGCACACTTTGTAGCTGATACAGTAAGATATGTGCTACATCTTAATCAGGGTTGAAATTGTCTCTGGAGCAGGAGGGGTTTGGGGGCACGCTGAGGGCTGTGGCTTTAGAGTTCAAACTCAGGTGATGGCACTTAACAGCTCACTTAGATGTGGAACCCTTTGTGTGGGGGTGACTAGACTTTTGTGGCCTCAGACATGGTGTTGGCACCTGATGGCTGGTAAGTGGCCTGGCTGCAAGTCCCAGCTGATCTCAATGAAGCTCTTGCAGCAGAGGAATCTTCATGACAAGCTGCACCTGTGCTGGGGAGGAGGGCAAAGTGGCAACAGGCAGGCAGGCAGGAAAACTTTGGGGGTCATTCCCAGAGCTGGTTCCTGTGTGTCAGAGCTGCTGCAGAGGCTCTGGAGCCTTAGAACTTGTACTGGGCTGTGCTTGATTACAAGAAAAACAGGTCTGTGATTATCTAATGGGGGTTATTCTTCCATTTTTATTTACCTAATTGTAAGTGTTAGTTTTGTCCCTGCAGTAATGCACAAGATGTGTAAGGGGGTGATTTTTGTTTGGTATGTGTGCTTTATGGATACAGAACTAGGACTTAAAGGAAAAGTGAGTTATGTGTCAAGTTTGAGCTTTTTATTGCTTTTAACAACTACTACAAAAAAAAACCATTTTATTATCTGTGTTAGTTCTCTGTCCCTTACTTTAAGTAGTGTTTGCTAATTAATGAGTTTCTCTGATGTATTTTTTTCTGTCGTGTTTGGGCAGAAATTTGTTGGTCATCACACAGTCTCCTGACTCTTTATGGGAACGTATCCATGCTGTGTGTGAGGAGGAAGGCACAGACTTATCCATGCTGGCTGTAATGCAGCTCTTTAGTCTAAGATCAGTGAAGTTTCTGTTCGTGTTGTGTTCTTGGACTGTCCATGTAAAGGCCTTTCATAGAAGAGGAGGTGGGTTTGGTGGGTGAAGCTGGAAAAGGCTGGGTTGGAGTTTTAAGCTGGGACAAAAGGTCTCCTCTGTGTGTAAGAGCAGTTGGACGCTTTTCTAGGAAGCACCACCAACCCCAAGACAAGGACTGTGTGAGTTCACATTGTGTTTGAGAATGCAGTTAGTAAATTCTCTCCAGGCACTTTACAAATATGTGTTATCTGACCTCACAGATGTTCTCTAACTCTTGGAGCTTTGGAGAAGCTGAATTTTGTGTATCATCCAGGTTTGCAAAAAAGATTGTGTTCAAATAAGAGCAGTTGTTTATGATCCCATTTTAGTTCTTTTTCCTGTGATTTTGTTGTTGGTTTGGGGTTTTTCTGAGGTTTTGGTATCATTCTATGCGGTTTTAATGAAAATATAATATTTATGTTAATATACATAATGCTGTGTGGTTGTTGTATTGAGATATGGAAAAGCAAGGTATGCTTTTCTTGACAAAATCAGAAAGCTTTGAGAGGATGCATTCTCAGTTTTTATATAGTCAGAATTAAGACGAACAGAAAAGTCTTCTAATACTTTTTTTAATTAGTGTGTTAAAAATCCGATGTTTCTAAATTTTATCTTTAAATTATTTGGAATTTCATGACCAAATTTTAAGTATTAAAGAACAGATACGCCCACAGTGTCTGAGCTGTAGAATTAGTTTCAATAAGCTAATGTAATTCAGGAAAAGCAATGAGAAAGTGTTATTTATGTGCATATAAACATTGCAAAGAGAATTTTGCTATTTTTCTCTCCTCCAAGTACATGAATGGGTTAGTAAGGAGGATAATTTTTGTGAGTATCAAGTGAAAAGCAAAAATGGCAACTGATCTCTCTGAGGTTTTCGTACTTGTAATTTCAGGCAAAGATTCTCTCATTTTAAAAAAACCCACAAGCACGACCTTTTAAGACTGGCTTAAGCATGGTTAGAACAAACAATCTTTAACTTACATGTTTTCTTTTTATTTGTTTGGGTAGTTTTATCAATCATGACCAGAAATCCATGGAAGTCAGAGGTGTGAAGGTCCTATCCAAAGTGAAATGTGGTTTGATGCACGAGTAGAGTGAAAGGGACTCTGATTGTGGCTGCCTGAGATAGAAAATTGAGAGGGGTCTTAGAAAAAGTCAGGAAGGGGAGGTGATCTGTGTGTAAACGTTCAACAGGAGTCGTTTTTAATGCTGAGTCTTGAATGGTCTGAACCCTGGAAGAGGAGACACTTGGACTTGATGCTGAAAGCAGGAGCGGTGGTAGTGCCAAAAAGCGGCAGAGGGAAAATGGAGAGCGAATTCAGTGTTTTCAGTGAGAATTTAATTACACTAGAGATCAGAGAGGAAGGACTTGGAAGTAGGAGAGGTGAAGGATGGCCACTCTGACAAGGGAGAGTTGATTAATGTTGATGAAAGAAAATATTGTAGATGAATTTTCAGGCTCTAGTTATTAGCTGAAGAAAAGGAAGACTCAGATGTTAAATGTGGCACCTTAGCAGTTGAAGTAGGAAAAAATTTTTAAAAAAAAGGCAATTAGAGTGTGAAGAGAGGAGGGAGCTGATGCTGGACTCATGAACAGTCCTGGTAGAGGTTCCACTCATGAAATGATTTGGTATGGAAAGGACAGGATCCTTGGAGGATTCAGGGGGCATTACAGTTAAAGAAAAGCAACTGCTGCTTTTAAAACCAGCAGATGGAGTAAACTGGAATAAAACTAATGGCCACAAGATAGACCCTGTATGTAAAACTGGGCTTTCTCACACAGGATTTGTGCCCCCACTTCAACTAATTGAGCAGGCCTGTATAGGCAGCTTTGGTTGCAAAACTCTCTCTATGCCAAACCACATCACCCTGCAAGGGTTATGGAAAGGCAAAAGTCTTAAGGTAACGAAAAAGAACCAAATCCTCCCCCCGAAAAACCAAACCAACTAGCTTTTCTCCTCCTAGAGTATAGCACAGGAGTGGGATTAGGTCATGGCATCAGATGTTTGTTTTCTGGACTGGTGTTCTGAGGAGTGTATGGCTACCTGCTTTGGAAAGCATTAACTGAAGCCCAAAGCAACAGACCTGTCAGTTTTAGTTCTCTTGAGTCACATGTTTATCTCTTTGGATGCAGATGAGTGTTTAACTATAACCTGTCGGGTTTGGGCATAAGAGTTTTGAAATGTTGTAGTTAAAAATCAGATTGAAAGCCACAAAGAAGTAGAGATGAAGGGCTGGATTTTGAGGAGTCACTGAGACAAATGGGAAAATAGCTTAGCCCATCTTATGGGGTAAGGCCCAAAGGATGAGGAATGTTTTGAGTTTTATTGGCCGATGAAGATAAATGAAGTCCTCCCAGGAGCTGTGGAGGTGTTTTTCATTGCCCTGGAGGGATCAAACACTCTGGGGAGTGGGCAGGCTGTGAGCAAAGGACAGGGGCAGTGGAGATTTAGGGATTCTTCTGCAGTTAACAGAGGATTTCTTGGCTCAATCCATGGACATGTTAATATTTAGCTGTTACAGATTAAAATGAACTGCTGTGTTGAGAACTAAGTATGGTGGATTTAGAGTCAGGCAGAATATATGAGATACCCAGCTGTAGACAGAATAATGAAAGAAGTGGTTTCACTGTAGAAGGAAACTGTGCTGATGTCCAGTTAATTTAATTCCTACAGAGAAAAGATGCAACCTTTACATAATAGCATAATTAATCTATCATTTATTTCCCTTCTGAGATTTGACATTCTTTTAATTTTAAGAGATTAATAATATTTCATAAAAACCTTCTTCAGCAAGATATGTTTTTGCTGCCCTGCTATGTATTCTTATAATTACATTTGGTGATATTTTGGCTTTTTTAACTTTTATTGCTGTCATATGAAAACAAGCACTAAATTCATTTGCTCCTGCTGCTTCTTTTGCCCTTCAAATTAAATTATTTCCTTGTGCTTTCATAGAAGCAGCAGCAAAGTGAGAGATGTGGTGCAAATTAAGGAGAAAAAAAAAAGGGGG